>JAQBSW010000071.1:0-317512 GCA_029291075.1 Eudiplozoon nipponicum | reverse complement strand
CTGCTCGCAATAATTGATCCATGTTATTAGACATAGAACTAGTATTACCCAACAATTCTCTGGCCTCAGTCGTCATTAGTTGCCATACTATCTCCAAAAGTTTTCCACATTACTTGATTTTGCTCCGGATGACTATTCAGTAATTAACCCGCGCGTATTAACTTTGGAATGTCCTACTTGGCGTATAAGATCTAACTAGTCACTACATTAAATAGTAGTAGATATGCTAATTTTAGAAATCCCAATTAAGGACACATCACTTCACACTCTGGAGAACATTGACATGCTGCAAACAAAATACCGAATACATAATTATTAATCGACAAATGTCAATTAAGCAATTAATTGGCTAATTGATTTAAATATCACAGGATATCTTGCTGAATGAAAGAAACTGATGTCATTTTTTTCTTTAGAAAGTTGTCGTAGGCGCTCAACCAGAGGTTTACTTTCTTTGCACACATGAAGTTTGATTCAGTGAGTGGCTGTAAAGACTAGTTTCCCTAAACTTCATATTTTAGCCACATTTTCTGTTTGTTCTATACCTCGAAAATATATAAATATTTTCACTTAGCAAAGGCGTGAAATAATGGTTATTTTATGGGGAAAAATGGTTTTACTGTATGATGCCATGATTACAATTAAAATATGTTAAATGACGTCGATCGCGGTGAGTATATAAGGCTTCGTTGAAGTAGGTGTACAGAATTGGTTTCTAATTTTAATTTTCGCCAAATTTAGCCATCTCGAGGTCATATTTGAGACCATTATATAAAATGCACTTTATTCGCTTCTGGGTAGGCTCACGAATTTGGTATTTTGGACTTCATAAGAAGGTCGGAGCACAGCCAAATGTACTTTTATGAGGTGGGTTTATGCGTCGGAACAGTTAAATCAATAAACTGATCGAATGAAAAGGAATACTTCCTGAATTGGTATAATTAAGGAGAATTCCAGTTCACACCTAAAAGTATTTTTTATTACAGCATAAATTTATTTAAAAATATTTAGTACAATATAATCTTCGCTTAAGTAATACTTAACTGTTGAGTTTTAAATGCTCAGTGCTGTCCCTATTGTGAAATTCGCCGCCTTTTTCAATTGTCCCGCACAAAGAAGGCGGCGAATTTAATAATCTTCGTTTTCCCTTTATTATTTTGTGAATTCAGTTTATTGGCAGGTTAATATCCAAGATAGCTTTACCATTACTAAAATTTTCCATCATAAATTTCGATTTCTTTCGGTCATTCTTTGAGTTAAATGATTTGCTGGCAACACTTAAGTTCAGACACATATTGGCATTTCTTTCCACAATGTCAGTGCTCTTTGTAACCGCGATCCTAATAAGAAAACCGGAAATATGGATCGAAATATCAACATACGTTTGAATTTCGGTGTTTCAAGGAAGTGACTTAATGCAACTGTAACGACACAAATTAATGGCCGACATATTGCATAAATTAAATTCAATTTTATTTACGTTGCACCAATGAGAAAAAAGCGAAACTTTCCGTTTAACCAATAGTGTGCAAGTAGGCATGGCATGCTATTTAAGCACGGCAAATTACCATGCAAGTCAGTCGTTGCAATTGCATGCTGCCTTCCGTCACGCGTGTGCGTTCTGTCGGCTGTCAATACCTATGCTGGTGATTTGATAGTTTCACCAACAATTGGCTACATCCGTGACTCATCTTGTTGCGGTATAACCAGCGAGACGAGCCAATTCATTGCAGAACCATCACGACGTTATCCACATCGTGATTACAGCTCAACCACGGGAGCGACAACTCAAACAGAGTTCACCCAAGGCTCTAGAACATCTTCACACTCTGATGAATTCAGGAGAACGCATTACCAGGCCCTCTTCAGGGCCCCCTATCAGTAACTAATCTCTATTCAGAGCACCTTAACTGAGTTTGTAACGTCGTACGGCATTTACTTGAAGCCGGGGCGTTTAAACAACAAATTATACAAGAAATGTTATCAATAGCTTCTGCACCGATATTTGAAAAATGTACTGCTAAGCTTATTCGTTTAAAAGAAACATGTTGCACGACAGGGAATAGGTTAATTACCTTTTATAAGGAATATGTAAAGCAAGTGTTAACCATAGGTTAATTATTTGAATTCGCATAAACTGCTAGAATATTACTCGTTTGTAAGAGACATGCCTTGCATGTAGGGCATACACAACATTTAGCCTAAATTCGATGTACAGAGGAGGTATTTTGTGCATGCGTATTATACACTTACCGGTTCCTACTAATGGGTCATCTGAATGCACGAAATGCATGTGTGCATGAAATTCTGCCTTAGTTCATGCTGATTGTAGTATATCCTTCTGGACCTATTTGAACTAATTTTTTACTAGTCTCGCCAGACTTTATACACAATTGCATCTACATTAGCTATACACAACAAATAGTATCTAACACTTAATATTCATGATTTGGAAGTTGAGTGGCTAATATGAGCGCGATTCTGACCAGTACGACTGGAAAAAGACGAAAGAATTCTTGTCTTAAACAAACATTGGCTGTCAACGGAAAAGAAGGACATTAAAACAACAAAAAAAACTTAACTGTCGAACGGAGTGGAGAATTAGCAATCTTTACGTTAAACTAAAGTTAAGCTTTTCTTCTAGACTAATTCGAACCTTCCTCAGTCTTAGCAGTCTAAAGCCATGTTTTCCCTCGTTGATCTCACGATTTAGAACCAGGTCAAACATCGATGAGTATTTTAAAAAGAAAAAGGTTACAGTGAAGGAAGTAACCGCACATAAAGGATACCAACATTATTGTACCGAAAAGGTATATGGTACTAACACTATGGTTTCCGAGTCGGAATATGGTACCAACATGATGGATATCAATTTATGCAATAGTTCACCGAAATTGAGAATAACAACAATTTCTGAACACCTGTTACTCCAGTAAATCAATACACTCTGGCCTTGATCGATATCAGTTATCACATTTCGTGGTAAGCATGACATCATTCAATTCAATATATAACAGTTAAATACTGTTTGTTGCGGAGACCTAATATATATGCAAGTAATTATTAGGTGTTGCGAACTTAGTTAGTTATTACATTTCGCGGTAAGCATATCGATCAAGGTCAGAGTGTATGGATTTACTGGAGTAACAGGTGTTCAGTGAACTATAGCATAAATTGATATCCATCATTTTGGTACCATATTCCGACTCGGAAACCATAATGTTAGTACCATCTACCTTTTCGGTACAATAATGTTGGTATCGGTTACTAACACAATAGCCATAGTGTTAGTATCCTTTACAGACTCGGTATATATATTATATTGTGTGAGTTAGCGTTGAAGTCGTATTGTCGTTGACTTTAGATTATGTTAGCTTCACTATTACAGGTTTACACATTCGTCTAGGAGATTGTACCGACCTATTATTCCACATTCTTTACCAAATATATAGTGGTTAAAGGGCGTAATACCGGCTCCTACTGATGAGTCGCCAGTAAGCACGAAACGAATGTGCATGAGATTATACTTTCCGTTCATGCTGCCCTTGGTTTATCCTTCTGGTCACAACTGAACTAATTTGTTACTAGGTTCGCAAAACCTAATACATACTTGCAGATATATTAGTTCTTCGCAACAAACAGTATTTAACTGTAATATATTGAATTGAATGATGTCATGCTTACCGCGAAATGTGATAACTGATATCGATCAAGGCCAGAGTGTTTGGATTTACTGGAGTAACAGGTGTTCAGAAATTGTTGTAATTCTCAATTTCAGTGAACTATAGCATAAATTGATATCTATCATTAAACGAACATTGGTTGCGCGGGTGGTGATAACAATTATTATAATCAAGGTTGCGGTCTTGATATAAACACCTGACCCATTAATTACTTACATATGTCAGTATAAACTAAGAATTGTATAGTGTAGAAAAGGCAATTCATCCAGTAGACCGGTTTCGTCCTTATTGGGAACTCATCAAGTACTGGCCAGAATTTGCCGCGGACAGGATACGAACCTGGGCACGTCTGCTTCGGAATCTGGTGCTCTAACCACTGAGCTATCCTGCCGCACACTACACTACACACAATTTTCAGTTATATACTAACTAATGTAACTTGGTTAGTCAATTTTTCCTTTTAGGTGGAGCTCATATGGCATCCATTTAGACCCAAAGTTCCAACTAACCATGCCCAATCTGTCATTACTGAACAGACACCACATTACATGGGGAAGTGGTATTGAAATGAACATTTATATAATTAAACGAACATTGGTTGCGCGGGTGGTGATAACAATTATTATAATCAAGGTTGCGGTCTTGATATAAACACCTGACCCATTAATTACTTACATATGTCAGTATAAACTAAGAATTGTATAGTGTAGAAAAGGCAATTCATCCAGTAGACCGGTTTCGTCCTTATTGGGAACTCATCAAGTACTGGCCAGAATTTACCGCGGACAGGATGCGAACCTGGGCACGTCTGCTTCGGAATCTGGTGCTCTAACCACTGAGCTATCCTGCCGCACACTACACTACACACAATTTTCAGTTATATACTAACTAATGTAACTTGGTTAGTCAATTTTTCCTTTAGGTGGAGCTCATATGGCATCCATTTAGACCCAAAGTTCCAACTAACCATGCCCAATCTGTCATTACTGAACAGACACCACATTACATTGGGGAAGTGGTATTGAAATGAACATTTATATAATTAAACGAACATTGGTTGCGCGGGTGGTGATAACAATTATTATAATCAAGGTTGCGGTCTTGATATAAACACCTGACCCATTAATTACTTACATATGTCAGTATAAACTAAGAATTGTATAGTGTAGAAAGGCAATTCATCCAGTAGACCGGTTTCGTCCTTATTGGGAACTCATCAAGTACTGGCCAGAATTTGCCGCGGACAGGATACGAACCTGGGCACGTCTGCTTCGGAATCTGGTGCTCTAACCACTGAGCTATCCTGCCGCACACTACACTACACACAATTTTCAGTTATATACTAACTAATGTAACTTGGTTAGTCAATTTTTCCTTTAGGTGGAGCTCATATGGCATCCATTTAGACCCAAAGTTCCAACTAACCATGCCCAATCTGTCATTACTGAACAGACACCACATTACATGGGGAAGTGGTATTGAAATGAACATTTATATAATTAAACGAACATTGGTTGCGCGGGTGGTGATAACAATTATTATAATCAAGGTTGCGGTCTTGATATAAACACCTGACCCATTAATTACTTACATATGTCAGTATAAACTAAGAATTGTATAGTGTAGAAAAGGCAATTCATCCAGTAGACCGGTTTCGTCCTTATTGGGAACTCATCAAGTACTGGCCAGAATTTACCGCGGACAGGATACGAACCTGGGCACGTCTGCTTCGGAATCTGGTGCTCTAACCACTGAGCTATCCTGCCGCACACTACACTACACACAATTTTCAGTTATATACTGACTAATGTAACTTGGTTAGTCAATTTTTCCTTTAGGTGGAGCTCATATGGCATCCATTTAGACCCAAAGTTCCAACTAACCATGCCCAATCTGTCATTACTGAACAGACACCATATTACATGGGGAAGTGGTATTGAAATGAACATTTATATAATTAAACGAACTGGGTCTAAATGGATGCCATATGAGCTCCACCTAAAGGAAAAATTGACTAACCAAGTTACATTAGTCAGTATATAAGTGAAAATTGTGTGTAGTGTAGTGTGCGGCATGATAGCTCAGTGGTTAGAGCACCAGATTGCGAAGCAGACGTGACCAGGTTCGTATCCTGTCCGCGGTAAATTCTGGCCGGTACTTGATGAGTTCCCAATAAGGACGAAACCGGTCTACTGGATGAATTGCCTTTCTACACTATACAATTCTTAGTTTATACTGACATATGTAAGTAATTAATGGGTCAGGTGTTTATATCAAGACCGCAACCTTGATTATAATGGTGATATTTATAAGGTTTGTATCATGTACCGACTTGGAAACCATAGTATTAGTACCATGTAGCTTTTCGGTAAAATAATGTTGGTATCAGTTACTAAAACAATAGCCATAGTGTTAGTATCCTTCACAGACTCGGTATATATATTATATAGTGTGAGTTAGCATTGAAGTCGTATTGTCGTTGACTTTAGATTATGTTAGCTTCACTATTACAGGTTAACACATTCGTCTAGGAGATTGTACCGTCCTATTATTCCACATTCTTCTACCAAATATATAGTGGTTAACGGGCGTAATACCGGCTCCTTCTGATGAGTCGCCAGTAAGCACGAAACGAATGTGCATGAGATTATATTTTCCGTTCATGCTGTTTTTGGTTTATCCTTCTGGTCACAACTGAACTAATTTGTTACTAGGTTCGCAACACCTAATTCATACTCATATATATTAGTTCTCCACAACAAACAGTATTTAACTGTTATAATCTCATATACATTCGTTTCGTGCTTACTGGCGACCCATCAGTAGCAGCCGGTATTACGCCCTATATCCATTATATATTTGGGTGAGGAATTTGGGATAATGGGACGATACAATCTCCTAGACGAATGTGTATTCACGCAGTAATGAAGTTAACTTTATAGTCTTTGACAATGCAACTGCAAAGCCAACTCACTGTTTACAATATACATACCAAGACTGTAAAAATACCGAAACAATGGTTTTCAACTCAACCACCTTTTATGTAGTCCAAATGTGTATTCTTTTATAAATATAAATTATTCTCCATTACAAGCAATATTTAGAACGGCATGGTCGACGAAACACTGAATAAGCATTAATAAAATATTCCTATATGAAGTAAAATAATACAGTCTTACCTGAGGCAAGAGACTACTCAAAAATATATAGTCGTCCGGGTATACCGGATTCGAATAGCAGAAGCAGATGGCTTTATTGTTTTGTACATCTGGAAAAATCTCTGGTGCTGGAGACTGCACCGTCATTCCAAGTTGTATTCGTTTCTCAGCCAATCTGTCGCGTTCAATCCAAAGTTGACCTGCCACACCCTCAGACATGGTCTCAGATAGTTTGACGGCGTTCACTGGCACATAGGCCTCCCCAGCATCCACTATGGTTTTCTGCAAAATTAAATAGAGTAAAAGCAATAACGTTTCGTGCAGCAGGATCTTATACATTACTTACACCTTGTTACCTCGAACAAGCTCAATTCACTAGTCGTCCACATTTTAAATTTTGATTTTTCGATAATCATTACTAAAGAGTCTTTCTTAAAATTCCGTTCATCACACCAATTATAGCCAAGTAATAAAACAAGTAAAAACGTTCTACAGAAAACATTAATTGCTCGACTGGTAATAACAAATATGTAAATCAATGTTGCAAAGTTGAGATAAAAATCAATCTAATTATAAATATTATTTGTCAGTATAAACTAAGAATTGCATAATATGGCAAAGGCAAGGCATCCAGTAGACTATTTCGGCTTTATTGGGAACTGGTATAATACCGTCCCGAATTTTACCACGGACGAGGCCGAATCGGGCATATTTGCTTCGGAGTCTGAGACCCTGGTCACTGCGCAACCCTTTTGCAAACTACAAACCATTTTCAGTTAAATACCAATATTTAACTTGGTTAGCCAATCCTTTATTCTACCTGTTACATCAGGATTTCCCAATAAGGGCGAAACCACTCTACTGGATGATATTCCTCCGCTATCTTGTACGATACTAGGTTATATATTCACATATATATTAGCTATAATTTTAATTATATTCTATTCAGTTGCGTTAATGAGCGGGAGCTGGTTTCACTTATCCCTGTCTTCTAAAAATAAAAAATGCATGATTAGTTCCGTTTGTGAGGGTAACATTATTAAGGGCCTTTTTCTTTGCTGATTTAAAGGCCACCATAATAATAATTAATTTTGAAGGTAACCCGCAATTGAATAACAGAAAGTGGGCTTAATGTACAAAAACGTTTTATCAATTCGAATAAAATTCATAATTCATAATGTTAACGCACTTGGAATTGATTGATTGGGTGAAAAGTTCGCAAGTCGAAACTAAAATATTTGTAAACCAATTGAACAAACGCTGTAAAAAACACTAAACTCATTTAAATATTACTAATCACGAAATTAAATGGAACCTATTAAGTATTAAAAACCAATCAAATGTAGATGTGTGGATGAATATATCTTTAATGAATTTGTCCAAGAAAAAACTTCATGTCAATTATTCTGAAATGTTTTTTCGAGAAATAAAGCTTTATATTTTTATATTTTCAGTATAAACCAAATATTGCACGAGATAGTAACATAAATTTATTACCAACGCCGATTTCGTCTTTATAGGAACTCAAATAAATCTTAACAGTGTTACTGCGACCATGGCCCGAACCGGGGCATGTGTTCTACAGTTATGCGCACAACATTTTCCAGTTAAATACCAACTTATGCTTATTTGCTCGGTCTATTTAGCACCGATTTCTAACCTGCTACTCAAAATCTATCTGTATATAACATCTAATATTATGTTATCAATGCCGCGTTTTGCGTACGCGGGTAATAGCTGTACACGGGCAGTTACACAAAGATCCGATTTGTCACTATTTCCAATTTTGTTTTGTCTTTGATCGGGTTGACTCATTTTTACTTCAATTGGAAATGCGGTTCTATCACAAAACAAAATTGGAAATAGTGACAAATCGGATCTTTGTGTAACGTGCGTCGTGTACAAGCTATTACCCGCGTACGCAAAACGCGGCATTGATAACCTGAATGCTTACACACCGCAAAATATTGAGTTCAAAACCTATCTAATATTATGTACGTTATAAGTAGTAATTGAATCATTTATCGATTAAAGTTTTGTTTGAAGAGACGTTTGCGCCTGGTGATGTTGATCCAGTGTTAGTACTCTTCTTTTCCTATAGAGTTATCACGCACTTACCCAAAACTCTTCTTGATATTTATTAATTGGATTAACTATAGTTAAAATTGAACAGGGCCAAGTGGGATTGCACGATTTGCTTCACAACTGCATCTATTTAGCAAATCACCTTAACTTCTACATGCAAACATGGGTATATATATATATATATATATATATATATATATATATATATATATATATATATATATATACACGATGTGTTGCCCATACTGCGGACGAGTGTTCACCACTTGATTTAAAACAGGCGTTTAAGGTTAAATGTTCTCTCATTCGTATAATTAACCTCCAGGTCGATCACACTAGATAATTTGGCGATGTATATTGTTATATAATATTTGATGATGACATCAACGTCTGTTTCTCTTTTTCTATAAAGCAAGTTTGCGAGCTTGAAGTAAACACCAACCCCACTTTATTTAGCCAGTCGTCGAACAACATAGCAAAACTACCGCCAGTCGTAACGCACTGACGCGTTTCGACCTTCTTTGATCATCATCAGAGTACGACGGCAAACTGACTAGCGAGAAGCAAACCGCATTGCTTGTAAAGGAAAGCGTGTTGTCTTAGACAACACTCGTATCTTAGCTGCATTAAAAGTGCGTGCTAATGCCGATTCAAATTTCTTTTTGTGCTAGTCGGGCAATTGGATCTCCCTTTAATTTGATTTTCAAGCAAAATATGTTTGAAATCGCCGATAAATAATAGCACTTACCAACAAGTGCATAAGTATAAAATAAAATTCAAGTTCTTACACGCCGTTTCTTCTCATTTTTGTTGTTATTTGGCACGAAGCTAGACGATAAATCTTTTAATTGGTGTACTGCGATCGCATGCGAGTCTGCAACATAATAATGCTCAGCACTTCTACGATTCCGCCATAACTCCTCATTTGTCAGCATTGACAAATTTTCAGCTAAGACGTTGATAAGACGCGACTGGTCCACAAATGGCAACAATACAACTGACATCCAAGCGGCCCTATGTCCATTAAGGTCCAACTGAATCGCAAGTGTTTTTTGTAGAATTAAAATACGAAAAACGTTAAACTAACAATACAAAAGTAATCTTAGATTATCATTATTTCAACATAGAAAGCAACGATTAAAATCAAAACGAAGTCTAAATTTTTAGAAGCAATTACACCGACATACGCACAGCGGAATCTTAGCTGTTTTTGCAGGCCCTCGTGTACTGAGAATAATAAGATTGGATGCCAAGGCATAATTGCCAATTCTCTCGAAATCATTTCTAGTCCACACGGAAGAACGTGCGAAAACAAAATTTTTCAACAGAATCTAACAACAATTTACACAGAAATTGATTTTAAAAGGTTTGGATACTGTCAATAAAATCATCTATTTCGGAGCGTATACTTGAAATGTGGCAAACAGTCGATTTAATCAATTTCGCAGCTCTATGCAAAGCCAAATGCGCAATATTAGTATACACATAAAAAATACATACCGGACTAGGCATTCAAGAGTTTCATCAGAATTGTATTTCATTCGATTGGCCACGAATCACAAAAACCAAGAATAATGTTCTTGCAGTCAGACTTGCCCGAATACGCATTGGATCAGCGCCAACGAACATTCAATCGGATTAAATACTGTTTGTTGCGAAGAACTAATATATACGCAAGTATGTATTAGGTTTTGCGAACCTAGTAACAAATTAGTTCAGTTGTGACCAGAAGGATAAACCAAAGGCAGCATGAACGAAAAGTATAATCTCATGCACATTCGTTTCGTGCTTACTGGCGACTCATCAGTAGGAGCCACTATATATTTGGTACAAGTATGTGGAATAATAGGACGGTACAACAATCGGATTGACATAAAACTTAATATTCATGTATTATCCTCCTGTTCCTCCTCATCATCACAGAAACCGAAACAACACGCCTTACAGTTTCCCCCATTACCACATAACAAAGAGCAAATAAAAATAATTAAAAAGTAATAATAATGAAAAGTAATTTAACGCAAAAAAGAATTGACGAAACGAGATTTATTAGGGGAGGATTTAGTTCACATGGAGATACTAAGCTAGGCAACATAGAAAGTTAAGGCACCCTAGATTAACACAAAAACATTTATAGCCAAATCAGCTTTACGACAAGGCAACATCGACAAAACCTTAAAGTTAAGAATATTATTCTACTGTAAATCTTTACTGAGCTCGATTCGATGCTATATCACCCAGTGTTTCTAGACAAGAAAAATGATACACACGTGGTCTCCATCCTGGTAGACGAACGAATTCAATATCAACAATTTATTACAATCAAGGTTACAAACTTGCTATAAACATCTAACCCATTAAATACATATATTCGTCAGGATAAACTAAGAATTGTATAGTGTAGAAAAGGCAATTCATCCAGTGGACCGGTTTCGTCCTTATTGAGAACTCATCACGTACTGACCAGAATATGCCGCGGACAGGGCTCAAAGCTGGGCACGTCTGCTTCGGAATCTGGTGCTCTAACCACTGAGCCAACCTACCCAGTTTGATTATACTTGACTTTAGCTGTTTCTGCCATGTCAAAATATGTCCACCATGTTCCTTACGCAAATCCGGCGCTGTATGGGAGAATAATGCTCTATTGGACAATCGAATTGATAGAGCCTTATCTTGTTTGTCAATATAAAAAATGTCTACGGATAGCGGCGCTCGTTATTAACCGTTGGTAACTTCCATTTGCTATGCTTCTCAACTAACGGTGGTCGAATGCTTGTAAGCAACCAAGATCTTCGGTTATGAAGATCACAGTTTTATTAGTGTACACTAAAACTGAACGTTTATATACATTTAGCAAACAACTTTTAAGGTGGAACAAGGTATTCGCGTTTCCTCATAGGCCGGAGAAGACTATTTTAGCTTTCGCAATTCGCAAACTCACCCAGTCATTTATATTTCCGAAGTTATTGATAAAACGTCCTACTACGCTCAAATCTTCACTTTGCAACTGTGAAGTTAAATTGGTTGAGGGGTAATCCCGTACATATATCTTCCGTTTACAGGGTGCGAATTTTATCCAGAAAAACAGAACAACGACTGCTAATATATTTCAACCGATATGGGCCCAATCTAGAGTGTCCAAAAATAACACTATATTTTTTGCTAAGGAAT
Organism: Eudiplozoon nipponicum; assembly: GCA_029291075.1. Classification (NCBI taxonomy): domain Eukaryota; kingdom Metazoa; phylum Platyhelminthes; class Monogenea; order Mazocraeidea; family Diplozoidae; genus Eudiplozoon; species Eudiplozoon nipponicum. The sequence goes on along the minus strand of JAQBSW010000071.1, from coordinate 305,415 downwards.
GTGGTAAAATAGGACGGCAAATCTCTTACACGAACGTGTAAACCTGCAGTAGTGAAGCTAATTTCATATAATGTCTTCGAGAATGCGACTTCAAGACTAACTCACCATATATATATATATATATATATAATTCTGTAAATGATACCAACACTATGACTATTGTTTCAGTACCCGCTACCAACATTCTGATACCAAACAAGTTTATGGTACCAATACAATGGATTTCAATGTATGCTAAAGCTCAAAAACATATTGAGATTTACAACTACTTCTAAACATCTGGTACTCCTGCAAATCCATACAATCTGTCCTTGATCGATATCAGTTATCACATTTCGCGGTAAGCATGGCATCACTCAAATAAATATATAACAGTCAGATACTGTAAATGGCAGAGAACTAATGTATATACAATTTTTGTATAAGGCGTTGCGCACCTAGTCACAAAGTTCAAATATGACCAGAAGAATAAACCAAAGAAAACATGAACGAAAAGTATAATCTACTAATGAGTCACCAGTAAGCACAAATCGAATGTGCACGAAATTACACTTTCCTTTCATGCTTTTTTTGGTTTATCCGTCTGGTCTATTCTGAACTAATTTTGTACTAGGTGCACAATACTTAATACACAATTGCACGTATTTCTCGTTTACGCGGTATTCTAAATGGCACCATGCCTGAAGTTATCATGGAAGTATAATCCGTTACTATAAATAATCAATTAACGGTTTCTCCTAGGCACAACATGTTTTAGTTGATTTTGTATTAATAATGCACATTCCACTAAAAGCCCTCAAAATTCATATTCAACTTTGGTTAAAATAGCAGTATGTTTTACATGTCAAAATATGCATAAAAATGGTGTGCTTCACTATTCCATCATTTCATAGTTTGAAGGAATAATGATCCATTAATAATAACCCAAACGGGTTTTGCTACAAATAGTCTCTAGACTGGAAGCGTAGATGTTAAACTAAAACGAGATAACTTTTGATGTTCCTAATTGTAAGCCATCTCGTGCATGATGGTAGCTAAGAATGAACAGAAGATTATAAATAGGCAAATTCAGCGAGAAAACAAAAATGGTTATTTCCTGCCATCTTAAGGGACGATGTCGAAGTAAAAGTATGATTGAAATTGCTTTGGAAATTTCGCGAATATCAAAAATCGAAACTCTGAGATGAAATTGTTTTAATAAACAGTTAAGCAGCAAATCGCTTTAGGCATTTCCTGTCGAATGAACGGAGGGTCGTACCAAGACATATCTAGCAACATTGGCAAAAGCCTTCAAAGCGCCATCGGGGATACAGCAATCCTATCAGTCTGTTCTACAGTTTTCCTGCGTAACTAACACTTAATGTTAAAGTTTGTGACCTTATCGGTGTACGAGTATCAGGCACAGAAACAATGATGTTGGTGCTGAAGGAACCCTTTTCATCGGCACTTCCTATTTAGATGCTCCAGTAGACGGTGGACACAGGACGTAAGTGGCAGACCATCTAAGAGAACATTAGCTCAGTTAAAAACCAATTGTGCTAACTGTCCGGTCTAGGTGGATGAAGCTGAGGAACCATAGGTTTTTTACATTTAAAACAAATATTACACGAAACTTGAGGAGATGGACAAGTTGATTAAATGCAATTATGCTTAGGTGACCTGAAAGTCCGTAGGATAGAAGTCAATAATCGGTGAATCAGGATCGTACATCAATGACTGCCATGGGCTTGGAAGTAGCGAATGAGAAGCCGCAGGAAGCACGGCCATCAGCTGTTCTAATGGCCGAAACGGACGCGTTTTCACAGATTTGAGCATCAATAGAAAACTAAAAATAAAAAAAGTATCAAATGCATAATTCCAAATGCAGCACTGGCATACATACATATATATATATATATATATATATATATATATATATATATATATATATATATATATATATATATATATATATTTATGATAACGAATAAGCATATCACGCCAATAAAACACATTTCGTGCAAGTGAAATATGCACTGTAATTTCTTTCAGTTTCTAACAGATTCATTTGGTGGTGTTTCTATATACTTGATTCTGTCAAAAGAGCTTTTAATATCATGTCAGTTTTCTCTGCGAGAGGCACTCCCCGAATATATATATATATATATATATATATATATATATATATATATATATATATATATCATATTGCAGCCAACTGTACGTGTGCCAAACTTCTAGAACGAATTAAGTTCTTCAAATCTGGTCCAGAATCAGATGTTGTGCCAAAACGATACCTCAAGCAGTGCAGAAGAAATAACCAAAAATGGCTTATTGCTCAATGGTATCGAGGACAACCAATCAAAACTGCAAGATGTTGAGAGAATCATTCAATCACAGGGTTGTCAAATTGCAAGACTGAACGACAGCGAATACACCGCTTTCACAAAGAAGATAGAAACACTGATGAAAATAACAGCGGAAAAAGAAACCAAGGACCTCACGAGGGACCTGGACAAATTTCCTACACAATCAAAATTTCCTACGAACCCAGACGCTTTTATTCACAATTATTCAAAAGTGATCTTGTCAAAACACCAGAAGAATTACTCTCCTTAGGAGCAAAATTCTGCGTAGTCAAGAAAAACCTAAGTGAACGTGACATTATTGACATTCAGGCTGGAACGGAAAATTTCTACAATGACTTAACGAAAGACACCGCCCCACATGCATTCAATGGACAAGGACTGAAAGCTGAGATAGTAAGCGCACTAGAACAATACAAGAAGGAATTCAAAGGCAGCCAAATCATCACAAAACAGCACATAGACGAACTCAGAAAACTCCAATCAGACAAATCCATACGACTTGCCACACCCGACAAAGTATCAGGAATTGTTATACTTGAAGCTGACGCTTATAGGAAGTCCATGAACGATATAATAAATGATCAATCTAAATTTAAGCATGACATCAAAGAGAAAGATGATTCAACAAACGTCGAATCAAGAATTAATGCAATTTTGAAAAAGATGGAAAAACACGTTTTAACATCGATGGCTGACTCCGATATTAGATCAAAACTCATAGAAGACATCCAAAAGGCAAAACCCGTCGGAACAAACACCGCAAGATTGTACGGCAAAGAAAAAACTCATAAAGCCGTGAGAGCCTCTGGAGCTCCCTCGATGCGGCCCATTATGTTAATGATCAACGCTCCACAACATAAACAAGCCAAGTTTATCTGCAAATTACTTGAACTAATACGGAGCATCATAAACGCAAACACTATCAAGGACTCCTTCGAACTGGCAAATGAAATGAAGGGGAAGAACATCCTACAGAATAAAATGGTCTCGCTTGACGTCTGAACATTATTTACAAACATACCACTGGATAAGACAACGGAGATCAAAAATGAGTTTTTTTCATTTCCCGATGGACACCAATGACATCAAAGACCTCATATTAGCATGTACTAAAAACATGTAATTTACATTCAAAGGGATATACTACCGCCAGATCAATGGCGTAGCTATGGGAAGTAGCATCGCACCCCTCCTGGCAGATGTATACATTTATCATCTGGAAAAAACGAGCCTAAAATGTATAATTGACTTGTTGTTCATCTGAGAAGCAGCAGACCCGTCCGAAATCTTCGAACAAGCAAATGGAGCCGATCCAGACATCAAATTCACTCTCGAGGTAGAGAAAGACGACAGTTTTTCCTTCCTTGACATCAAACTCACTCGAGAAGCAAACGGAGATTTGACACTGGCCATACATAGAAAATCCACTTTCACCGGACAATACATTCACTACAACAGCAGTGTGCCAAATTCCCACAAAAGAAACTTAGTAAACAACCTAGCAAACAGAATCAGGAAGATCTGCTCTGAACACAAGATTGAGGAAGAACTGGGCTACCTCAGGAAAATTTTGCTAATGACCAACTACCCAGAGCGTTTCATTGATGTCAGCATCAAACCACGGCAGATTCGCACTAGAGAGGATACCGTCAAGCAGGTTTTCCTAAACTTACCATTTAGAGGCGACGTACCAGCCTCAATAATTGCACGGCGGCTGAAAAGAATAACTAAGGAGAACTTTCCCAGTGTTAAAGTTAATATGACATTTAGTACACAGAGAATCATGAGGTTTGATGCCAAAGATCAATTGCCAATTCTCTCCAAATCATTCAAAGTCTACAAATTCTCATGTATGTGCGGTAGCACATATATCGGACATACGAAGAAGCAATTGATAAGCAGAATCCAGCAACATTTGCCACAGAAATTGATTAACAAAGGCTTGGCACCGTCAGGAAAATCAGCTATTTCCGATCATATATTAGCAACGGGGCACCCTGTCAATTCGACCAATTTCACAATTCTACATAAAGCAAAATCAGAAAAATTATTATTCATCTACGAAGCCCTTTATATAAAACAACAAGCACCTGACCTTAATATTCAAAAGTTTCATCAACATGATATTCTTATAGACTGGCCAAGAATAACAAAATTAAACAACAATCTACTAGTATCCAGTCAAGAAAAAACAGGCCCTCGACTAGAATCAACAAACATACAATCGGATTGGCAACAAACTGAAGTGGAAATAACAGAGGCACATACGGTGACAGAAGTTTCCAAACAATATGAGCACTCAACACTGCAATCTACACTGGCGCTGTTACCATGTGCAAAATACAAATTTGCGCAACAAGGTGACACGATCAACTGCACCGGGAAAAATAGCACTCGTGCATGTAACAGCGAACAATGCGCACAAATGGTTAATTCTCAAGCCATCAAAACAATAATGACCAGATCTCAGACATCACTTGCAATAAAGCGAGAATGACCTTTACATGCAAACACGCATACACACAAACACAAACGCATACAAACTAACCAACCAGCCAAAACGAGAAACAGAAGTAAAAGCGAGTCAGATTTGTTACCACTAGCATAATCAATTGAAATCCCAGAATGTATATAAATGAATGATTGTAAAGCGATGATTAGTATTCACGAAATAAATGGGCTGTAAACACTTTGTTATTAATGTGTCTTTCTTTCTAATTATAAATATATATATATATATATATATATATATATATATATATATATATACAAACCCGATGAAAAAAATCGTGAGAGTACTAAATTTAGAAAAATAAAATTTGTTAAATGAAATAAACCCCAAATACGCTGTACTTTATGCCTCTACTCGTGTGAAACTCATTCTTCTCAAATGAGCTGATACAAAATGTGCTGAAAATATATACAGTGTGGTTTGTTCTAATTTGAAGCTACATGGCATTAAAACAGTGAAACTTTGTATGATAAATTCTAGAATGAGCCAGAAAAATTAAACTAACTTTTTGTGAACAAAAATTACGTTTAAAAATAAATAATCCTTTAAGGAAATAAAATGGTGGCTTTCCAGCAGTTTTAAGACCTAATGGGTGTAACACAATGCAGGCCACGCAAAATATCCTGCTTAAATTAAATTAATTATTTCTGTTGCGTTCACTGCAAGCACACAAACGTGGACTGAAGGCAACTAAAAATTGGAACACCGACGAAACTCGATAAATACTATTCAAACCGCATTTCGTATATTAAAATATGGCTTCCACTTTTATAATTCTAGAAAGAACTACATTTCATTAGGATTTCGGCTGCACGATTTCAAAGCATTCATGCCAATGTTGTTTGCAGCAATACAAATATACGTATAAAAGGGGGCCATTTATGTTCGTTAGTAACATTTAGCATTGATATAATAAGCATTACGGATTACCTATATACGTAAACACTAATATTCCACTATAAGAAGGTTCCAGTATCGAAATGTTTCGACCTTTCGAGATGATCACCCCAGTCTTTATATTGAAAGTGACGCCACATATGTTCCTTTAAAGAAAGGACTGACCAAAAACGTAATTAATTGTATAGCTGAAACTTAACGTGCAACTTCGGTATTGCAGGGGAAGAGTCACAAAATTTTGAAGCAAATGTACACAGGTACAATCCCCAGCCGCTGCAATTCCAGGAACAACTTGATGAGTACCCGGTAAGGATGAAACAATTTTACTTGACAAATTAGATACTATTTAAAACAAGTTTGCGAGCTTGAAGTAAACACCAATCACAGTGAATTTTACCAGTCGTCGAACAACATAGCAAAGCCGCCACCACTCTCACGCACAGACGCGTTTCGACCTTCCATGATCATCATCAGAGTACAACGGCAAACTGACTAGCGTTGATCAAACCGCATTGCATAAATATGGAAAGCAAAATAAGATATTCGGCTCTTACCTCTAGTGGTATCACATACATATTAACATGGCCATACTTGTATGTGGTCTTATGCTTCCCTCTTCTTACCTTAATTTGGCGCGTAGTTTCACCCACATACATCAGGTTACAGTCGTTGCGTGGAATTTCATATACTCCTGATGTGTCTAACGGTGCTATTTTCTCATTTTGCTTGAGCAGTTTAATACCTAGGGTAAGAGTCTGTTTTGAAATAGTACGTATATTGTATTTTTATGCTATCATTTTTATTTCCCCACTTAGTTTAGGGTCAGGTATTACCATTACCCTCCGTTCATCTATTATTTTATTTAACTTCACGTACTTACAGTCATGAATAAACTTAATTATGACGCTCATCATAGCTGCTTCAATTAACTTTAGAGGGTACCCATTAACACTGAATATTTCTCACAGTCTACCTAATTCAAACTCCCTATGTTTTTTATCTGGTAATATTAAGCTTATTATTATCATCGATTTAAAGATACCAATTTTCATTCTACATGCATGATTTGAATTAAAATTAAGGATACTTGAGTAAGTATCCTTCCTCTAAACATCCCCTTCTAGTTTTGTACCATTTCTAATTAATTTGACATCCAGAAATGGTAATTCGCCACATGATTCATTTTCAATTGTAAATTTCAGCTCGTTCGCCTGATTTGATATGTATAAGAAATTTACCAGTTGATCCTCCACGTGATTCCAAACAACTAATATATCATCCAAATATCGGACATACAATTTTGGATTAGGGGTGTTATATCTAAGAGGTTTTTTTCTATGTAATGCATGAAGATATTAGCTGATTTACAGTGGTTGTCCCATTGGAACACCCCTAATCCTAAATTTAAAATAAGTGGAGGACATACATACGTACATCATCTCCATGACATGTCTCATTGTCATTTTGCTTCCGCCTAATATTACTGGATGATCAACCAGGAAACGCTGAAAATAGTCTAGTGTTTTGGATACAGGTATATTGGTGTAAATTGACATTATATCTAAACCCGCCAATCTATCGTTTTCATTTAGCTCACATGTATCGACAATCTCAACCAAATGGTATGAATTCATCAATATATGGTCTAAGAAGTACGAATATTTCCTTATTCTATGACATAGAAACTTAGAAATTTTATAAGTCGAGGAGTGTTGGACATTAACTCTAATTCTCAAAGGGTTGTCTGGTTTATGTATCTTTACTAAACCGTAAACTTTGGGAGCGACTGTATCTCTTTGTATGAGAGCATTACCAAGCGCTTGATCTAATTCTCCTTTATAAATCATGTTATCGACCAATAATTTAATTTCTCCTTGTAACTTATCCGTAGGATCTTTATTAATTTTAGTGTATACCTCAATATTGTCTAGTTGTTCATACATTTTAGTATTATAGTCAGATTGACTCATCAGAATCGTTGCTCCTTCTTTGTCTGCTTTCAGAAATATCACACTGTTTTCTATTAATTCTTTCCAGAGAATTGTTATTTCATAATTAAGGTTTATATTTTTCCTCTTCGTGCGTTAACACAGATGTGGCTATGTATACTTTAAACCTAACCTTATCTTTGTCTTTGAGGAATTTTGTTGTTTTAACAGCCTCAGTATTTATCTCTTTTTTGGTGATTTCTCAATTTGGATAGCTGTATTCAGACCACGATTATGCATTTCCAGCTGATTCTCATTAAGATTTATTTTAGAAAGGTTTACCACTCAATTAGTTACAGCAGGGCACGTCTTAGTTATGGTCTGTCTATAGCTGATTTCCATTGAAAAAGACTTCAGCAAGAGAAAGTCGAAATATCTGGAATAATCAGGTAGACAGTGGATGTAAACACCAAGTGTCGCACCACAAGGAAAGGTAATCTGGAGTTATTATTCTAGATTCTTTGGTGCTATGTTTATTTATCAAATAATAGCCGTAGATTTGCTGTAACTAAACACGTTTTAGCCATGATCATTTCGCAATGCTGAATTCTTATTTCTCGCAAAGCTGTAAGATGCGTAATCGTCTTCATTTTATCCGTGAACACCGTGTACCATTTTTAACACACTTGTTAATTTTGAAGCTGCGGTGAAGATAATTCAATTCAAAAGATGTTCGCTTGCCTTTTGTATTATCTTCTGTACGTTTAAACAAAGATTAAATCTATTAATTATGATAGTTTCGAAAATCAGAAACATTTTAATGATTTTGCCTTGAATAACATTGAAAATCTCATATTACCAGCAACTTTACTACGAAAATTATAAGTTGACAAATTGCTAATTTTTGTGCGGTTGTTACATTCCTTTTTAATAATTTTTAAGGAAGACGTTGGTTTACTCTTGTTCAGAGCCTCTCTTTCGATCTGACGATGTATTGTGCGTTGCAGGTGCAATGAGATATTTATGACTGATGGCGTGGACGTCACAGAAAGGTTATATTTTTCAATAACGCCCGTCAGTTTACCCTGTTGAAAGCAAAACCCACAGGTATCGAAGAAAACTTAATTTTAGTCGCTAGAATAATATTTCAGCTGAAAAATTCAGCTATACCAACTATTCTAAATGGTATTTTGCTTTTATCCCGATTAGTCTGGATTTGATTACTGCCCCTCAAATTTTATTCGAGAAACCAGTCTGGTCACACATTCTCTCTCAACGCTTCACAAAGCGTGCTTAGCTCTACTCACTGCGTAAACGAGCGCCAAAATTTGTAATGAGGATAAATGAACATTGACTGCACGGGCGTTGATAAATGTTACTATAATCATGTTTGTGATCTTGATATAAACACCTGACCCATTATGTACATACATTTGTCAGTATATACAAATTATTGTATAGTGTAGAAAAGGTAATTCGTCCAGTAGACCAGTTTCGTTCTTATTAGGAACTCATCACGAACTGTCTATAATTTTCCGCCGACAATATTCGAATCTGGGAACGTCTGCTACGGAATCTGGTGCTCTAAGCACTGAGTAACTCTGCCGCACACTACACAACTTCCAGTTATATACTAATGTTTCATGGTTAGCCTTTCCTTAAGTGGAGCCTATATGGCATAACTTTAGATCTGAAGCTCCAATTAACCATTTCTCAATCTATCATTATAGAACAGACACCACGCTATTTTGGGAAGTGGTGTTTAAATTAACATTCATATAATTAAATGAACATTGGTCCCGCAAGCGACGATATCTATTAATTTTAATCAAAGTTGCAGTCTTGATATAAACACCTGACCCATTATGTACATATATTTGTCAGTTTCTTTACGTAAACACCCGGAACAGAGCTGGAATAATGAATATACCGAACAATCCAAATTGCTTTCATGTGAATCGACAATGAGAGGGTGCTCTCTTTATCTCTTCGTCTAATGAAAACTTGACTGCTTGGTGGGCTGTGTTTATATGATGGCACAATGCATTTCTCTTAATTTTTTAATGATCAAGAACGTATTATCAACGAAGCGTACATATATAGAAATATATATATATATATATATATATATATATATATATATATATATATATATATATATAGACATATAGCAAAACAAACAAAACGACCAATCATTTATTTGCGTCACCATTAATTCAGGCTCAATGCTTGATCATGTTTTTCTGCTTGCATAAATCAGGCTGCAATATTTTTATTTAAAGAAATTCATCTGTTACCATCAAATTTCACTTGGTAATTATTAAAAAGCCATATGTGGAGAGAATAAAATGGTGCGATTAGCTACAGCAGACGTGTAATAAATTACTCTAGTTATTCGTCATTTCGTTTGCTACAGGCGTTTAAATTGCAATTTCCTTTTGCTCTGTCTATTAACCGTCCGGCCGAGTGAGTTATGCAAGGAGATAAATGACATTTGAGGACGACTTGTACGACTTCAATAATTCAAATTTTTGAGCTTGAAGTTAACACAAACCCCATTGTATTTAACAAGTCGTTGCACAATATAGCAAAACTCCCGTCAGTCACACGTACTGACGCGTTTCGGCCTTTCACGATCATCATCAGATTACGACAAAAAGATGACTAGCGAGGATCAAACCGCATTGCATATATATGGAAAGCAAATTTAGATATGCGGCTCTCATCTCTAGTAGTCTTGCATACACTGTACGTGAATGGAAATATCGGCTGCACAATTTCTAAGCAGTCACAAACATTAGCTGTTTGTAGCTTTCGCCACAAACACACATATATATAAATAGACAATACAATGAAAGAATAATTGATTGCGCGTGTGGTGGTTACAATTCTTTAAATCACGTTTGCGAGCTTGAAGTAAACACCAATCCTATTGTATTAGACTAGTCGTCGTGAGAGCCGCATATCTAATTTTGCTTTTCCTATTTATGCAATGCGGTTTGACCCTCGCTAGTCAGTTTGCCGTCGTACTCTGATGATGGTCATGGAAGGTCGAAACGCGTCAGTGCGTGCGAGTGGCGGTAGTTTTGTCATGTTATTCGACGACTGGTTAAATACAATGGGATTGTTTTTTACTTCAAACTCGCAAACTTGATTGAAAGGATTGTTATCACCACCCGCGCAATGAATGGTTGTTTAATTGTATGACCTTTAAGACTGCTTTTGCTTAATTGCTGAAAAAGGCAAATGAGCTTACTCACGTAAGCGACGTATTTTAGTTAAGTTTATGCGTACGTGTTAGCGCCGTTATTCATTTCTTCATCACAGTGTGAGAAACGGCATTCTCGTGAAAAACGAGCAATTTAATAGCGCTGCAAATCGTAATGACAACACATAAAAAGTCATAATTTGCTAACAAAACATAATTTTTTATATTACTAATATAAAACATGTTTATAAAATTGAAAGAAAACGCTCCAACACCTTCTGAAGCTCAATAAAAAACAAAGAGAACTTGCCTTTTGTCTGCGAAGTCCATCAACAAGTCACAAGCAAACGGAGCATAATGATATGGGTAAAACCAGTCCCAGTTTGCGCAACCTTGCGTGTAATAAGCCAGAACCCAGGCCATGCCGATCAAGTAGGCGCAAGCAATTTCCTCGGGGAACCCAGGCTCTTCATCTATATCGACTTTAAACTTTGTCTGGTAATAGCGTTTTCGCCAGCCGGGTTCATGAAACTTTATCTACAATGACCAGATTAGGGGAATATTGAGTAAAAAAGTTTTAAAATATAGTTTAAGGCTGCAATTAAATCGTAGCAGAACAGGAATAATGCATTGGACTGGAAGAAACAATCAAAGAAATAATGAAAAATTAAGCATAAATAAAACAAAACAGCATAATTTAAATAATTTCGGATTGATTTTCCGCCCTCGCATTCGAGCTTTCGCGATAGCATTAAGGCAGCAGTTGCACACGTCACAGTCACAGTCAGCAGGTCCCGGGAGACGTAATTAGCGGTTTTAAATTTTGTGATGTCACACCAGCGGCAGAATTTACACAGAAACTACAGCGAAATATAAGCCGTCTGTATTCGCAACCAACCAGAGAACACCATCCGCCAGTTTATTTTTCTAAATCCTTAGTCACATGCAAACAAACTCATGCCAAAATAGATGCTGTTCAGTCTACATTGAGACAGGAGTATACCTGATCTTATCCAATGAATAATCTTTATGATGGATTATAACTGGATTCATACAACAGTGTCCATTGATAAATTGAAGCCAGCATTTGAGTTCAGGATTCGGAAACGAATTTAAGCAGGATGTGATGACGATTAAGAACAATGGTTATCATCATGTCAAGCGTCTACGAGTACATCAGAGTATATTCAATAAACCAGAGCAAGACCCAGATCACAAGTTAAACTTAAACCTAACATAGATAAAGTCAATTTTGGCGGCGGGTAACGTAGCGCGGCCCTCGTCAAGGTACACTTTACATGTCTTTTTTAGGGACACTTGTATTTGCATGTACCGAACTATATTTACAGTGTGTCAGTCAAGTTCATTAGTGCTCATAACACTAAAAAGAACTATTCTTCATTTTCTTTAATTGTCATTTTTCTAGGAAATTCACTTTCGTTAATTTAAATACTATTTTTGACAGACAGAAGGGTTATTAATGGGTATAACCGGATTTATTTATTTGGGGCAACAACTGGTACTTTGCCTGACTATTTTACAGAAATGATGTAAATAAATGCTAATACCTGAATATATAATTTATCTTGAGATTGTTTACTGTTTTTATTTGTGCCTGTGGGTTCCTTCGGATGTAGAATCGGAAATATTGTGTGACAACAAATGCATCACTGACCAATATATATATATATATATATATATATATATATATATATAATGTAATGATCACTGATTAAGTGGTCAGTAAAACCAACTCTTTGAATGTGTTTTGCGCATTTAAGATACACAGAAGGCCAATGTTATTTAGCCAATTGCGCAACAAAGAAAAACTGCCGCTCGTAACATGTACAGACATTGCCAGAACAATATCTGAGAGACCAATAGAGTTGAGATTTGTGTCTTTGATTTGCAATAACTTATTTATACATTGTGGTTGAATTCACATTTTTCATTTTACTGCCGTGCACTAAAAATTTCCATGGCAGTTCGAAACGTGGAAATACGTGAGACGGACGTTAGATTTTCTTTTATGCAGCAACTGGTAAAATATAATTGGATTAGTGGATATACCAGCTCAAAATTTCATTTAAATAAATGATATCAAGACCCGTAATCAACAATTGCATAGTATAATTAAAAATCCATTTATTTAATTATTCAACTTAATTCGCAGGCATCGATATGAATGCCTTAAATTTGACCTTCGGTGTGTGCTCCTTCATACTTACGTCTAATAATATGTCCCATAGATTTATTTATTTTTGGCAAATTATTCCATTAATCTCATTCATAATTACATAAATACATGAATGCATAAAAATAGATCTAGTTAATCCACACTATGAGGCCCAGAAGAGCCGATGCTAATAAGGTAGCATTAACCTAGCTTTACCGCTGAACACTGTTTTCCACCAGATTAACACAAATTACCCTACATTCAAGTATCTCGTATTTTATGCGAGTACAATACGTAATGAGCATGTGACCGCATTTTGAATGATAGTGTTTGGCTACGAAACTGATTTTTGACATTTCTAGAAGTCCAGCCACTTTAAAAAAGTATGCAATCTTGATGTAAAAACCTGACCCATTATGGTCATACATTTTTCAGTATAAACTACGGATTGTATAGTGTAGAAATGACAATTCGTCCAGTAGACCGGTTTCGTAATTATTATGTACTGTCCGTTACTGCCATTGGCAGGGTTCGATGAAGATGTGCTCAGCTTCGAGCTCTGTCTGCGGTAAATTCTGGACAGTACGAGATGAGATCCCAATTAGTACGAAAGCGGTCTACTGGATGAATTTCCTTTTCCACACTATACAATACTTAGTTTATACTGACAAATGTATGTACATAATGGGCCAGGTGTGTATATTAAGATCGCAACCTCAATTAAAGTAATTCTTATCGTCACCCGAGAGAGAGAGAGAGTTACTTGTTACTATGAGGATATTTATCAAGACAAATCACAGAAGTGAGGCAAATTAAACCTCTAAACAACACCATTATGGCCAAGTCAGCATTAAGGCAAGGCAACATCAGCAATACAGCTTCCTTGCGGCCTTCACTGTATCACGTCATAAGCAAACCAAACTTTGCAGCTAACTTTTCACTACTAATCAAAGAAAGGTACGAAGATAATTCTACTAGACATCTGCAACAAGATCGCCACTGAGCTGGATTCGATGCCATATCGAGAAGGGTTCCAACCAAGAACTATGATGCACACGTGGATCCCATCCTGGCAGACGAGTGAGTCATATACTACTCAATTTGGATGTAAGTGACTTCGACTGTTTCCGCCATGTCAAAATCTTCCCACCTTGTTTCTTATGCCAATTTGGTACTGGATGAGAGAACAGAGCTCCATTGGGCATTCGAATTGAGGGCATACGCAAAACTTGATTGAACCAAAAAAGTTTATGGAGCCTTATATTTTGTTCTAACGAGGAGAAGCACGTGTTGGCAGATCCAAGAATATGTCTACGGATGCCAACGTTGTTTATTCGTTGTTGGTAACCAACATGTGCTATATTTTTCAAACAACGATGGTTGAATGTCTGTAAGCACCCAGTTTCACTAGCACATAGTAAATCTGTGCGTACAGATGCATTGTAAACACGACCTTTAAGGCAGTGAAATACTCTCGTTTCTCCACAAATGACGAAGGTTCGAGAAAGCTGCTCTAGCTTTCGGGATTCTCATACTAACCTCGTTATGTCTAACGAATAGAGCTCCCAAGATATGCAAACCTGTCAACTATGTCTACATCTTCATTCTGCAGTCGCAAAGTTGGTGTGAGTGGTGGGTGCTCCTGTAAAATTATCTTACGTGTAAAGTTGTGTTGATTCTTTGTATACCTTAACGCAACCAGAAGCATTTTTGTAGAGAGCGCGTATAATATTTTAAAAAATTGTGGGCACAACTTTTCGACAAAATATGGAATAGAAAATTGCGATCCACCGAGGCTAATACACTCCTGAAGTTTAGAAAGACGAATATAGTTGGACGGTGATATAAATATCGCTGATCAAGAAGTTACCTTAACATAAAAATATTATCTATACAAACTCATTCTAAGCGGAACCCTGCCTGTTCTTTCGAGTGTGTGATTAACGTAAAGTGCTAAGATGGTGTAGGATAAACGAAGCCAATAACCTAGACACGACTGGAGTCCAGCTTATACCACGATGTTTATCGCACGAATTACGATTTCCTTTTTGAAGATAGGAATGACGGTCGACTCATTCCAATCAAGTGGTGCGGTCTCTCCATTCCAATATAGTACGAAGAAGTTTAGTCAACGCTTCAGAAATTATATCGCCAACATCTTAAATAATCCCGGAAGCAAATCATCAGGGCATGCTGCGTTGAGATGTTTAAGAGAAAGGATTGCATCCCTTACTTCTAACTCTGATGGTTCTTCGAGACAAATATTCCACCCTGTTGATGCAAGCATGTTTTCGGGAATCGGAACAGACGCGGGCGCCCAAGGAAATTGATTTTTGAAGTGTTCAGTCCATCTATCAAGATGACTTATTTTATCGGTTATTAAATGGTTTTAACTATCATTTGTAGTCCCACTAACTTTTAATTTTCTCTGAACTGTTGCGAAAATAAGTTGGAAAAAACAGCGACTATTACCTAACGTGAACGCTTCTTCCATTTCTTCAGCCTTAGTGGTCCACAAGGATTCGATATTGACTTTTAGACTGAGCTTAGGTTGGCGTCTTATATTACGTCGAGTGTAATTATGAGCCGAGCCAGGTGGAATTTTGCGCATTGTTTCGAGTATCTTCATAGATTTAACAGAGTCAATAATTAATTCCATCGGAGCCTGCAATGCCACATACAGTAGTACCTGCATTGTGCATAGTGGAACTTCTTTTAGACCAAAGTAAATTTTGATTTTCGCCATCAAGCCTAATTAACTTTGACTTTAGAATATATTCGTTTCTTTGTCGGAAGGCCGGTTGTTCGAGTTTGCTTACATCTATTTGGGGTTAACATTATTTATTTTCCCGGAAAATTTTAGTGAAAATCTACAACGGATAAGTGTATGGTCCGAGTCGACACAAGTGTTCCAAAAACAATGACAATCCTCGATGCAACCACACCAACTAATTGCTGCAGGATCTATTTGAGTCCAGCGTTGTTTTGTAGCTAGAAGACGCCATGTGGCGCAACGTCTAACACTACGTCTGAAGTTTGTACTGCTTAAATATAAAATATTTTTCACGCAGCTATCCAAAAGCCGCTCACCATTATCGTTGCGCGTCGAGCTTAAAGCGTATCTTCCACATAAAAGAAATTCTTTGTTACTTAAGCGCCAAACCTGAGCATTCATGTCACCCATAACTAAGAGTATATCTTAACGCCGTGCTCTACTTAGGAAAGAGTTTAGTTCAGAGTAAAAAGCGTCCTTGTTTTCGTCTGTGTTGCAATCGGTATGAGCATATGCAGATAAAATGAAAAGGCAACGTTGATTACGGATTTTTAAATTGATATGAGTAGATGCGTATAAATATATCACACAAAATCGACTACTTTAAGAGATCCATTCAATTATGAAAGCTTCAATTCGTGTGCTAAGGACAATACCAACACCGCATTTACCGGCTTGAGAAAACTTCGTGGAACCAGATATTCGAAACCAATAATGCACATATAGTTATGGTGCAACCAGCACTGTAATGCACGTAGGATCCTGTATTCTGGTTCCAGATACGAAGCATACGTCGATTTCTAATTTATCCAACGTACCTGCAAAAGCTACTTGTTGTCCAAGTTGTTTTAATGTTCGCACATTAAATGCGTCTATGTTAAAATCTAACCTAGATTTAATGAATGTTAGTTTACCTGAACTATTTTCGCTATTTGGCAACCGGATACTGTGCTTAGATTTATGATCAACACCATCATATTCATAGTATTTAAAAGAGCGTTATTGTTAGATTGAGAAGACGAAAAAGGGTAGAATCAGAGATAAAGTCGCCTGCAATAGCCAGACTTCGCTTATCCACCCTGCACAGCTCAGAAGATAAGGCGACCCATTTTATATTGCGCGACCGTCGATGCATTATGTAAACATTGTAATTCGTATTGTGGCGCAATAACCTAAATCAAACCGGGCCAATATATCAATCAACAAATATGAACAAACTGTGACAGCAATATACAGTCAGTTCTTGTCTGAACGGTATAAATATGGACCGGTACTATATATACATCAGAGAGCATGGATTTGGTGCTTAGGGAATAGGAAGGGTAATTCTACGATATTTTGCCATGAATTACTAGAGATCGATAGCAATATCGACACAAACCGAACATTCTGGAGTTATCAATTATTCCAGGTAGGCTAACTCGTTAAAGACTGAAAGCAGAGTGTCGTTCAGATTGATCGTAGGCTTCGAATACAAATTTCCCATTACATACGCTTGTAGACATTTAGCTTTATACCATACCAGATGGACACTTACAAAGCATAGATGATGGCTGTCGGGAGGTCGTCTTCCTCTTCTACAAACTTAACGATATTGTCAGTGAATTCGAGATCATCCAGGCAGAAAAATAACCTAAAACCTCTACTTAGGGGATTGTTACGAAGGCCTAAATTAGACTGCACCAACAACTTGGTTGAAGAGGTTTGCGAAAAAACATTTCTTGTCGAAAGTCAGAACCCATCTCGAAATGTTAAGGAAGACTATCATGTAACCGAACAAGTTTTATCCGAACAGCAAAATTAGGTATTGCATATATGTTGAACGCACCTACGATTGACTATAATTTTGTATGACTAACCTTACCATATCCTCATTGAGAAAACAGTTAAATAGACTTGGCACCCGAGAAAACTCCGGTTTCTGTGATCGATGATTTTTTATGCTCTAATTCAATATTTGAACAGTAATCAAACTCGTCCATTGGAACAAATCAGTAAAAGAGCATATCACGAAATTTAGTTTACTGTAGATATTCAGTTATTGAACAGCGAACCATCCAACAACGCTATGCGCGTTTTCGAAAAACAATATTCTTCCAGTTAAAAAATAATAATTTGTTGAGAAAGTTAAGTAACTTCCCAGGTCACACTATCGTGATAATCACCCGATAATTGTGACCTACCAAGAAGACTGCTAAACGAAGTATTATAGGTCAGTGCAAAACACCTACAAGTTTATATTAAAATATTTAATAATTGTTCTAATGCAGGTATGTATTAGGTTTTGCGAACCTAGTAACAAATTAGTTCAGTTGTGACCAGAAGGATAAACCAAAGGCAGCATGAACGGAAAGTATAATCGCATGCACATTCGTTTCGTGCTTACTGGCGACTCATCAGTAGGAGCCGATATTACGCCCTTTAACCACTATATATTCGGTAGAAGAATGCTTACCGCGAAATGTGGTAACTGATATCGATGAAGGCCAGAGTGTATGGTTTAACTGGAGTAATAGGTGTTCGGAAATTGTTGTAATTCTCCATTTGGGTGAACTTTAGCATAAATTTATATCCATCAGATTGGTATCATGTACCGACTCGGAAACCATAGTGTTAGTATCCGGTACTCATCGATTTCAAAAAAGGGTATCAGTTACTAACACAATAGCCATAGTGTTAGTATCCTTTACAGACTCGGTATATATATTATATAGTGTGAGTTAGCATTGAAGTCGCATTGTCGTTGACTTTAGATTATGTTGGCTTCACTATTACAGGTTTACACATTCGTCTAGGAGATTGTACCGTCCTATTATTCTACATTCTTCTACCAGATATATAGTGGTTAAAGGGCGTAATACCGGCTCCTACTGATGAGTCGCCAGTAAGCACGATTCGAATGTACATGAGATTATTCTTTCCGTTCATACTGCCTTTGGTTTATCCTTCTGGTCACAACTGAACTAATTTGTTACTAGGTTCGCAAAACCTAATACATACCTGCATATATATTAGTTCTTCGCAACAAACAGTATGTAATTGTTCTAATGATTAATTTATTCTCTGGATTCGCAGAAATATATCGATATTTACCAATTTAATTAATTTTACTCAAATTTACATTTGCAAACGAGAGAATAACTAGGATAGTCTTGTACGATAACTAGCAGCTTTCCTTGAAACACCTTGCCTAGAATTTTACACGTATCAATGAAATTGGTAAAAATAAGAAAAGTTATAGAATCACCAAATCTTCGTTGTCCTCGTCGAGAGCTTTCAAATCAAATGTTGCTAGTTTGGCCAAGGTTTCCTCACTTAACTCCACAGTTTGTTCAGTTTGTCCTACTTCCGAATCGCTAGCAGGTTCAGTCGTAATGCCTTCTGCAATCACAAGCGGTTGTTCAAGTGGTGTTACGCTACATCTACTTAATTCTGAACCGGCCGTCACACATGACGCCTCATCAACACGCTCGCTCAATTGAAATCCGCCGCTATCTTCTATACAACCAACGTTATTATAGTACAAAAAATTACAATACTTCTCTCATATTTATTCTCATATATATATATATATATATATCTATATATATATATATATATATATATATATATATATATATATATATATATATAACTATATAATAATAATGTGTGTGTGTGTGTGTGTGTGTGTGTGTGTTTGTAATCCATTGCTTTCGAATATTACACAGTAAATTTATAATTAGGAAGAAAAAACATTAATAACAAAGTGGATAATGGCCATTTATTTCGAAACCTAAAACTCACCTCACAATCTTTGATTTATATACATTCTGTGTTTTCATTTGATTATGTGGGTGGTTTTACTTCTATTTCTTGTTCTGACTGGTTAGTGTGTATGCGTTTTTGTTTGTTTGTGTGCCTGTTTGCATGTAAATGTCTTTCTCGCTGTATTGCAAATTGATGTCTGAGATCTAGTCATTCTTGTATTGATGGATTGAGAGTTAGCCAACTGTTCGCATTGTTGGCTGTTACGTGTACGAATGTTATTTTTCCGAGTGTAGTCTTTCGTTTCACCTTGTTGCGCAATTTTGTTTTCTTCACTTGATAACAGCGCAAGTGCGGATTGCAATTTGAATGCTCATATTATTTCGACATTTCTGTCGCCGTATGTGCATCTGTTTTTCCTCTTCAGTTTGTTACCAATCCGATCGAATTTTTGTTGAGTTTTTGTTTTATATAAAGGGCTTCATAAATATATAATAATTTTTCTGATTTTGCTTTATGTAGAATTGAGAAATTCGTAAAATTGATTGGGTGCCCTGTTTCCAATATATGATCGGAAATAACTGATTTTCCTGACGGTGTCAAGCCTTTTTTAATTAATTTCTGCGGTAAATGTTGCTGGATTTTGTTTATTAATTGCTTCTTCTTACGTCTGATATATGTGCTACTGCACATACATGAGAATTTGTAGACTATGAATGATTTGGAGAGAATTGGCAATTGATCTTTGGCATCCAACCTCATGATTCTCTGTGTGCTAAATGCGATAGTAGTTTTAACACTGAGAAAATTCTCCTTAGTTATTCTATTCAGCCGCCGTGCAATTATTGATGCCAGTACGTCGCCTCTAAATGGTAGGTTTAGGAAAACCTGCTTGACGATATCCGCTCTAGTGCGAATTTGTCGCGGTCTGATGTTGACATCAATAAATCGCTCTGGGTAGTTATTCATTAACAAAATTTTCCTTCGGTAGCCCAGTTCTTCCTCGATCTTGTGTTCAGAGCAGATCTTCCTGATTCTGTTTGCTAAGATGTTGAATAAGTTTCGTATGTTGGATTTTGGCACATTACTGTTGTAATGAATCTATTACCCGGTGGAAGTGGATTTTCTATGTATGGCCAGGGTCGTGCTTCTGGGATGAACAGCAATATATCATCTACATACCTTTTGTACAGTACGCACTGGTCAATTATACATTTTAGACTCGTTTTTCGAAAAAGATACATATATACATCTGCCAGGAGGGTTACAATGCAGCTTCCCATAGCTACACCATCGAGCTGACGGTAGTATATCCCTTCAACTGTAAATTGCACGTGTTTAGTACATGCTAATATGAGGTTTTTGATGTCATTGATGTCTATGGGGAAATCGTAAACTTCATTTGTAATTAGGTCACAGAAGATCGCCGTTGTCTTATCGAGTGTAATGTTCGTAAATAGGATGAGATGTCAAGGAGACCATTTTATTCTGTAGGATGTTCATTCTCTTCAGTTCATCTGTTAGCTCGAAGGAGTCCTTGGTATATATATATATATATATATATATATATATATATATATCCTATGGTATATATATATATATATATATATATACAATCCGCACCTGCGCTGTTACCAAGTGAAGAAAACAAAATTGCGCAAAAATGTGCAACAAGACTACGCTCGGAAAAATAAAATTCGTACACGTAACAGCCAATAATGCGAAAAGTTGGTTAACTCTCAATCCATCAATACAATAATGACCAGATCTCAAACATCACTTTGCAATACAGCGGAATGACCTTTACATGCAAACAGGAATACACACAGACACAAACGCATACACACTTACTAACCAGTGAAAATAAAAAATAGAAGCAAAAACGAGTCAGATTTGTTGCCACCCACATAATCAAATGAAAATCCAGAATGATTATAAATGGAAGATTGTAAAATGAATTTTAGGATTCTCGAAATAAATGGCCATTATCTACTTTGTTATTAATGTGTGTTTTCGTCCTAATTATAAAAATATATATATTATAACTATGTTTAGAGTGCATTTTACATAATTCTTTTTCGGGACACCTTTTATTCGTGCATGTACAGAAATATATTGTGGATTTGACAATCAAGCTTGTTGGTGTTCATAATGCTAAACTAGGACTAGTTTTCCTTTTCGACAATTACGTCATTTTTCTAGTATTGGATTCACCAATATTGGTTGGGTCGTTTATGCGGATTCCTTTAAAGTTTACAAATATGGCATCATCCAGCCTAGACTTACTTATCCTTAACTCCGCAGTAAAGGTGATCACTTCCACTGATAATATTCTTGCTAAGCTTTCCACACCATCAGATAAAGTCAGTTTTTCTCAACAAAAATGCTTTATTTTTAACCAAACATATTTGTTGGTATAAAGCGCGGCATTTAGCAAAACAAAAAAAAATATTATTTCATATTCGTTTCTGCCGCTCGAATGCTGCTTCCATCGTTGTCCTGAGTTCGTTTCATTTTAATTCGTGTACTTCTGCGAGAACTTTGTGTTACATTCACATCAGCTATAAATAGGCCCTATAACGGTCTTTATTTTGTTTTAATTAGTCCCTTTAACTAAGTTGACTAATTGTAACTGCATTTTGATATGTTTAAATTGATCGTGTTGTAATTACTTATGAACAATTTGAATATATTTCGGGCTCATCTGTTGGTTCGAAAAGCTATATTTTCAGTTGTAATTGAATTTCATAATAATATTCAATTAATAATTTATCCTGGAACTGTTTTTACACGTCTTGCTTCAAAGTGGCGGGCAATATATATACACGATGAAATATGCTTATACAATTTTACCCTATAAACTAATAGAAACTTGAAAAGAAGAATGGGAGAAGTTTTACACGCATGTGTGTGAAATAGAGACAAAATTTTAACACACTATTAATTCCAATTCAGATTCAGCATTCTTACCTTGTCTTTCTGCTTGCCTAAATAGGAATGCGATTTTTTAAACCTAGCGCGTTATCGAAGGCTAACTTATATTTATTTTAACCTGAAGTAGATATCGTAAAGCAACATCTGGAAAACATACACGCAAGGTTTCAATAATATGCTCCACAGTTGTGAACTTATATTCACAATGCGATTTAGCACGCGTTTAAATTACAATATTTATTCACTCCAATTTCTCAAATGATAGTCAATCGACCAACGAAAATTGATATAAACTGTTCGTGTGTATATTAACCATAAATTTTTACGTTAATATCGACAGCTTATTTCAATTAATTCAAGTAAAATAAAATTCATTACATGATAACATATAAAATTTAGTGGTTCTGAATGCACGAGTAAAAGACATTTACACTTTATTTCATGTAATACAAGAAAAAGCGTCCTTCTTGAAAGGATAAGTCAAATAAAGCCTCTTAAATTTTGTTTAAGTGCTCATGTTTTTATTTTCAGCTGTCCTTTCATAAAATGACTACAGCCTTTTGTTTTTTCAATATATATTGGCAAAGGTTCATGGCAATTTTTCTCATGCTGATAAAAATTTTAATCCGGAATTAAATGACTATCTTTGGTAATGGATTCAGTCAAATGTTACACGAGGCGTTAAAAAATAACGGAAGAATGGAAAACAATTTTTAACGATGTATGCGCAGTAAATCCATCCTAAGTTGTAGCTCCATGACTTGCGATCATATATCGCAGATAGGTTGGCGACTTTTCGTTTCATTTTTGTGGTTCATTATCGGGCTCACGATAATACACAATACAAATTCAACGCAGCTATAAAGAAATTTAAAATATATATATATGAATTGAATATTTATGACATGAATTCAATCATATATTGTTTTTGTCGATAGAAACATTTCCAAAGGTAGCAAAGGCAATTCATCCATCAGACCATTTTGATTCTTATTGTGAACTATTCAATGTCTCTCCAGTATCTGCCGCATACGAGGTTCGAACTGGGGCACGTTTAATTCGGAGTCTCTAGCCACATTAACTAATGAGATCTCCAAAGATTCCAAGTCTATATCCACTTAGTGTGTCTATAGAAGTCTGATGGATTAATCCTTCCATCGACAATCATACTCGCGACTCCCTCTTCCATGTTGTGAGTGCGCTATCAGTTAGCTTCCATATTGATCACAAACAAATACATAAACAATTATATATATATATATATATATATATATATATATAATATATATATTAAACAATAGTGAATTGCGCAAGTGGTGGTAATAATTATTCCATTGCATTTAGCCAGTTGTCAAACAATATAACAAAACTGGATGAATCGCCATTTCTACACTATTAAATACTTAGTTTATACTGAAGAGTATATAATTAGTTAGGTGTTTATATAAGGATCTCAACCTTGAATATTTTCTATTGGTCCATTGGATGATCAGTTTCGCTTGTACTCAATAATATTGCTATTGATTTTCATTATTAGACGCCAGTCGATTCCTGCTCGCAGTAGTTATGTCTACTGAGGTGGAGTTATTGAAGCAGGACAACATAAATGTCTAGTAAATTATTTCTAGTTTGCCATTTGTACCGTATTGTTCGTGAGTTGTACTATTCTGGCTGGTAACAACACAGGGTGTACAGACTGCCCTGTTCATTGTACATCTTGTTAAGTACTGTTAATGATAACAGTGATGCCGCTTGCACGTCTGAATTGTACCTAAGTTTGTTGCACGTCAGGCAGAATATTTTCATAAAGGTCCAATGGATTATCCGTTTCGCCTGGATAGAATAACATTGTCTAGTATATGGATTATACCTGAAGCTATATTAAAGTAATATACATCTTATTATGTTCATAGATGTAATAGATACGACCTATGCACTGAAAACTGTTTCGAATTCTAGCCAAATCTGTTTCTCAATGAATTATAGACAATGTATTAATAATAGACTGACAAATGTAAGTAATTAATGGGTCAGGTGTTTAAATCAAGTTCGCAAAATTGGTTATAGTAAATGTTATCACCGCCCGCGCAGCCACTGTTCGTTTTCTTATATAAATGTTCATTCACTTCCACAAGTAGTGTGGTGCCTGTTTAGTAATGACAGATTGTGGATGGTTAGTTGGTACTTGGGTCTAAATGGATGCCATATGAGCTCCACCTGAAATAGAAAAAACTAACCGAGTTAAACTAGTTAGTATATGATTGAAAATTATTTGCAATGTTCGGCAGGGTGGTTAGAGCACCAGATTCCGAAGCAGACGTGCCCAGGTTTGAGCCCTGTCCGCGGCAAATTCTGGCCAGTACGTGATGAGCTCCCAATAAGGACGAAACTGGTCTTCTGGATGAATTGCCTTTTCTACACTATACATTTCTTAGTTTATACTGACAAATGTATGTACTTAATGGGTCAGGTGTTTAAATCAAGTTCGCAACCTTGATTATAGTAAATGATCGATGAATTCCGGAAAATGACGCGACGGTTCAATAAATTCCGTATAGAAAAGCGTATTAAAGCAAAAATTGGCTCAAAATGTATGAGCAAACTTAATTCCACAATATTGAATTAACAAATCCTTAAAACAAACTAAATCACACAAATACATCCAGTCTTACCCATTTGGTCAACTTTAATAATTGACGAGGTATAGTCATTCACATTATCAGTATAAGCGATATTATTGTAATTATCACAATTATTATGATAAAAGTCCTCATGACAAACGTTATCGCAAGAATTCTCCTCCGCTATAATTTCACTATCAAAGTTGTCTTCACCTTCAACACCGCGAGATGTATCAAAGTCCATTTGTATAGCTGGTTCCGACAGTCTCCAGAGCACCTGACACTGAGGAGCGGCGCTCAGCTCGTCAATCGAGTCCATGTTTAAAGTACAAAATTCCTGGAATTCGCTGTCAGACACCTCCTTTGCTCGAGTTGGGCGATTTCGATTTAAATCCGTATTATTTACTGACTTGCGTTGGTCTGCAGCGAAAACTAGTTGCTGTAACTTGACTGCGGATAACTCGACTAAGAAACGAAAATACACACATATTATTATCATCATCATCATCATCATTTATTTCGAACTTAATTTAAATTTTTCTCGATTAACAAGACAGTGCTATGGCAATTTTGTTAACCATAGAATAGTTTATTTACAGCAAAATAACTCATAACTAAGTCATCATTCAATGTGCAAGAGGAGATAGCAACTATTTAAATAAAATTGCGAATTTGAAAAAAACAAAAAAAAAATTTAATTTAGCCAATCGTAAGTGCTGACACACTTCGTCTTTCCATGAAACAGCATCAGAGTACAAAGGAAAATGACAATCGAGGATCAAACGGCAATGAATTTATAAGAAAATTAAAATAAAATACGTAGCCCTCACCTCAACTACTCTCGCATATGTTGTCCTTAACAGTAAATGTATGCTGCACAATTGCTAGGCAGTCACACAAATTAACTTTTTGAAGCTTTCGCGACATTTAAGTAAGTTATTACACAACTAAACGATCATTGGTTGCACGGGTCGCGGTAACAAGTATTTAAATCAAGTTTGCGAGCTTGAGGAAAACAACAATCTCACTGTAATTAACCAGTCACACAATATAGCCAAACTATCGCCAATCGCACGCACTGACACGATTCGACCTTCCATGATCATCATCAGAATACAACGGCAAACTGACTATCGAGGATCAAACCCTATTGAATATATATATGGAAATCTAAATTCGATATGCAGCTCTCACCTCTAGTAGACTCGCATACATTATACCTGTCTGGAAATTTCGGCTGCACAGTTTCTATGCAGTCACGAATATTAACTGTTTGCAGCTTTCGCCACACATATATATGGACAGTACATTTAAACATTAATTGACTGCCATGGTAGTGGAAATAAGCCTTTAAATCAAGTTTGTGAACTTTAAGTAAACATAGCTGCGAAATATTTATGCTCTTTACCGAAGTTATTTAAAATGCAAAATATAATTTAGTATAAAAAAGCACGTTGATGAGGTGTCATGTGTCTGTTCATGGGAGATGGAAAGACAGTGCGAGAGAGAGAGAGAGAGTGAGAATTTTTTAACCGTGTACGTCATAGGTTCGGTGAATGCGACTATACTTATTTAACGCTTGGGTATTCCAGTGCTATTTCCACAAATTATCCGCAGAGCTTCTAGCATACTCAACTGTACGCTGGAGTATCATGTTCTTGTCTTTCTTACATGTGATTGGGATAAACTCGATTAGAATTTTATTTTTTGAAGCAAATATGCATGCTGATTGATTCTGTAGGAATTAAAGACAACAGTTGAGAGCTACAGAAAAACATTCCATCAATGAGGATCATGCGTAAGGTAGAAGTAGTTGTCTACGCCTGTTATACTGCTACAAATTGCTGCATCGTTCTATGGCCGATCAGCTCGCATAGTCTATTTTCTATAAGCAGGACCATTCCCGCTACTGATAAGAGTTGAACGACTGCCCTAGTCCCGATCAGGAAGAAAATACTCGGCAATGGCCTCAATAATAGGATTAAAAGACCGCAAATAGCAAAGCACTGTGGGCTCATATCGTCGCACTGTACAAGTAGTTACAAAATCATTCAATAAATCGTGTATCAAAATCAAAATTTTGAATTCGGTATGTAGGCAAAAAGTTAATAAATAAGAACATTCAAATTTTTCTCTACGCGGCATTACTCTTTCTCTTCGCCACTTTAGGTTTATAAAACTAGAGAAATCATATAAAAAAAAGAAAACATCATATACCCACATAACAAAATTTAAAAATGTAAGATCTAATTAAAACTTATAACGTTTATAACGTTGGCGGTTAAAATACAGCGCAAATCAACTTTAATTCAGTAGCCTCAGATAATTGTAACCGACTAGTTTCTATGCAAGTCCAATCCATGAGCACACAAAAAAATATATATAACAAAATCTGATCATGAAAACCTAATGACATTGTATATAATTATTATAGTATGGGTATCTAAATAAAAGCATACCTATTGCTAGCTAGTTTATGAAAGATCTAATTAATAAACAAGCATTTATCTACATAGAATCGAAAATCAAAAGGGACACATAATTAAGCAATGAGGTTACTTAATAGACCGATAAAATTTTCATGATAATGGTTAACTGAACATTCAGTCAGCGAGGCATGTAAACTACTATACACTGTCTTAGCTAGGCAGTCAACTCTTCCTAGCTGTATCACTACAGCGGACGCGGTTGGCCTGAGTTTATAAAATGTAAAGATGAAGACAACGTAAACAGCATTTGACTAGATATTAATCTTTGTATTCTTGCAAGAATCCACTGGAAAAGCTTAAACATAAGAAGTAACCGTTAGTGGTAGAAGGGTTAACGATACGGCTATTCGGTGAAGTAGGCGCTGAGAGGACCGTTGATGATGCCGAACAGTCGCTAGTGTAGCAACTAGGTTTCAACAAAACGATTAGATTGTTTTGGAATGCGAGCCTTAATAAAATGCATGGTACCTTATCCATGTGCGAAGAGAAAGAGAAATTTCATCAGACACAACAACCGTTTCTTTCTCATATTCTTCTCAAGTATCTACAATTGATCAACACTGCGTATATAAATTCAAAGCCAAATTAAGATAAAAAATTGTAAACATGGATGGAGTGTGAAATAATGGGACAGCCAATCAATTTCGTGCATCACCACCAACTCAAGCTTAATGCCTGAATATACTTTTCTGCCTGCATAAATCCGGCCGCCATCTGATTATCCATTAAAACTGTTTATATGGCTATCTCTCTTCTGTTATCGCAATTAGTAATTATTTTAAATTCTACGTCTGGAGAACATACGCGTGAGGTTTCAACGATGTGCTGCGCAATTGCAGACGTGTATTCACCATTTGATTTAAAACAGGCGTTTAAACCTCAATGTTCTCTCATTCGAGTAATTAACCGTCTGGTCGATCGGCCTACGTAAGTTGATCGACAACTTGCGCATGTATATTGGTAAATAATATTTGATGTCGACATTAACGGCTGCTTTTCTTTGATTGCTGACAAACGCAAGTTTGTTACCTTAAATAACACGTAGTTTAGCTCCATTAAACGAGTGTGTCAATGCCGCTTCTACTTTCTTTTTTGCTATTCGGAAAACTGCATCCCCATTAAATGGGATGTTCAGGTAGATTGCTTTCTTTTCTGGTCCGAAATACGTCTGTTTCTGTTGACTTCCCTTTTAATAATTGATTCAATTAATTGTCTGGGATAGCCATTAGACATTAAATCGTTAATTGCTTTATTATATTCGTTGTCTTTTGAATCTTGACTAACCAACCTGTCAATTCTTGAAAAGCAGCCAAGAACTGTTGATAATTTATATTGAAACGGCGCGAAACTTCTGTAATGCAAATACTGTGCAGACCATGTTGGTTTATGGTAAATTGTTCTGTTTAATTTACCATTAGTTTCTTTCTTTAATAGTACATCTAGGAAAGGCAGACAGTCATCTTTCTCGTGCTCTGACGTGAAACCGATATTCTTATGTGCTTTGTTGAAACTTTGAAGCAATGTTCGTGATTGCGACCTGTTCTTAAGTACAAGAAATATATCATCCACGTACCGTATATATTGAGCACATTTACTTATGTCACTCTTTAATGATGTATTTTCTAGGTGCCCTAGAAAAATCTCAGCCAACACTGGAGATAAGGGGCTTCCCATTGCGACACCATCAGTCTGTTTGTAGATGTTTCCATTAAAACGAAATCGTACGTCTTTCGTGCATAATAAGATAAGCTTGCGTAGAGTTTGACCTGGCACCGGCGATGGTAATATATCGTGTTCTACCGCTTTGACTATAATGTCAATGGTTTCATCAATTGGAACATTTGTAAACAAAGACGTAACATCAAAAGATACCATAATCTTGTTTTTAACATTTATATCTTGAATTTTGTTTACAAACTCAAACGAATCGGCAACCGAATGATTACCTAGTAGTTTACGTAATGGTTCAAGTAAACGAACTAGCCATTTAGCTAGTGCATGAAACGGAGAATTTACCATTGATAAAATTGGCCTCATAGGACAACCTCTTTTGTGTGTTTTTGGTAATCCGTACATTATTGGTGTAGATGATCCAACTGGCTTGAGCTTCTGTGCAGTGGCCTCATCAATAAAACCGGCATCTGTCAAAATCTTAATTTCATTTATTACTTTGCGCTCCACCTTGTCTATTTCATCTGATTTATCGTCTAGACGTGTGAATTTTGTATTGTCCTTTAACACGTTTTCCATCTTTTGTACGTAGTCAGATTTGTCCATTATAACTGCGCTCTTTCCTTTATCAGCGCGTAGTATTTTGATGTCTGCATTTCTGCTGATATTTCTAAGTGCATTTAGATGCTGCTTTGTCAACGCATGCTGCTCTGCGCATTTAGACGATTTCAGGTGTGAAGCCTGATCAACTAGTGTAGCCTTGAACCAATTTTTATAATCAATACTGGTAGGCTCCAAGTCAGCTGTTTGTTCAAATAACAATTCAAATGCTGCCTCAAAATCAACATCGCATTTATTAGAAGGATGTATTCCATAATTTCGGCCCATCGATAGTGCCTCCATTGTTAGCTGATCGATTGGCACTTTTGATAAGTTAAGCACACGCTTATCAAGATCGGTCGGTATTAAATCACACAAAACTCCAGGTTTTACATCTTTTTCCAATTTGTTCAAAATTCTTGCTTTATCTTTCTTCATAACTGTCGGCAAAAACATCAAAAATTTCATTCTTGCAAAAAGACTTAGTTCATCTAATACACAAGATACACACCCAATTCTTGCCTGTAGCACTGCTTCATCTTCCTTCAACTGCTCAATTTTAGAATACGCCAACCTTGTAAGATTTCTTCGGTTGACTCGTAGTTTTGACTTTCGTAAACTGCGTACCAAATCACCTGGGAACCGTAATTGTTTAATACACTGATAATAATGTTTTATCCACAATTTCGTTCTTTGCGCTCTACACTTTAACGTCACTAGTTCATCTAGTTTTCTGAAAGATTCTTTTGAAATGCGAGCTTTAATAAAATTCATTGTACCCTTCCTGTGTGCAAAAACAAAAAGAAATTTTATCAGATATAAGAAAATTTTCTTTCTCATGGTCTTCTCAAATATCTACTCATGAACATATCTTTATATATAAATTGGAAAGCAAAACAAGATAGAAATATGTGAACAAAGAGAGTGTGAAAAATAGAAACCAATCAAATTGCGTGCGTCACATCCAGTTCAAGCTCAATGCTTGTACGTGCTTCTTCTGCTTACATAAATCCGGCTGCAATTTGTTTATCCATAAGGCTTCGTATGTGGCTAGCTCCCTTTTGTTTTTGCATTTAGTAATTACTTTGAATGCTACGTCTGGAGAACATACGTGCGATGTTTCGATGATGTGTTGCGCAATAGCAGACGTGTATTCACCATTTGATTTAAAACAGGCGTTCAAGTTGCAATGTTCTCTCATTCGAGTAATTAACCGTCTGGTCGATCGGCCTACGTAAGTTGATCGACAACTTGCGCATGTATATTGGTAAATAATATTTGATATCGACATTAACGGCTGTTTCTCTTTGATTGCTGGTAAAGGCAAGTGTGTTACCCTAAATAACACTCGTAGTTTGGCTGCATTAAATGTGCGTGTCAATGCTGCTTCAACTTTCTTTTGTGCCATTCGGGAAACTGCATCCCCCTTAAATGGGATGTTTAGGTAGACGGTTTTCTTTTCTGGCCCATAATACGTCTGTTTCTGGTTAACTCCCCTTTTAATAATTGATTCAATTAATTGTCTGGGATAGCCATTAGACATTAAATCGTTAATTGCTTTATTATATTCATTTTCTTTAGAATCTTGACTAACCAACCTGTCAATTCTTGAAAAGCAACCACGAACTGTTGATAATTTATATTGAAATGGCACAAAACTGCTGTAATGCAAATACTGTGCAGACCATGTTGGTTTATGGTAAATTGTTCTGTTTAATTTACCATTAGTTTCTTTCTTTAATAGTACATCTAGGAAAGGCAGACAGTCATCTTTCTCGTGCTCTGACGTGAAACCGATATTCTTATGTGCTTTGTTGAAACTTTGAAGCAATGTTCGTGATTGCGACCTGTTCTTAAGTACAAGAAATATATCATCCACGTACCGTATATATTGAGCACATTTACTTATGTCACTCTTTAATGATGTATTTTCTAGGTGCCCTAGAAAAATCTCAGCCAACACTGGAGATAAGGGGCTTCCCATTGCGACACCATCAGTCTGTTTGTAGATGTTTCCATTAAAACGAAATCGTACGTCTTTCGTGCATAATAAGATAAGCTTGCGTAGAGTTTGACCTGGCACCGGCGATGGTAATATATCGTGTTCTACCGCTTTGACTATAATGTCAATGGTTTCATCAATTGGAACATTTGTAAACAAAGACGTAACATCAAAAGATACCATAATCTTGTTTTTAACATTTATATCTTGAATTTTGTTTACAAACTCAAACGAATCGGCAACCGAATGATTACCTAGTAGTTTACGTAATGGTTCAAGTAAACGAACTAGCCATTTAGCTAGTGCATGAAACGGAGAATTTACCATTGATAAAATTGGCCTCATAGGACAACCTCTTTTGTGTGTTTTTGGTAATCCGTACATTATTGGTGTAGATGATCCAACTGGCTTGAGCTTCTGTGCAGTGGCCTCATCAATAAAACCGGCATCTGTCAAAATCTTAATTTCATTTATTACTTTGCGCTCCACCTTGTCTATTTCATCTGATTTATCGTCTAGACGTGTGAATTTTGTATTGTCATTTAACACGTTTTCCATCTTTTGTACGTAGTCAGATTTGTCCATTATAACTGCGCTCTTTCCTTTATCAGCGCGTAGTATTTTGATGTCTGCATTTCTGCTGATATTTCTAAGTGCATTTAGATGCTGCTTTGTCAACGCATGCTGCTCTGCGCATTTAGACGATTTCAGGTGTGAAGCCTGATCAACTAGTGTAGCCTTGAACCAATTTTTATAATCAATACTGGTAGGCTCCAAGTCAGCTGTTTGTTCAAATAACAATTCAAATGCTGCCTCAAAATCAACATCGCATTTATTAGAAGGATGTATTCCATAATTTCGGCCCATCGATAGTGCCTCCATTGTTAGCTGATCGATTGGCACTTTTGATAAGTTAAGCACACGCTTATCAAGATCGGTCGGTATTAAATCACACAAAACTCCAGGTTTTACATCTTTTTCCAATTTGTTCAAAATTCTTGCTTTATCTTTCTTCATAACTGTCGGCAAAAACATCAAAAATTTCATTCTTGCAAAAAGACTTAGTTCATCTAATACACAAGATACACACCCAATTCTTGCCTGTAGCACTGCTTCATCTTCCTTCAACTGCTCAATTTTAGAATACGCCAACCTTGTAAGATTTCTTCGGTTGACTCGTAGTTTTGACTTTCGTAAACTGCGTACCAAATCACCTGGGAACCGTAATTGTTTAATACACTGATAATAATGTTTTATCCACAATTTCGTTCTTTGCGCTCTACACTTTAACGTCACTAGTTCATCTAGTTTTCTGAAAGATTCTTTTGAAATGCGAGCTTTAATAAAATTCATTGTACCCTTCCTGTGTGCAAAAACAAAAAGAAATTTTATCAGATATAAGAAAATTTTCTTTCTCATGGTCTTCTCAAATATCTACTCATGAACATATCTTTATATATAAATTGGAAAGCAAAACAAGATAGAAATATGTGAACAAAGAGAGTGTGAAAAATAGAAACCAATCAAATTGCGTGCGTCACATCCAGTTCAAGCTCAAAATTCCTTATATCATATAATCTACAATATGGAAATATCATAAATGCCAAACACGCATTGGGCTTGAACTAGATGTGACGCACGCAATTGATTGGTTTCCGTTTTTCACACTCTCTCTATGTTCACATATTTCTATTTTGTTTTTCTTTCCAATTTAAATATAAAGATATGTTCATTAGTAGAGATACTTGAGAAGATAATGAGAAGAAATGTTTCTTATATCTGATAAAATGTCTTTTGATTTTGCCCATAAGAAGGTAATAATGATATATATATATATATATATATATATATATATATATATATATATATACACAGATATAACCGGATTAAGAAGGCAGTCCTGAGTTACCGAGAGTCGAGACGAGAACACGGTACTCAACCCGATTGTGATTAATGCCAAAAATATTTCTTATATTTCTGATTTACTGAATAACTAAAAAGAATGACGAAAAAGCCACTCGTCAACAAAATCCTATAGCATTTGCGAAAGAAATTCCAAAATTTATACACAATAAAATACGAACAGTTACACGTAAAATCTTCTCTAAACATAAACCAATTTTAGCACTACTGCAATTAAAAATAAATGAAACACAATCAGACTTCATATCACACAATCAATCCACTGGCCTCGAATCCCAAAACCCAACAACAATCACCGCCCTCGCAACCAATGTTCGCATAGACTAAACAAGCATTTACTAGCATCCAGGAAAGTCCAAAAACTCACTAGACCAGCCTCAACAAGCGTTCAATCTTTCTGGAGAAAACGAAAGAAAAAACAGTTGTACAAGCGGCATCACTACCATCTTTAACAGCAACAGAAATTTCACAACACTGCAGTTCGCAAACCCTGCGCAGTAACTATGGGGAAAAATTAATTTTAAGTAAAAGGCGAAACGAAAGACAACATTCCGGGGAAATATTCGTACGCGTAATAGCCAACAAAGTGAAAACTTGGTTAAATCTCAAGCCACCCATACAAGAATTACCAGATCTCAGATATCACACTACAATACAACGAAAATGACTCATACACACATACAGACACATACGCATATACACTTACAAATCAGTACCAACCAGAAATATAAGTAAAACTGAAATTCAGACTAGTTGCCAACCGCATAAACAAATAAACATCCAGGATTTATTTAGATTAAAGTTTGTAAAGTGATGTTTAGTTCTTTCTAAATAAACGGCCATTGACCACTTGGTTATTAAATGTGTTTATATATATATATATATATATATATATATATATATATATATATATATATATATATATATATATATATA
Organism: Eudiplozoon nipponicum; assembly: GCA_029291075.1. NCBI lineage: Eukaryota > Metazoa > Platyhelminthes > Monogenea > Mazocraeidea > Diplozoidae > Eudiplozoon > Eudiplozoon nipponicum. The sequence continues at coordinate 270,650 of JAQBSW010000071.1, read as the reverse complement.
TATATATATATATATATATATATATAGTCCAAAATATTCACAAACGGTCAATGTTTTTCACAAAATATTTCTTACTCTCATTGCGTTCTTCTTTGATTTTTACCGCCAAATCTAGCTGTGTCGGATCAGCTCCAAGGCAGTCTTCAGATACCAGCTGAAATGTACGTTTTTCGCCACAACCCATGCGATTACGATGTTGTTTTGCTCCAGCATCTTGTATTTGTTGGCGTTCTCGTTCTCTTGCTGCGAGGGCTAACATCCTTCTCCTTACAAAAATATCCTTCTCAAGAGAGGCGATTTCTGGTAGGATACCACAAAATCGCTCGAAGTTAACTGTCCCTTTCTCGGTCAGCCACCCGTCAGAATTCTAAATTGTACGCGCACATAAATTAGTTAAAGCTAAATCGATTTTGTATAGTGTGTCGTTTTGAGAATAAACATTATCCGCTAAGGAGCGTATAGGGCGTTTGGTAGTTCTAATAAACGTTAATGTACTAATTTTGGAATAATTATCTTTGAAAGAATAGTACGCTGACATACTGACATTTTCGATTCCGACATTTAATGAGATTTAATTGAGAAAAATTTTCAGAATTCATCAAACTAATAACTTAAAATTGATTTGCTGTCTTCTCTAAGACAAGTCTACATGGATCGAGTTCGTTTTAAAGCACTTCAGTCATCTCTACTTGGTGCGCAGTGTAATCAGAGCGTGAGCAAATGCAGAACTGCAATTGCATAAGGAGGACGGGCATTCAAATCTGCATCGAGTCACGTCTGCCATGTGTCTGTTCGTGGAATTTGCATCAGTCTACAATCACAGGAGGTTCCGAGATGTCTGTGAGGCCACCGGCAACCTTTCATAAATCCACCGAACTGCGCCCAACTGAGATTTTAGCAACGGCTCTCTTTTGGAACATAAATGTTGAACTGGTTATATAACCAAATTTGGCATGATTGTATACCTGAAAGTAATCACCTTAATTATACATACATTCGCATTACAAGACTATGAAGCACAACATATGAATAATAGTACATAGTAATGATAGGAAAACTACCAACTGGGCGTGTTTTCGTAATTACTGGGCAGCATGGCATAGCCACAGCATCAATTGACAGGCTTTCGTACAGATTCTAGATACAATATTTCAAATATCATCACTAGAAATCGTTCTTGTGGCTTAACGATTAAAGCAGTTAACTGAAAATCTGTCTGTTATGGACTTGAATATCACGGGTAATGTCGGCTTCCACGTGTAACAGTTTGATCAACACGACAGCCAAGATTTTTGAACGACAAGTTGCATGAATATTTGCAACAGGTTTATATATATAACAGTTTGCTTCCTTCCTAAAGAAGGTCATTATTAAATACTTCATTTAACAGGGTAAATTTGCAACAATATGCTTGATTTGTGGAAAAATGAATTTGCATTAATCCCCTTATATATATAAACGAACGTTAGTTGCCCGGGCGGTAATAACAATTACTATAATCGAGGTTGCGATCTTTATATAAGCACCTGACCCATTAATTACTTACATACGTTAGTATGGTGGTGAGGGGACACCACTTGTACCAAATTCCCAAGAAACTCCATGAAATGTCATGGAGCCGGCTTATCCTCCAAAAGGAGTCAGCCGCAGTAAAGTAAAGTAAAAGTAAGTATACGTTAGTATAGACTAAGAATTGTATAGTGTAGAAGAGACAATTCATCCAGTAGTCCGGTTTCCTCCTTACTGGGAACTTATCACGTACTGGCCAGAATTTACCGCGGACAGGGCTCGAATCTGGTGCTCTAAGCAATAAGCCACCCTGTCGATCAGTGGTTAGAGCACCAGATTCCGAAGCAGACGTGACCAGGTTAGATCCCTGTCCACGGCAAATTCTGGCTAGTACGTGATGAGATCCCAATAAAAACGAAACCTTGACTTATCAAACAATCATTGATAACACGGGTGGTGGTAACATTTCCTTAAATCAAATTATCGAGCCTGAAGTCGAACAACATAGTAAAGCTACCGTCCTGACATGTTTCGACCTTTAATGGTCATTATCAGAATACGGCGGCAAATCGACTATCGAGGATCAAACCGCAATGCATATATATAAGGAAAGCAAAATTGAATATGAGGCTCTCATCTCTGTTAATCTCGCATACACGGTACTTGACTTATTAATTGTCAAATTCTTGTTGGTATGATCTTGTCGTTGAAAAAGGCTTCCCAAAAAGATGGCCAAAATATCCTCAGTACAGATTTAGACAGTGGATGAAAATGACTTATTTCACACAATAAGAGCTATGTAATTATTCTATTTCCTGTCGCGCAAAATTTACACTTTAAGTTGTCTGAACTACAGCCTTAGTCCACAAGTTCTATCAACTAATAAATTTACCAGTTTATATGACGTTAAATAAAACATTTTCAATAGAACTGGCCTAAAATTTACATACCAAAGTTCACTGCTTTAAGCTGTCAGTAAAATGTCGCCAGTATCTATCGATTGGTTCACATTCAGAGTCGAATTATTTAGGTGCGTCGTTCTCGTTCATCAGTGCCTAGTACAACTTACTAACACTGTGGGTGTTATTGTGTTTGGACCAAATTTCAGTCTGAAGTGCTACAGATACACTGTCAATAAAAATAAAAACAAGGCCCGTCAGAAAAAGACTTTGCGCGAACAGTCGAATGAACAACAGGTTTGTCCAATCAGGCAGATTTCCCGGCCAACTGCGACACTCATCTATACGAGACGTAATTCATCAAGCCTCCGACAACTTATACCCGACTATACGCTATATACAATTTTTTACTTTAACTTTATTTTAGTGAACTTTGGCATATCTTTAAAATTAATTGTATTGGTACCATGTGCCAAGTCGGCAATCATAGTTTTGGTACCAAGAACTGACATAACAGCACAGATTAATAGATAAATGAGAGTAAAAAACATTAGCATACCGAAATGTAATATTTGTAGACGCGCATAATGCGTGAAATCACACCTTCTCGAATTTGAAAGCTTGATAAATGTGGCAAAAAATCATTGCCGACGAAAACATTGAGGAATATCCAATCATCTATTGCGCGTTCCAAGTCCCACGGAAATGAAAGATACCGCACAAACAGCTCACGCCGTAAATATTCTCGTAGAACATACAGTTTAATGTATAAGAAGTTCTGATAAAGCAAAAAAAATAATTAGCAATATTTAAATCCAAATTATTTATCTATCAACGTGAACATATTCGGAATTATATATATATATATATATATATATATATATATATATATATATATATATATATATATATATATAATGTTCATTCCTTTTTAACTTAACAGTATTTTTATAATTAGGAAAACACAAATAACAAAGTGGATAAAGGCCATTTATTTCGTGAATACTAAACATCTCTTATACAATCATACATATTTATACATTTTGGGTTTTCAATTGATTATGCTAGTGGTGACAAATCTGACTCGTTTTTACTGCTGTTTCTTGTTTTGGCTAGTTGGTGAGTGTGTATGCGTTTGTGCTTGTGTGTATGCGTGTTTGCATGTAAAGGTCATTCTCGCAGTATTGCGAAGTGATGTCTGAGATCTTGTCATTATTGTTTTGATAGCTTGAGAATTAACCATTTGTGCGCATTGTTCACTGTTACATATAAAAGTGCTATTTTTCCCAGTATAGTTGATCGTTTCACCTCGTTGCGCAAAGTTGTCGTTTTCGCGTGGTAACAACGCCAGTGTTGATTGCAGTGTTAAACGCTCACATTGTTTGGAGACTTCTGTCATCGTATGCGCCTCTGTTATTTCCACTTCAGTTTGTTGCCAATCCGATTGTACGTATGTTGATTCTAGTCGAGGGCCTGTTTGTTCTTGGCTGGATACTAGTAGATTGTTGTTGAATTTTGTTATTCTTGTAAGTTTAGACTGGGTGCTTTTTTATGTTAAGAGCTTCGTATATGTATAACAATTTCTCGCACTGCTTTGTGTAGAAATTTGAAATTAGTTAAAATTGGCTTCATGCCACATTTAAAAAATATGCTCCCAAAAAGCTGCTTTTCGTGATGGCACCGGGCCTTTTCAATTAATTTCTGCGGTAATTTTTTTGTGTATTCCGTTGATCAATTGCTTTTTCGCACATCCAATATATATGCTATCGTACAAATGTGAAACTTGGCAAACGAATTATTTTGAGTGAATTGACCATTAATCCTTAGCATTTAATATAATATTAATTTGTCAATAGTATTTTGATTTAATCGCCGTGCAATTATTGAGGCCAATAGGTCGCCTCTAAATGGTAAATTTTTGGAAACCAATTTTAACGGTATCATCTGCAATACGAAACAGTCGCGTTCTGATGTTGACATCTATGAATGGCTCTGGGTAGACATTTATAAACAACAGTTTCCTAGAATGGCCTAGCTAATCCTCCATCTTGTGTTCAGAGCAGATCTTCCTGATTTGGTTTGCTAGATATTAAACTAGACTATATGTGTGTTAGTTTTGTAAACAATTTTGTAATTGATGTATTGCACTGCGAAAGTAGACTTTCTAGGTAATGCCAGTGTCAAATCAATTTTCTTGACAAGTATGATGGATGCTCATGAAGAGTAAGGTTTTGTCTTTCTTTACAACGAGAGTGAATTCGTGTCTGGGTCGGCTTCACGCGCTTCTTGGATGGACAATAGCTTATCATCGGCGTGCCTTTTGTAAAGTTTACACTGGTCAAATATATTTCTTAGACATTTTTATTCGGGATGATGCGAATGACAACATAAAGGTAAAACACACGTACACGCAATAGCCAACAAAGCAAACACCTGGTCAAAACTCAATTAATCTTAACAATAATAAACAGATCTCAAATATAACTTTGTAATACAATAATAATGACTCATACACTCACAAATCAGCTCGCAATAAGTCACCAGCAAGGAAAAGAGGCAAAACAAAATCAGACTTTTTGTCATCCAATCAATCAAATGAAAAGCCAGAATAAACCAAAGGCAGCATGAACGGAAAGTATAATCTCATTCACATTCGTTTCGTGCTTACTGGCGACCTATCAGTAGGAGCCGGTATTACGCCCTTTAACCACTATATATTTGATAGAAGAATGTGGAATAATAGGACGGTACAATCTCCTAGACGAATGTGTAAACCTGTAATAGTGAAGCTAACATAATCTGAAGTCAACGACAATATGACTTCAATGCTAACTCACACTATATAATATATATACGGAGTCTGTAAAGGATACTAACACTATGGCTATTGTGTTAGTAACTGATACCTTTTAAATCGATGAGTACCGGATACTAACACTATGGTTTCCGAGTCGGTACATAATACTAACCTGATGGATATAAATTTATGCTAAAGTTCACCCAAATTGAGAATTACAACAATTTCCGAACACCTGTTAGTCCAGTTTAACCATACACTCTGGCCTTCATCGATATCAGTTATCACATATCGCGGTAAGCATGACATCATTCAATTCAATATATTACAGTTAAATACTGTTTGTTGCGAAGAACTAATATATATCCAAGTATGTATTAGGTTTTGCGAACCTAGTAACAAATTAGTTCAGTTGTGACCAGAAGGATAAACCAAAGGCAGCATGAACGGAAAGTATAACTTCATGCACATTCGTTTCCTGCTTACTGGCGACTCATCAGTAGGAGCCGGTATTACGCCCTTTAACCACTATATTTTTGGTAGAAGAATGTGGAATAATAGGACGGTACAATCTCCTAGACGAATGTGTAAACCTGTAATAGTGAAGCTAACATAATCTAAAGTCAACGGTACCGTCCTCTTATTCCACATTTTTCTACCAAATATATAGTGGTTAAAGGGCGTAATACCGGCTCCTACTGATGAGTCGCCAGTAAGCACGAAACGAATGTGCATGAGATTATATTTTCCATTTATGCTGCCTTTGGTTTATCCTTCTGGTCACAACTGAACTAATTTGTTACTAGGTTCGCAAACCTAATACATACTTGCATATATATTAGTTCTTCGCAACAAACAGTATTTAACTGTAATAAATTGTATTGAATGATGTCAGGCTTACCGCGAAATGTGATAACTGATATCGATGAAGGCCAGAGTGTATGGTTTAACTGGAGTAATAGGTGTTCGGAAATTGTTGTAATTCTCAATTTGGGTGAACTTTAGCATAAATTTATATCCATCAGGTTGGTATCATGTACCGACTCGGAAACCATAGTGTTAGTATCCGGTACTCATCGATTTCAAAAAAGGTATCAGTTACTAACACAATATCCATAGTGTTAGTATCCTTTACAGACTCGGTATATATATTATATAGTGTGAGTTAGCATTGAAGTCGTATTGTCGTTGACTTTAGATTATGTTAGCTTCACCATTACAGGCTTACACATTCGTCTAGGAGATTGTACCGTCCTATTATTCCACATTCTTCTACCAAATACATAGTGGTTAAAGGGCGTAATACCGGCTCCTACTGATGAGTCGCCAGTAAGCACGAAACGAATGTGAATGAGATTATAATTTCCGTTCATGCTGCGTTTGGTTTATCCTTCTGGTCACAACTGAACTAATTTGTTACTAGGTTCGCAAAACCTAATACATACTTGAATATATATTAGATCTTCGCAACAAACAGTATTTAACTGAAAAGCCAGAATGTATGTAAACGAAGGAATGTAATTTGCAATTGCGTGTTTTCGAAATAAATCGGCCATTTCCAATTGTTTATTAAATGGGTTTTATACAAAGTAATGTGAAGGTTATTTTTTATTCAAAGGAAAATATAACTATCAAACTAATTTACTAAAATAAGGATTGCGTTATGCGCGCTTCTATGAAATATATTAAGCATTTTTCGTATAAGCATGAAATTAGTTTTCAATAAATTAATTTGTGTGTGAGTAAGTCATGCAATCAACTGATTATTTTTTTGGATCACAAAGTTGTTTCTTCTAAGTTCATATTTTGTGTAGAAAGGTTTTGGTACACATTGTCAAGTAATTTTCTCAGTCAAAAGTTCATTAAACCTTATAAAGACAAGAGATCAATTCCTGATCACATAACAATCCTTGGCATTGCACTATTTAAGCGTGTGTCGAGTATGTGAATGTTAACACCTGATACAAATACAGTTAAATAAATTTACATACACGTGTAAATCCATATAAGTGAAACTACAGTGACTGAATTTCAATCTACTTTTCATGGATCGGTCTACTTGTTTCATTCTTACTGTGGAGGAAACATTTCCCCCATAAAATAAATTTATTTTGAAATTTAAACCACCGTTGCTGACTTAGTAATATTATTTCTTTAAAAAATTATAATAACTCCTAGAACGTCTTTTATTATTGTAGTGCATTTTTATTATTAATTCTTTCTCGATTTCTGTTTCTTCATTTTTTCCTAACAAGCGTGCGTCGTATGTGGTTATGTTTAGCTTCCATCTTACATTTGCCCTACTAATAGCATTGACCTTTAAGAACATATTATACAATATCAACAACGAGGATATTTTCTTAATCAGAATTGTTGAGAAGAACATGTGCAGAAGTTATTTAAGCAAACATATCGACGTGGTCATTTTTCTATTTTAATAAATATGACTTAAAATGATTATGGATGTTGTATTCAAATCAAAGCACATTATAGATCTGGTTGGAGCGATCACGTAGCTTAACATGATATGGATAACTCATCAAACTCTAGAATACATCCTAATAGTAATAGGCCAAAAATATCAGTAGGTCAGTTCGTCTATCCAGTTTCGCTGCCGTCAACCATTTAGTCAATATAATCAGGAAACACCTCACTGTGTTTTGACCCTTATGTGCCAAGCGAAAAGAATTGAAAACTCAAGTAGAACACCGAATCTAGCTAGAAGCACTTTTACACTGTTAATCCTAATCTGAGCCTTTGGCACAAGGATGCTGATGCAGAATTTCAACGAATGCGTGAAGAGGGAATTCGTAGGAGAACATATTCCAATTGTGGTGGACCTCAAACCTGAACCGGGACAATGGAGAGTTTGAGGAAATTATTGGTTATTAAACTCGGTGATGAAGAGTGATTTATGTTCTCTATCGAACTAGAGCTTTAAATTCCATAATATAATGGGATAAAAGATTTATTTGACGCTATGTCTCCGGAAAGCAGTTTATACCAATACCGATTGGTGAAGCTTCTTTACCACTCAATGCACTTAAGTTTTCAAGAGGATATAGCTTGGCTTTCATCGAATGCATTTTGATCTAAAAATGCCAGCGAAACATAGCGCTTGATGCAGTGGCTATTTTGAGACCAGCTAGACATAAGTATAATTTAACGTACCTGATTCATGTATTGCGAAGCACTGGTTTTATACCAGCTGCTCCCACTTTATCTCCGAATATGTCACTATTCAATTCCAAACCCATTTGTCAACGGTAATCTCGTCGCATCAGGAAATCTGACAATTACCATGTAATGCTAAATTATGTTTAAACGGCTTCATCTATACTTAATTTTAGATTTCTTAAACATTACTACAGATTCACTAGATAAGTGTGCGTAATGTGTGTGCACGTATCTGCACGTATACGATTACTCAAGTGAAATTACTGTGATCCCATGGAGAATAATCACGATCCACTAGATAAGCGTACCCAAAGTACTATAAAATTCACGGCGTTTCTTCACGATCACCTGATAATACCAGAAGCAAGACAAAAAACGATAAGGCGTATTATGAAGATAGTGAACGCATGTATGCTTCCTAATTACTTTTCATTTAGGACGAAATTCTATAAACAAATTATAAGTGTTCTAATTAAGCAACCATTGCCAGTTCCGATAGCAAATATCTTCAAGCACTGGATGCAGAAAGACCTCTCAGATATGACTCCCTTAAATCCCAAGCCGTATGTCCGATTAAACGAACAATGGTTGCGCTGGTGGTGATAAAAATTATTTAATCGAGGTTGCGATCTTGATATAAACACCTGGTCCATTATTTATATACATTTGTCAGTATAAACTAAGTATTGTATTCATTAGACCGGTTTCGTCCTTATTGAGAACCCATCACGAACTATTCATAAATTGCCGCGAAAAGGGTTCGAACCTGGGCACGACCGATTCGGAATCTGTTTCTCTAACCACTGAGTCACATGGCCGCACAATACACACATTTTTCAGTTATATTCTAATTAATGTTTCCCAATATGGACGAAACCGGTCTACTGGATGAATTGCCTTTACTATACTCTACAATACTTAGTTTATACTGACAAATTTATGTACATAATTGATCAGGTTTTTATATCAAGTTCGCAACATTGATTTTTGTAATTGTTATCACCGATCGCGCAACCAATGCTAGTATAATTATATAAATGTTCATTTCAGTAACCATTACCCATGTATCGTGGTGTCTGTTCTATGACAAATTGGGGAAGATTAGTTGGAACTTCAGATCTAAAAGGGTGCCTTATAGGCTCCGCCTAAATGAAAGGCTAATCAAGAAACATTAGTTAGTATATAACTGTAAATTATGTTTAGTGTGCCGGAGGGTGGCTCGTTGGTTAGAGCACCAGATTCCGAAGCAGACGTGCCCAGGTTTGAGCCCTGTCCGCGGCAAATTCTGGATGTAAAATCATCTGTCTAGAATGAAAATCGGTATTTAATAATCACCAAAATTAAATGTCGAAGACATAAAACATTTGAGGATTGAATTATGCAGACTGTAAGAAATATTCAGTGCTAATGGGTACTCTCTTAAGTTAATATAATAATAAATGATGAATGCCAGGTGCAAATTTTATCATAATTGGGAGTAAGTGAAGTCAGATAGAACATAGTTACATCGGACGGTCATACTAATATCTGACTCAAAATTAAGTAGGAAAATAAAATTGGTAGCATCGAATTGTACTGAAAGAACCAGTTTTAAAACGATCTTTCGCCTAAGCACTAAACCGCGCACACAAACAGAGAGCATAGACCTGTCAGAAGGGTATGTAACCTGGTGTATGTAGGTGAAAAACGTTAAATTAAGGTACGAAGAGAAAAACATATAACTGCATGCAAATATGGACGTGTTAACAAAACGATCATACACATCATACAATAGAAATAGAACGTACAATTAACTTTTATGGTTTCAGGCGTGTAACAAAATGTGGTCGCAATAGATAGACAAAATTGATAAGAGAACTCACCGTAATAAAATATGGTGCAGAATAATTAACAATCTCTTAACAAGTAATGGCTGTCACGATTTGCGATCGTGGGTTGTCGCTTTGCACTATCAGTTTCGCAAAGATCCGATTGATCCTCATTTCCAAGTACGCATTGAGTTCGTCTTCGTTGTGGCTGGGTGCTGATTCGACCTCCGAAGGCTTCACCATCGTTCATACTATCCACTGGAAATTACGTGCGATCGAATCTTCGTTAGTATGAACGATGCTGAAGCCTTCGGAGGTCGAATCAGCACCCAGCTACTAAATTATTATACACTGATTTTGCCAGGCGATCAAGTATTTTTAGCTCCTTTGCAACAATATGATTGTAGGTATGTATACATGCAAATATTTAACTATGCATGATTGTATATATGGACTGATTCATATAAGTAAGTACGAATAAAGAACTGCATTAATTTCTTGACATTTTAAATTAGTACATGTCATTTACTCCGATGAAGACGCACAGCTGACAAGACATCTCTAATGACTGAAATCACCTAAATCAAACTCGTGTCGGCGCTTAGACGTAAACGACCAGCAAATGCTTGAACAGATTTACTAACTTCAAGCTAGGCGATGCTGAGGACGTCGCATGTAAAATTGAAGGAGAGATGGTTAGTAAAATTTAGCTTCCACCAGACTGTCAACGCCCGGTATTTAATGAATACCACAATCTGAGTCATCCTGGCGTGGATGATTTGATAATGTTGTTACAAAAATGCTATTTTTGGTCTATCAACCGAATGAGTTAAAGCATGCCGGTCATGTCAAAACTCAAAAGTCTTTCGTCATACACACTCAAATTTTGCCCGTTTTAAGCTGCCTAACGCTAATTCTAGATTTATCCATATTGATCCAATCACTCTTCATCAAGTACGTGGTCTTCGTTATTGCATGGCAAAAATTGATCGACGTACACGATAGCTTAAAGTAATACTACTAACTGATCAAGATGAGGAGACCATTGCCTATGCGTTATTGCAACATTGGATAGCAAGATTCGGAGTACCAGATAGAGTAGTCATTAATCAAGGACCAAATTTCATGACACGCATATTTAAAGATAACTTACAATTCATGGAAATTGATGTGCGAAGAAGTACAGCGTTCAATCTCAAGTGTAATGATCTTGTGGAACAAGTACAATTAGAGTTAATGACGGCGTTATGCGCGTCTCGCAAACTGTTCGGTAAACTTACGACACTCCCATTAGTACTACTCAGTAAGCGATCAAGATATGGCGATAGCATAAAAGCATCAGCTGCACACGTCAATTTTGGTCTCAGTCCGCAACTTACGGCAGATTTAATGAACGGTGTGAAGTTAATGATGAAACACAAGCGGCGGAATGTATACAACAGCTCCACATGGTCTAAATAGTGTGTGCGCGCAACCATGGAAAGGACACCCTCCACCGGTATAAACTTCGAAAGCGCCAGACATATTTAAGAAAGCCTATGTCCGAATAGATGTTGTGCAGTCGACGTTGAAATCTATGTATACCGGATCTCATCCGAACATCAAGCACGGTCCGAAGTTCTTTGTAATTGATTCAAACCTGCATTTGAGTTCCGAAATAGGACACCAATGAGAACGTGTTATTATAATGAACAAGAAAATCGGTCATCATCACTTCAATAGTCAACGAGTATTTCAGAATGTAAAGAGAAAACGTGCGTGAAGGAAACTACAACAGAGCACACTGAAGACGTGAGATCAAGAATCCGCCCACGAGTTCGATTTGAATTTGACTTAGGTTAAGAAAATTTCGGCGGCGGGTGATGTGGCACTGCCATGTTTAGGGACATTTTTATTGGCGTAAAAACAGAAAATAAATATTTAACGTATCCACGATTGTGCTCAGTGGGTAATCGATTTGCACTCTCGGTTCCACAATGATTCGACTAATCCATTTTTCCATGCATGCGTTGAGTTCGACTTCATGGTGGCTGCGTGCCTATTCGTCTCCTCACTACGAAAGCTTCCACACCATTCTTACTAACCACTGAAAATGAAGGTCGATACAACCAAGATTATATCGAACTTCATTTCAAGTGGTTAATACGAATGGTGTGGAAGCCATCGGAGGGAGGGGACGATTCAGCATTAAGCGACCACGAAGCCGAACTCAACGCGTACTCGCAAATTAGGATCAATCGGATCACTGCAGAACCAAGAGTGCAAATCGACCGCCTACGAAGGAAAATCGCGCATACGTTAAATGTAATGATCGCGTTGCGCAACCAAGAATAACAACTTTCAAGAGATAAATAACACTTTTTTCAGTTTAACCGTCATGCTCGTAAATTTATATTAAGAAATCTTCATTTTCGTAAATCAGATAACTTTTCTAGAACAATCACTTGTTCGTTTTAACTCGTCACCCAATATAAACGGTAACCAAAGTGACATTGGGCGGACGGATTTAGGTCGTCAGGATAAATGTGTGATTAACATTCACTGTGAATAGCTTGTTTTTGGTTTACAAACGAATCTTAAGTGAAAAATGTGAACAATCACCCTTTTGTTAAATAAATCATTTATTGTGAAATGAATGGTCGTCACATTCATTATTTTTCTACATTAATTCAGAAAATAAGCACAAATTTTTTGTTGAATATATAAAAATTCCACGTAAATTAGTTTGAAATTAAAACCAGCACTGTTAAATTTATTCATCCGTAAAATTAAAATTAAGAACACCCTTAACGGGCGTTAACACTTCAATGTTCATCTAATAGAAGCAGAGCATAACAGATAAAAAAAACTTACTGTGTTCTAATAACTTAGGTGTACAACTTCGTCTGAAGTTAATTTCTGTTTTCTATTTGATTACTCAGATCCAGATGGCTGGAAAATATGAAACGATTGATATATTAAAAACTGTATCCTCCGAAATTATGCCATTTTAATTCTTCACGCATACAGATACGTAAACACACGCAGCCACAAATCGGCATGCAGTCAACCACCACCTATCAGATGACTGCTACAAAGATACAAAAGTTAAACTGAAAATCACAGATTTTTTCAAACAATTGATTCAAATAAAATTCAGGATGGTCGAAAATGATGTTTTGTATATGTATCTAAGTAATTTCGATATAAAACAGCCAGTATTCACAATAAACATACAATTGATTATAGCATGCTCTCTTTTCCAAAACATATATTTATATGTATTTTCGTTTATATATTTATACTAAATTAGATTATTATGTGTTGTGTCATCTTATTCTAATCACACACACACACACACACACATATATATATATATATATATATATATATATATATATATATATATATATATATATATATATTCCTTGTAGCCTTCCTATGTGCAAAATCAAAAATTTTTTAAATCAGATACAAGAAACATTTCTTTCTCATTATCTCCTCAAGTATCTACTAATGAACATATCTTTATATTTAAATTGGAAAGCAAAACAAGATAGAAATATGTGAACATAGAGAGAGAGTGTGAAAAACGGAAACCTATTAATTGCGTGCGTCACATCTGGAACCATATTATTTAAATCAAGTTTGTGAGATAGATCTAAACACCAATCCCATTGTATTTAACCGGTCGTACTGCAATCTGAAACCACCGTGAAGATGGAGCGAAAGCACTGCTGTGTAGTTTTAAATAACTTTTAAACTTCATATCGGATAATAAATGTTTTAAGTATTTGTAGAGAAAATATAATTTCATCGCGAAATACATTCCACACAGCAGTATGACACAAAAGTCTCACAAAGAATACGCTGATTAAACCCATCCAGACAACAAATTAAGCGGAAAACTAGAGAAGTATTAAAACATTTCTCATAATGGACATCCAGCCAACTCGAGAATAAAATGGTGAGTTGACCCTTGTAATATTTTGAAAATCCACATTCAACGGGCAGGATATTTATTACAACAGTAATGAACGACAATCTCACACAAGAAACAATTAAATGCCTAGAAAATAGTATCCAAAAGATTAGTACTGAACGCAAGATTACAGAGGTACTAGGCTAACTGAGGAAGATATTGCTAATGAAAAAGTATGTGGAGCGGCTTATAGATATGAACATCAGACCACGTCCAATTTGTACAACAAAGGAAGCCAACATAAATGTTTTCGTTTCGAAACGAAAAACGACAACGGGCGAAAAACATTCGTAGACGTAATAGCCAAAAATGCGAACAGTTGGTTAACTCTCAGTCAATCAATACAAGAATGACCAGATCTCAGATATCACATTGTAACACAACGAGAATGACTTCTACACGCATACAGACACACAAAAATACAGACACCTACGCAGATACATTCACTGCTTAACTAAGCAAGAAATAAGAGAAAACCGAATCAGACTAGTTTCCACCCATATAATCAATTGAAAGCCAAGAATGTATGTAAACGATAGATTGTAAAGTGATATCGAGTAATCTCGAAATAAATGGCCACTATTCACTTTTTTATTAAGGTGTTTTTTCCTCCCAATAAGAAAGAAATGTAATAATCAATGGAAATTGACATAAACACACACACACACACACACACACACACATATATATATATATATATATATATATATATATATATATATATATATTTTTTTTTCGTGAATACTGAACATCTCTTATACAATCATACATATTTATACATTTTGGGTTTACAATTGATTATGCTATTGGTAACAAATCTGACTCGTTATAACTGGTGTTTCTTGTTTTCACTAGTTTGTGAGTGTGTATGCGTTTGTGTTTGTGTTGTGTATGCGTGTTTGTATGTAAAGGTCATTCTCGCTAGTATTGCGAAGTGATGTCTGAGATCTTGTCATTATTGTTTTGGTAGCTTGAGAGTTAGCCATTTGTGCACATTGTTCACTGTTACATAAACAAGTGCTATTTTGATAAAGGCCATTTATTTCGTGAATACTAAACGCTCTACTTATAACGTACATACATGTTATACATATATATATATACATATATATATATATATATATATATATATATATATATATATATAGGTGTGTGATAACTGATATCGATCAAGGCCAGAGTGTATGAGATTTACTGGAGTAACAGGTGTTCAGAAATAGTTGTAATTACTCAATTTCGGTGTACTATAGCATACATTGATATCCATCATGTTAGTACCATGTACCGACATGGAAACCATAGTGTTAGTACCATGTACCTTTTCGGCACAATAATGTTTGTATCGGTTACTAACACAATAGTCATAGTGTTAGTATCCTTTACAGACTCGGTATATATATATATATATATATATATATATATATATATATATATATATATATAGTTCTATGATATTATAAAAATAAAAATGGTCTTATGACAGCAAATGCAATTAATAACATCAACCGAGGTTTCATTTTTAATGGTGACATTCACAGCAAAAGCTAGAATGGCTTCGGATAGAAATCGAGCCGCAATTATTCGGTTCAAGGACAATAAAGCACATTTTCAACGCTGCGAAATCCCACAAGATGCAGGCGGTTTTCAGTTATATTTCGAATTGTGCTTGAGCTGTCTTTGCTTTATCTGGACAGAAAATAGAATTCCCTTAAATAAAATTTGCGAGCTTGAAGTAAACACCAATCCCATTTTATTTAAAACTACTGTCAGTTGTTCGAAGACTGGTTAAATATATATTTTTCAGCTACACTAACTTGAGACAGTATTTTGTACATATGAACTATTCTTTGAATGACATTTATTGTGCTACTGTTATGTTGTTCGACGACTGGTTAAATACAATAGGATTGGTGTTTACTTCAAGCTCCTAGCTGTTAAATAATAAATGTCATTCAAAGAATAGTTATGAACAAAATACTGTCTCAGGTTAGTGTAGCTGAAAAATATATACTAGTGCACTAAGAAACAATTTATGGTAGACAAGTATATATTAGGTGTTGCGAACCTAGTAACAAATTAGTTCAGTTGTGACCAGAAGGATAAACCAAAGGCAGCATGAACGGAAAGTATAATCTAATGCACATTCGTTTCGTGCTTACTGGCGACTCATCGGTAGAAGCCGGTATTACGCCCTTTAACCACTATATTTTGGTCAAGAATGTGGGATAATAGGACGGTACAATCTCCTAGACGAATGTGTAAACCTGCAATAGTGAAGCTAACATTATATAGTCTACGACAATGCGACTTCAACGCTAACCCACTATATAATATATATACCGAGTCTGTAAAGGATACTAACACTATGGCTATTGTGTTAGTAACCGATACCAACATTATAGTACCGAAAAGGTACATGGTACTAACATGATGGATATCAATGTATGCTATAGTTCAACGAAATTGAGAATTACAACTATTTCTGAACACCTGTTACTCCATTAAATCCATACACTCTGGCCTTGATCGATATCAGTTATTACATTTCGCGGTAGCAAGACATCATTAAATTCAATATAAAACAGTTAAATTCTGTTTGTTGCGGAGATCTAATATATATGCAAGTATGTATTAGGTGTTGCGAACCTAGTAAGAAATTAGTTCAGCTGTGACCAGAAGGATAAACCAAAGACAACATGAACGGAAATTATTATTTCGTGCTTACTGGTGACTCATCTAGGCCAGAGTGTATGGATTTACTGGAGTAACAGGTGTTCAGAAATAGTTGTAATTCTCAATTTCGGTGTACTATAGCATACATTGATATCCATCATGTTAGTACCATGTACCGACAATGAAAACCATAGTGTTAGTACAATGTACCTTTTCGGTACTATAATGTCTGCATCGGTTACTAACAATAAAGTCATCGTTTTCAGAATCGGTATTTATACTATATAGAGTGAGTTAGCGTTGAAGTCGCATTGTCGAGACTACATAATGTTAGCTACTCTACTGCAGGTTTACACATTCGTCTAGGAGATTGTATCGTCCTATTATCCCACTTTCCTCACCCAAATATATAGTTGTTAAAGGGCGTAATACCGGATCCTACTGATAAGTCGCCAGTAAGCACGAAACGAATGTGCATGGGATTGTACTTTCCGTTCATGCTGTCTTTGGTTTATCCTTCTGGTCACAACTGAACTAATTTCTTACTAGGTTCGCAACACCTAATACCACCATCCGCGCAATCAATTGTTGTTGAATTGTGTTGCCTATATATGTATATGTGGCGAAAGCTATAAACAGTTAATGTTCGTGACTGGAAATGTCGGCTGCACAATTTCTATACAGTCACGAACATTAACTTGTTTACTAGTTGCTATACATATATAACACAATTCAATAATAATTGATTTCTCGGATAGTGGTAACAGTTCTTTAAATCAAGTTATTTTTTAATTGTATTGCCTATATATGTATATGTGGCGAAAGCTATTAACAGTTAATGTTCGTGACTGCATAGAAATTGCGCAGCCGACATTTCCAGTCAAGTTCAATGTATGCGAGACTGCTAGAGGTGAGAGCCGCATATCTAAATTTGATTTCCATATTTATTCAATGCGGTTTGATCCTCGATAGTCAGTTTGCCGTCGTAATCTGATGATTATGGAAGGT
This sequence comes from Eudiplozoon nipponicum, assembly GCA_029291075.1. Classification (NCBI taxonomy): domain Eukaryota; kingdom Metazoa; phylum Platyhelminthes; class Monogenea; order Mazocraeidea; family Diplozoidae; genus Eudiplozoon; species Eudiplozoon nipponicum. The sequence continues at coordinate 252,818 of JAQBSW010000071.1, read as the reverse complement.
CGAATCGTGTCAGTGCGTGGGATTGGCGATAGTTTTGCTATGTTGCTCGACGACTTGTTAAATACAATGCGATTGGTGTTTATTTCAAGCTCGCAAACTTGATTTAAAGAATTGTTACCACCACTTGCGCAATCCATTTTTGTTAAATTGTATTGCCTAAAATAGAAAAATTTAAACATGGAGAGAAAAAGAGTGAAGGAAATGAATAGCCAATGAACTTTCTCCGCGTTTACATTTTCCTATTTGTTTGTCCTTTCAATCTATATATAACGAGATGTTCATTCTTTTATATATATATATATATATATATATATATATATATATATATATATATTTTGGAGATGTTCATTTGTGAGATGCCCAAGAAGAATATGAGAAAGAAACTGTTCTCGTATTTGATAAAATTTCTTTTTCTTTTTTTACGTGGACAAGGTACTATGAATTTTATTAGGGCTCGCATTCAAAAAGATTGATATAATTATTGAAGCCGTGAAAACAGCACAATTCCTCTTAGCAAAGAAGTATTGCATAATCTACACTTTAAAGAAATGATACAATAATGTTCATTGAGGCACTGCTTCAGTTTATGGTGCTGATTTCACAAGAAAATATTATTCTGGTAAACGTTGGACAACTGTTTCGATACAAAAGGAACAACAACAAAAACTGTTGCAAATGTTTACTTTGCAAAGAACTGAGCTTTATCAGGTTAAATTGCATAGCTTACCGGGCTTTGAGGCTTCAGACCTGCAACTTGTTTTTGATCTTCATTATTGAGATTGCCAGAAGGCAAAAACCCACTGCAATCAACCACCTCATGTCCAAGACGTCCACACAGTGCACAACATTTAGGCTGATTTGGTATAAACTCCTCTCGTATAATGGTAAAATGCACTTCATGTGTGGCCAGACCAAGCATAATAAGATCGGCATCTGCCCCACATAGACAATGTCTTGTATTTGGATCATGATATGGCTGTGCACGTTGCCGGCGAATGTAATCGACAATTTTGTGCTCACCCTCGCCTGGAGTGTTTGCGTCACTGAGTATGACCTGTTGAGCAAGAATACGATCTATTATCTACATACTTATTAAGGAAAATAAAGCTAAATATGACAGCGCAGAAACACTTTAATGAGAATAACGTTTAACAGCTGTTTGCGATAATTGATAGATAAACAAAACAGAGAACAATGCAAAGCATTGGTATTTAACAACCATCACATACCCACGAAATGCATGAGCCTGTACGGGTTGCAAGCAAGAACTTAGGGTAAACCGTCATTAGCGTACACTTGTGAAACGTGAAACCATGGCAGTCTCTTCTCATCGTTATTTCAGTTTGTTCTTATCATGTTACTGACACCACTGTCAAGTAGAAATTACTCCTGCATAAATTAACAGTAAAGCAAACATACCGTCGGTCAAAAGTATTTGTGGCTGACTGTAGCTTAACTATGTTTTGCAACTGATTAAAGTAATTGAATTATCGTTTATCTCAAGTGCGCAAAATCGGCTTTAACAATCGATTAAATGGCACAGGCTTCGTAACTATTTTCTAAACAAGACAGTCTGCGAATTGTGCCGCACCAACACTTGAAATGTAATATATTATTCTCCGTTCCATACAAAAAGTCAAGTAAGTGAGGATTTAATTTTAGCATCTGCAGTAGATTAACTGAAGACAACTCGATCGTGTACACCGCCAAGCTAGTCAAATTCAGATGAAAACCAACTAGCAGGCACCTAACAGTCGGCAATCAGCACCGCCAAAATGGAATCTGGCAAAAACGCAGCAAAATGAAAACGGCTGTGATTTGAATGAGCGAATCAGATATAAGAACTCAGGTTGAGAAAAAGGCATCAAAGAAAATGGGTGTATTGACAAACAATTAGTGAGATTATGGATAACTTTTAGCGGCTATTTATGATATAGTGAGCGGCAAATAGACATTACTGTTAAATCAATAGATAACGAAAAAAACTACCCTAGAGGTTAACCGGACGCTGCTGCAGAAAATATATGCTTCCTAAACGACTCGGCACCACCTACTGAAAGTCTCATTCTGTGCAAACAGGCTATCAGTCTACGTACACAAGCGACATCGTTTGGTGCTTTGCTGAAATTTGCAAAACGTAGACATAACAAAACGCAAAAAAATCATACAGAAACAAACGACTATTGCTTTAATTAACTTTTACTTCGCCCGCTTTTTAATTGCAGAACTAAAATAATGATCACACTTCATCCAAATATTGGTCTCGGAAACAAGGGCGACTTCTGAGTAAGAAGTAACGGGGATACTCCAAAGCGTCGACTAAAAAACAATAAAAGCTCCTTTCAACCGCAAGCCAAGCAGTAGAAAATAACATGCCAACAGCCGTTCGTTGCTCCAAACAACTGGGGAAAAAATCACCAATACTGTCTTTCAATGTAGAACACCAGATAATAGATCAACCATTATTTAAAACAAGACTGCTGACTTGAGATAAACATGAACCCTGTTTTTAGCCAATTGCACAAAATCAAAGCTACCACCTGAGAGATGTTTTTGCAGCGTGCCTACCTTTCTAAGTCAACAACAGAACACGACGAACAACTGACTATCGAGGACCAACCAACTTAGAAAACTTTGTATTGAAAGATTGAATTGCAGCTTTCAGCACTATTAGTCTAAACTACATTTGCAAATAAAAGCCTGGTGATCAAGGAAGGTTTAAACAAGACAGTATGGTCGTTCAACATTGTTTGATTGGTGAAAATGTGAAATTCGTGCTTATTTCGAGTACGTAAATTCTGTTTGAATACGTGTTTCCGCAATTCTACAAGCATTGACAGCAAAATTAGAAAAAAACTAATATTAACTTAGCACAAATTGAAGTAATATTTTGGATTTTGATTGTATAAAAACATGCATACGTCACTTGAGTCGGTGTTGCAAGTCCCATATCAGCTTTTTAAATCTTATGATTAGATTCCATTAGTCAATTTTCTGTCAAGTTTGGATGTTGACCAAGGATGGCCTATACGTATCAATACATGTGACACGTTTATTTTTCTGTTGTGCGACTGGTTAAATGTAGCGTTTGTGCTTATCTTATAGAACATACACTTTAATTTAAAAAATTGTTAACAAAAGCAGAAGCAAGTAATGATTTTTAAATAGGCTAGCTGATTCATTTAAGTGAGTATCAACACACTGACGAAACTTGAGGTAAAAAATAGTTAAAGTTTTGAGATCAAATGTAATAAGTCATGCTAAATTTCACAATAGTAAAAATCGTTACTTAAGGAACAAATTATTATAACGGTTCACATCAAATATAGACTTCCACAATCAAGCAGTAGATCACAAGTTTGCAATTCAGTAAAGATGCAGATTTCGACTAGATTTGAAACAAAGAATACTGTAAAATATGCGGCATGAAAATACCGGCCTGTTTATTTAGTTTTCCTGGTAAATTGTATAAAGTAAATTCAACAATAAAAAAACATAACAATATAAGAACGGCTAATTGTGGGCATAGCAGATCACAACCTAGGCTAAAGCACTTCGCAGACCAGAGCCCATACACAGATGAACGGAACGCGTAGCTTACCGTTTGACCAAAAGTAGTGATAGTTTTAAATTAGAGCTATGTATGCAAAAAGCCGATGGACGAATAGACAAACCTGAAGTTTTGCCCATTCCTTGGAGTTCGTCAGTCTGTCGGAGATATAGTAGCGTAGCGCGACCGACAAACGCGACATGAATTCAGTTCCAGGTGTTATGCAGTTTGAATCGAAGCGCTGCTCCTTCGATTTCTGTGGAGGTAACTCTCGGCCTCTGTTTGTCAGTTCATTACAGATTTTAGAAATCTTTCAAAAAATAGTATTAATAAACCTTAGTTTATAACAAAGGCGAAATTAGTAACAAGTTAAGTCGCATAGTATCAGAGGGGTAATCCAAATCAAAGATGAAGAAAACGATGTTAAACATCTTTGAAACATGATTTTTTCTGAACACTTCTGCGTCAGCATTTGGCCTTACAGGCAATACGTAGTCAAGTGAATAATGCGGGAGAGAAATGCGCAATCTTATAAAGTTTTGCGTATTAAAACAATATAAATGTCAACTTAACAAAGAAATGCATAGCGCGACGCCCAATCATACATACTAAATAGATCATGCACGGACATCATAAAGGATTCCAGCTTCATGATTTTCTACAACAGAACGCCGTCTTATTCATAAAAAGCCCTATATATCAACCTCGACCGACATCAGTTAGCACATTTCGTAATTGTTAACTTTGGTGTATCCTCTTAGTCCTAGAATAACCAACTAGTTACAAATGCTTAATCAATCAATGCATAATTGTTATTCTGACGCAAAGGTAAATGTTTAATATAAATAATTCATTCAGTTAAAGAGGTAATTGATGCAATGATAAACATCGCGTAAGCGTGAAACGTTTATATAGGAAATGATTAAAGTACGTCGTCGGAATCTGTTTTCCCAACCACTGAGCGTATGTGCAGCAGGGTGGATCAGTGGTTAGAGCACCAGATTCCGAAGCAGACGTGCCCATGTTCGAGCCATGTCCGCGGCAAATTCTGGACAGTACGTTATGAGCTACAATAAGGACGAAACCAATGTACTGGATGAATTGCCTTTTCCACGCTATAAAATACTTTTTTTATATTGACAAATGCATGTCCATAATGGGTCAGGTATTTATATCAAGATCGTAACCTTGAATAAAAGCAATAAAGTGGTTTAGGATACGATAAGTAACAAATGCACAACCTCGGGCATCACAACAGTCAACATCATCATCAGAAAATTATAATCACTCACTAATCATTAACCAATGCCGATTGCTGAGAAAGTTTGTTTAGTACATCGAAAGCAAACTATCATTTTGGCTGACTAAAGGTTTATTAACCATAGCAAACTTAGTTAAGTAAATTTTTTTAAATTACAAATCTACAAAATTATACTCTTCTTCATCTGCGATTTACTATTTCATTAGGTGAGTGAGAAATAGTCAGATTTTAGTTTTCGTGTATACTTTTTTGCAGCGATCTTTCCAGTGATTTTTGCTTAATTGAATAATAACTGGTGATAGTGTAAGTGAGAAATTTCGTATGCAGAAGAAAGTGACTGACATTATATAAATAAATATTTATTCTTGTAAACACAATATATCACTAGAAGAGCAACCATGAAAACTGGACAGATGATATTGAATTAAAGCCAAACGGCACGCTTTCACTATATATATATATATATATATATATATATATATATATATATATATATATGCATCTCGAATCAATATAAACTTAACATTGCATACTATAGCCGTTCGATTTTTCTACCAGGACCTGCGCACACACGGCCAGGGTGGCTCAGTGGTTAGAGCACCAGATTCCTAGTGCGGCCGTGCCCGGGTTCGAGCCCTGTCCTGTGGCATATGCTGGCCAGTACGTGATGAGTTCCAAAAAGGACGCAACCGGTCTACTGAATGAATTGCCTTTTCTACACTATACAATTCTTAGTTTATATTGATATATGTAAGTAATTAATGGGTCAGGTGCTTATATCAAGGCCACAACCTTGATTATATAAATTTTTACCACCGCCCGCGCAATCAATGTTCGTATAACTATATACTGTTTGTTGCGGAGAGCTAATAAATATGTAATTTTGAATGAGGTCTTGCGAACCTGGTAACGAATTCGTTCAATATGCCAAGAAGTATTAACAAAAGACAACATGAACAGATCGTTTCGTGTTTACGATCAACTCATCAGTAGGAGCCGTTATTAGCCACTTACCTACTATATATTTGAGTGAGGAATGTGGGAAAATTGGTCGATGTAATCTCGTATACGAATGTGTTAACCTGCGGTAGTGAAGCTATTTTCATATAAAGTGTTCGGCAGTGCGACATCACATCCAACTTGCTATATATATAATATATACCAAGCCTGTAAATGGAACTAACACGATGGCTGTTGTATCAGTACCTGATACCAACACTATGGTTGACGAGTCAGTAAATGGTAACAGCACAATGGATTACAGGTATGCTAAGTTTGACCAAAATTGTGAATTACATCTGCTTCTGAAGAACTGTTACTCCAGCAAATCCATAAACTCATAAAAATCGCACGTCATTCGCGGTATCCATAGGGCTAGGATGTGAAATGCAATACTCTGAACTAAATGCTCCAGAATTCAAATCCAAGATGCGAGAATTCTGCCCATTACTATTGAGTACTCAAGCGGAGCGAAACTGATCGATTAGATAAACGGCGTTTGCTGCATAATGCAAGATCTTGTTTATAATGATAAGGTTGCATAAAAGTAGATACCTGCAACTGCACCACAGGCTTCGACAGAACAAGAACTACCAAGGAGTGTAAGATTGGCAAATAGAATTAAAAACCAGATACGTCAGCCTAGATTATCCTTAAAAATAGCAAATATTATTTGAAAGAAGTGCTTATAGATACTAATACTTATTCATGAGTTAATTATTATTTGGTTAGTTATACATAGCACTGACTTTCAAGTGAAATCAGAGCAGAAAAATGAGACTGTTGATGTTGCTTAATTTATTGAATAGTTAATAAAAAATAAATTATAACAAATACGGGTGTAGTAGCGCATCTAAACAGCAGTGACTGCCTGCTTGAACCGTCATCATGCTTTATGTATTACTTAAGTAGGTATAACATGGAGGCAAAGGCTCTGCTTAACGATATGGCGTGTATGGGATTAGAGAACTTAATTTGTGTAGCCTGGTCAAATTGGAACTCAACCTTTCAGGACACGAATAACGTTCTCGATGTAACGTGCACGGTGGTGCGATGATAACAATATACCAAGCATTAATTAGAGGAGGATAATTACTTGAGATAAGTTATTACCACAATTAACAGTAAAGCATGCATGCCTTCTGAAAAAAATACACAGTATAGTTGTGTGATTGTTATTCTAAGTTCCTGCAAAAATGACTCATATGCTTGTATATGTCTTCTGAATTCTAATCGATGGAAGCGGTCGAGAAGCTACAGCAGGAACTCGCATAATTGGGTAAAGATTTATCAGAGCCCCGCTCTAATAGAAGTCGAGCTGTAGATGAGGACATTAATTGAGAATACATATACTCCAATTTTTCAATGTAACATAACATCTCCGAGTGGTACGATAACCAATTTGCAATGCCGGATCGAATAACGCTAGTTGGAATGTTTCGCCGAAAGTGCCACTCTCAAAGACCTATCTGATGAAACAATAAGTTGGCAGTAAGTTGAAAATGGTATGCCATGTAGTGTATAGGATAAGTTTCAACAATTAGCTGAATGCACACGCGTTCGAATCCCGGCCGCGGAAACTCTACAATTGTTGAAAGACCAACGATGACGAAACACGCCCAGTAGAAGAATTACATTTTCTATTCTATACAATATACAGCTTATAACGTCAACACTTACATTTAATCATATCCGGCCAGTATACGTGATTTTAATAATTCTACTCTAGGTTCCATTTTGCCTTCCCTATATGATAAAAATGTATGAAATTTTGAAATGATTTAACAGCGTGGAAGATCATATTCAGCTCAATTGGGAGCACAAAGCTCGCGCTATAACATACTACCATACATCGAAGAATCAATATTGAGACTAGAAGATGGTTGCCCGAAAAGAAAATATTCCATAAAAAGGCATGGACGGGATAATACATTCAGTACAGCAGCAGTCAAAATTTTCCACAAAAATAGATCTGAAGCGTAGTAAACTACCCAAGAAAATAAAGCAAATATTATCGGACAAATTTTAAAGCCAAGAACTGAACCTAACTTTCATTGTGATGATTTGTACATGTTTAATGACTATTTATTCGTGGTTACCGGGGGCTAATAAATATAAGTCATTAATATACCCTATATCCACCATATATTTTGTCAAGAAATGTGATGAAGTTGGACGGCACGATCTTCTGGACTAATGTGTATTCAAGCAGTAATGAAGTTATTATTATAATCAAAGTTGCGGTCTTGATATAAACACCTGACCCATTACTTCACTACATATGTCGTTATAAATTAAGAATTGTATAGTGTAGAAAGGGCAAATCATCCAGTAGACCGGTTTCTCCTATTGGGAACCACCATGTAATTGGCCAGGAATTTTGTAGTAATGAAGTTGGTTGATCAAGGTTGCTATATTTGATAGAAACACACCACTATATATATATATATATATATATATATATATATATATATATATATAGATTGAACTAGTTTGTTACAAGGTATGCACTGTATGACACCATTGCATATATATCGGTTTCCGCAACAACAAAAATAACCTAGAAGAATATAATTATTGTTTATACTACCCACCACATACCCTATACACAACTCATCCCCATTGTCGGACTTCAATACTGTAGGCGTATTCCCTTATACCGTTCGTAACATTAACCAGATCCGGTTGAAACAACTGCCCGAATTCCCTGGAAGAAGTCAAGACAAACAATAAACGAGATCATAAAACGATAAATTATGTCGGCCTGTAATACCTCAGCGTACAATTATTTCAGAGAACGACCCTCAATAAATTGTGTTTTCATATAATGGCTCACAAATATAATTATTGGATGCAAACCAAGAATTCACAAAATAAAAACAGCTGAAAAAACAGAATATCCTCGTTAATATATGGAAACTTTGTTGCGTCTAATGCATCAAAAGCATTGTAACGCTACTTATTGCGAATAAAACGTAAAAATAAGCGTCGTGATGTTACAAAGTAGCCTTTCGAGGGCCGTAAGTCTCAAAGATTTACAGTTCAAAACTCCATGTTAACTAATGATTCAGGAAACATTTTATGATATATCTTCGATTCGCAACAGCTATAGCTATCAATAGCTGGTCTTAGTCCCTTCAGAATCCTTATTTGCAAAAGTGTAGCGGTATACAATTTTTCCGTTGACTTGTTATAGTATGAAATGTAAATTGTATAAATTAAACGGTGGCATATATATATATATATATATATATATATATATATATATATATATATATATATAACGAACATAATTTTTAAGCCACCTTGATATTTATTTTCAAATCGATGCCGTTTGTCTAGATGACATTTAAATAACGATTGCATAGTTAATTCAGCTTTGTGTCACGTTGCTGATATTGAATAATCGGTCGCCGTTTCCCAGTACACTTTCAGCTGGCCTACATATCTTCTCTTTTCTCTCTCAACAAAAGTAGTTCTACCTTTACTACGACTACTGCTGTTTTGTATTGTCAATTAAGGAAACAAAATTTTAAACTTATTTATCATGCTATGAAACGAAGTTATCTTGTTTTTCGTTTCATTAGCAATGTGTTGGGCTTTTTAATGACTGTTACACGGTATCAGTGCACAAACTTATTGTTAGGTCAAATTATTGCCCATTTAAACAGATTAATATTATTCAAAATAATTCTGTCGCAAGGAATCCTCAGTAAAATTTTGCATTGACAATGCTAAATGGCAATGCTCAAAATGACTACAGTTTTTTGCAGTATCTCCTTTTCGAGAAAATAACTCCCAAACGGTAACTTTAATGGAAAAGATAAAATCTGATGGTTTATTACGGCGAATCGAAAATGTAAGTCACAGGATAGTGCAATGAATTATACGACAGAAGACCAGGGCTATTACGAAGTTAGCTAATATTTCTTATCGTGTAAAATTGTTCATTCATGTGGCCAAATTACATAAATACATTAACGGAAATCTACATCTTTCCTACGATATGTTTCAGTGGAGTATATGTCAACAAGTCAAAATTAACCAGGATTCCCACTGAACCTCTTTTTCTTCGAGACTACTACAGATTTCTACTTATTCAAGTCTCTTTATTAGTGAGGATACGATGTGGCTTAATTAAGTGGCCACTAAAGCAAATAATGGTACCCGGTCAAGAGATTGTTGGCCTACCCCCGTGCTGTTCCAGTAGTCCATCGGAGTTTCTTGGGTGGTCTGGAAGGTAGAATGTGAAATTGGCAGTGCCTAAACCAACACAATCGACGCTGCAGAGTGAGGATTCGATGGTTATCGAGAATCATAGAACGGTCATACAAAACTGGTCAGCAAGGAAATTTTGCTTCGATAAATGCTTCTTGACGCTCGGCTGGCAATGGCCTTAAATAGTACGAACGAATACACCGATTCAGTTACCAGACACTGGTAGCTATTTTCGATCCCATGTCTCCTCAGAATAAAAGACAGACAGTATGCTTGAATTTAGAAATCACTGACTTTTGTTTAGTGCACAAAAACGGCGATTCCAGTGGTTTGCAAAAATGTAGTTGCAACAAGTCTACTACGACTGGAAATCTCAACAGCAGCCGACCCGTCTTGTGTCAACAGAGGTACTATGAGAATGCAATTCCAGATGATTTCATCAAGACGCCGTCTAGCACTATCTATGGCTCTGTAATAAATTAGTCAAAATTTTTATGCGTCTAGTTTCGGACTGCGCCGGATGGACACTTCTCAAGAGTAAATGATGGTTTTTCGAAGCTGGATTTCTTATTCTGTTATCAAAACAGTATCAACAGCACAGTAAATGTCAACAAGACGAACCTCATCACCAATTCCAACTGCTGATTGTTGCAATGATTTCAATAAAGACAGTAAAGGCAATAGAATAACCATTGAGGGTCAAACTTAGAAGGGCGTGCATAGTATAACGACAATGTTCGCATTCAATTTCTTATTGTTCTTTGAGCTTGATTATCATTTGAATTCAGCTCAAATAATGAAATAAGAAGCAAGTGGCTGACAGATGAGCATAAATTAAAACCTTGTTTAAGTTAGAGCATACCCGAACAGCAAAACGGGTGTGAGAAAAGTACAACTCTTTTTAACTACAAATCATATTACTTTGACAAGATCCGACATTGAGATTTTTCTACTAGTTTTGAATCGGTTTCGCGCAAATCAGTGTATTTCGCTTATTCCAACACAAAAAGCAAAACTACCGCTAATCGCACGTACTAACGCGTTACGACCTTCCATGATCATCATTAGAGTACGACAGCGAACTGACTAGCGAAGATCAAATCGCAATTCATATATAAAGAGAGCATCATTAGATATGCGGCTCTCACCTCCAGTAATCTCGCATACATTTACAGTTAAGTAAAATGTATGCGAGATTCCTAGAGGTGAGAGCCGAATATCTAATAATGCGTTCCATATATATGCATTGCCGTTTGATCCTCGCTAGTCAGTTTGCTATCGTTCTCTGATGATGCTCATGGAAGATTGAAACGCGTCAGTGCGTGTGACTGGCGATAGTTTTGTTATTTTATTCGACGACTGGTTAATCACAATGGGGTTGGTGATTACTTCAAGCTCGCAAGCTTTAATTAAAGAACTTTTCCCATCGCCCGCGCAATCAGTGATTGTTAAGCCATTTACTGTCAACTTTGAATTACGTTTAACTATATTTATCTTCAAAAATATTTTTTTAAGTGGCCGGAAAAATAGACTCTGTCAATATTTATTATAGTTTTTGCTTGCTCAACAGTTGTGTCATTATCAGGACAACATACCTAACATAGGCACAGTTTAAGCGCACTATTATGAGAATTCCTGTTCTCATTCGAAGATATAGAGGAATTTTTATATTATAAGCGACGTAAATGTTGTGACAGTTGTAAACGAAAACTATAAAAATATTAATAAAAAAATAAACGTCTATGACCACGTCTGTGTATATTTCTGGTTTTAGGGTACTCTGTTAGTGGTATCAAGAATTGTCTGTGGAGCTCAAACTAATCACATTGAATAGCGGTTAAATGGTTGTTCTGATGGAGCACTGTTTCCAGACTCAACGGCAATTCATACTTCTACTGACGAGTTTTCCAATAAAAATTATACCCTGAATTGTAGATGGATTGTTAACCAAGCATAAATTATTTAAAATTTTAGTTCAATCGACACTGCATTACGGCAAAAAGTTATATTGTTACGCCTACATACATCGTAATAACAAAATCGCCATTGTCCAGTTGAACGTTGGTTATGCTTAAAAAGATTATTCTTCACTTCTAGGTTAGTAATTTTATTCCAAACCGCTCTTCTGTGTGGACGATTGAACAGAAATAAAACGAAAATGACAATCCCCAACACAGAATAAGTAATGAATCATGAAAAGATTGTAACAAATTTTGAGATTACTCCCCTGGAATTAGAAAAAAATTCACTGTTGATCACTCGCACATCCTTTTTCTTAGTAAGAAAACTCACATAATCATATATGAAGACATTAACATTTAACAACTTTAATATAAAACGTTTAGCTATGAATAATGTTGCCTATCAATATGCAACATATCTTGAGACAAAGGTAGTTATATATGAAATACGAGGCTTTTAGTGCATTATTATTGTGTCAATGGACTTTGCTTTAAATCATCCACGTGAAGATGTTACAGCTTGTCTTGAAAATCTCTAGAACAATTCTCGAATGAATGCCAGAAAAATTCCGCTAACCGGAATACTTAAATTTTTATCGACTTTATAATTTCGTCTATTCATCAGTGAGTTTGTGAGCATCGGTCGCTACCAATGCGTTATACACTCATTCAGTACCAGAAAAACATCAAACTAAAACAATATACGACGCGGAGTACTTCGATTAGATTTACCTAGTTCACTCAAATCCATCGATACAGTGAAGCGTCTGACCTAGCTCCCTGGTCGACAGCAGTGCACTACGCAAGTTCCACCATGATATCTGTAATTAAAATACTAATAGAGTATGGGGATTCAATATCAGTTTCCTGGTTAATCAGCTCACTTACAGATGTGGGCCCGCTTTATATAACTAGATCGGTATACCGCACATCAATATTCTTCAAACGTTATCATAATTAACGTTTCGCATACTCTACCGGGAATAATATTATATAAAAAATTGAACAATAGCAGTGACGCACAATCACCCTCCTGTACACACATATAAGCTTGTCGCTTGATGCCTCCTCTATCTCTCACTCAAAAATAAGAACGATGATTACATAATTATCTTAGTCACTATGTAAACGCGACATTCTTCCGCACTAATCAATTAGTCAACGGTAGTTTTTCAATAAATCACTGTTGATGAAACGGAAGCAAGCATATCACAGTCCAACTTTTAAAAATCAATAAATCCCAATATTGTATTTTCTAGGTTTAAACGAAAGAAGAACGAGAATTAACGAAAATTTCGCATGAAAGTAAATATTTCAATTCTTTATGCACGAGTATTCTTTTTGGAAACAGTTGCAAACTTATATAAATCTTAAACACAGATTTCCAACCTCAATATCCTACCACTCCAAACAGACAGTATTTCATAGTCACTATTATTTAAAACATAACATCATGATTTTACATGTTAATGGTTATTGTCGTAATCACAGGCAGCCACACAACTACCTTTTCGTAACTGATGTTTCACTGCCATGTAGCCAGGAGAAAATTAAAAAATACAATTAAAATTAATTTAACAAAGTAATACTAATGGTTAAAAATAATTTACCAAAAAAATTATTAAACGAGAGTGACTTATGAAGGAGATATAGTTCAGATGGTCATATTTACCTAGGTAACGCAAAAAAGGCAACCTAGATCAATAAAAAAACACAATTATGGCAAAATCAGATCTAAGGCAATGTGACATTGGAAATACAAGGTATTTGCGGCTTCCACTTTACTCTTTCATAAATACGACCAAACCTCACTGTTAACCCTGATCAACTAAGATAAGAAAGTTCAGAAGATGATCTTATCCAAAATTTGCAACATCGCCACTGAGATCGATTCGATGTCACAACACAGATTTACCTACCAAGGACTATGATGTGCATATGGATCCATCCTGGCAGACGAGTGGGTCCAATAATACCAAATTTGGATGTTGCTGACTATAGCTGATTCTGCTACGCCAAAATCTGTCCATTCGGTTTCTTACACCAATTTGGCGCCGGCTGAGATAATAATGCCCGACTTCGCAATTTAACTGAAAGCATACGTTGAACTTGAAAGATCTAGCGCCGCTGATGAGGCCTTATTTATTTGTCTAAAGAAAACCACTTGTTAGCCGATCAAAAATACGCCTATAAAATGTCGGTATTGCCTATTTATTTCTTTAAATCAAGTTTGCGAGCTTGAAGTAAACACCAATCCCATTGTATTTAACCAATCGTCGAACAACATAACAATGGGATTGGTGTTTACTTCAAGCTCGCAAACTTGATTTAAAGAAATGTTACCACCACCCGCGCAATCAATTATTGTTTAAATTGCCTATTTATTGTTTATAATCTGCATGAGCTATGCTTCTCAAACAACGATGGCCGAATTCCTGTAAACGTCTGAGATCTTCGACTCCAAAGGATCACGTTTCACAAATATATTACAAGACTTAACGTACAGATGCATTTCACACCCAAACCAATATGACAGATACAGGTAACCATGTTTCTCCATAAATGGCGAAGATAGGTGAAAGCCACTCAAGATTTCTCGATTCACATAATGATCTCGTCATTTACATTGCCTGAAGTATTGATACAACTACCAAGATATGTAACCCTGAGATTTATGCTCATACCTTCAACTTGAAGACAAAATATTGAAATAAGGGATGACTAAACCTATCGCAATACCTTACATTTAGCAATTGCGGCTTCCGTAAAAGAAGACTGAACGACGACTGCTAATCTCTTCAAAGTGGCCTGTGCAGAACCTCAGTTGTCGAATAAAGCAATAGTGCCTGTATAGGAAAAATTAACTAATATAACGCCGCGGAGAGCTACAGCGCCTGCATCCTGAACGTATGAAAGAGTATAGTTCATAATGGCGCCTATTGCATTTTTTTGAAAAATGAGGAAAAAGAGATATATTGATGAATCCAACGGCTTGTAGTATAGTTTTGCGACAATTCATTGTAGCCCTATTTTCAATTTTACTTTTTTATACTACTCTTCGACAAAATATCGGTTAGAACACTGCGATTTACTAAGTATAATGCACATCTTAACTGAAGAAAGAGAGCTTTCGTGCATTATTCCTCATATGAAGCGCTGAGACGACGCAAGATACAGTGATAACTCGAGATACGAGCAACCTAAGATACGAGCCGGAGCTCGGGCCATAATTTAGTTCAAGATACGAGCCCAAATCCGAGATACCAGCCGTGTTTCCGGAGCGTCCCACTAGTTGGTGCCAGGGTCGAGCATCATCCGAGAGAACCTCTCGCTCACTCGCACGTGTTACCCACTTGAATCGTAGTGTATCTTGTGTGCCATATTCTTTTTTGTTTGATTTTTGCGTGATTAATGAACTTGTTTGTGTTATCATGAGGCCGAAGAAAGTGACTGCTAAGGACAATGGTGACGGGAAGAAGAGAATGATGTCGATAAAACTAAAGCAAGAAATAAAAGAAAAACATGAGCATAGAGTACGAGTGATTGAACTCGCAAAGATCTATGACCGTAGTACATCGACAATTTGTACGATATTGAAGCAGAAGGATGCCATCAAACGTGCTACACCAGCAAAAGGAGCCACAATTCTTACCCAATTAAGGACAAATATTCATGAGGAAATGGAGAAGCTTTTGCTCGTGTGGGTGAAAAGAAGGAATTGGCAGGATATATATATATATATATATATTTATATATATATTAGGTAACACAATTAAGCAATCACTGATTACGCGGGCGGTGGTAAAAATTATTTAAATCAAGTTTGCGAGCTTGAAATAAGCACCAATACCATTGTATTTAACCAGTCGTCAAACAACATATAAAATACCGTCAGTCACACGTACATATGCGTTTCGACCTTCCATTACCATCATCAGAGTACGAAAGCAAACTGACTAGCGAGGATAAGATCGTAATTCATACATATGGAGAGCAAAATTAAGCTAATATTAGTCACATTTGTGGACCAAACCCTATAAAGCAGCTTAATATTGACGAATATTGTGGCGCTGTTCAAGTTCAAATAACTACCTAATTGTTACATATTGAAAAATGCAAAACCCTATTCACGAGAAAATAGATTTTGTACTGCGTTCCGAGTTGTAACTTAGTATAACTAACTAGGCTATTTGTATAGCAAGCTACTGATCGACGAAGTTGAATGTGAGACGACAAACAACGGCACAACTGTGATCGAGAAGATGAATTTTCTTTCGAACTAAGATTCATCGATGTATGAATTATATCAACAATTTGGTTGTTCATTCAACTAGATTAATCAACCAAATACGTTGACCACCTGACCATCTGAAACTTACCAACTTCTGATTTTCCTGATCGAGCTGGGCGCTTCTAAAGCGACGTGCGCGCTGTTGATTCATTTTAGCTCGAGGAGCGACACCGTCGACTGCGATGTAGAGAAGGCGTTGAGGTTGACAAATTGTGATCAAACGATCAATGTAATCAAAAATTGCCATAAACATTTCGGCTTCCGTCCCAGGTGGAGATCTGTCTGTTGGATGCGTGCACGGGTGAATAATGCCATTCATGTCCAAATACAGACAGTCGAATATGTGCGACTCCGGCTCTCCTTCAAACGAAACTTCGTTCGGTCGCTTGTTGTTTTTTGGGACTACCTCATCAACAGCATTTTCCGTGTTTTCAGCAGACACCTGTGGTCTTTCATCAGTGTGTGGTCGTTTCAGGGAAGTGTCGAGACACGGCACAACGACAGCCGGATAATTGCGACATAGCCATTGAAAAAAGGCTGGAATTCCCATTCTTGTCAGCGATTGAACAAACAGATAAACTTATCTGCTAATTGATCAAAAGTTTAAAAATAAAATAGAATATACCTGGAATAATTAAGAAAGATTTCAATATTATGAATGAAATGTATATACTATAAGTAAATTTCTTAACTTATACACTAAAAAACTAAAAAAAGTAGATTTGTCAACGGTCAATATGCATGCAAGTTTTAGTTCGCACGATTGGCGCAATCTGGCCGGACACAAGAGAAGATTGGTAATGAGTCCCACTGAAACAAAAGGGGTACAAATATGCAAGTATGTATTAGGTGTTGTGAACCTAGTAACAAACTAGTTCAGTTGAGAACAGAAGGATAAACCAAACGCAGCATGAACGGAAATTATAATCTCATGCACTTTCATTTCGTGTTTATTGGCGATTCATCAGTAGGAGCCGGTATTACGCCCTTTAACCACTATATATTTGGGTGAGTAATGTGGGATAATAGGACGGTAAAATGTCCTAGACGAATGTGTAAAACCTATAGTAGTGAAGCTAACATCATATAAAGTCTCGAAAATGCGACTTCCACGCTAACTCATTCTATATAATATATATACCGAGTCTGTAAAGGATACTAACACTATAGCTATTGTGTTAGTAACCAATACGAACATTGTAGTACCGAAAAGGTACATGGTACCAACACTATGGTTACCGAGTCGGTACATGGTGCCAACATGATCGATATCAATGTATGCTATAGTTCACCGAAATTGAGGATTACAACTATTTCTGAACATCTGTTACTCCAGTAAATCAATACACTCTGGCCTTGATCGATAACAGGTATCACATTTCGCGATAAGCATGACATCATTGAATTCAATATATAACAGTTAAATACTGTTTGTTGTGGAGAACTAAAATATATGCAAGTATGTATTAGGTATTGCGAACCTAGTAACAAATTAGTTCAGTTGTGACCAGAAGTGGACGAATAAAGATGAAACAGTCAACACAATGATGAAAGCAGTCTTTGAGCTGCAGAAGTGAATATAAAATAATATTTTTTTATTTTGTCTTACTAAATGGATGCGCTTTATACGAGCAAACTTAAATAAATAACTGATTAAATATCAAGCATTTGTGTTGAGTTTAAAAAGGCTTCTGACGGATGAACGCTTTGATTGCGGATTTAGGGATAATTAATTCTCGCCTAGACGACATACATATTATAAATTCTGAGGGAATTCGCATAAACGACCCAATCAATGTAGGTGAATTCAACAATGTCGATTGCACCCAAGAGGCAGCAGACAGACATATGCCGGCGTCTTCATCCGAATTAACGAGGTTTTCCGACCGTCATCAGAATTTAAGCCTATTCTTGCACTCTTTGATGTGGATAGGCCACAGTTGTTGTCCGAAAAAATTTGAAGCTTCTGATCGAGTGCAAGAATTTTAATTAAAAACACCTGTTGCGCGCGTGGCTGTCCAGGAATTAGTTGGCCAAACAGTTGCAGTCTAATTAGAATTGACAGTCGACCTGACGTATGAAGAATATAAAAGCCGAGTGTTAGAGCACTTATGAGCCAGGCCTCAGGATGTTTTTAAAATTGTACAAACTAAAAATTAAAAAAATGATGATATCTACTGTCTTTATTGCAACGAATACTCAAACGCCCCTATTTGAAATTACCTGATCTGCGTTTTGACTAACGCAGCTTTCATTGTTCCAGTAATTTTCTTTATTCATAATATTTCGATCTTCTTTACCGTAGATCTTCATCAGATGCATTTCACGAAACAAATGAAGCAAGGGCTTGTTTGAACCACCCACATCGGTTTTTCGAGCTCCCATGATTTACGTTACGAAAAAGGATGGTCCTCTCCGATCGGCATCTGATTTACAGAAATTAAGCTCGGTGACAAAACCTGATCCGCACCGCATGCCGGTTCTGCGTGATCTGTTCCAAAAGCGAACGGGAGGCAATTCGTTCGTCGTGTTTGACCATAAACATGGATTTTGTCAAACTGGCGTTCAGCCCGAAGACCGGTGGAAGTTAGCGGTGTAGGTCATTTACAATTCACTCGTGTACCATTTGGTCTGAAGAACACACTGAAAATGTTCCAAATAATGAACTCTTTCATGTCCGACTTACCCTATACAACAACTTACGTAGACGACGATATTATATGGACCACTACTGAAAATCAATTACGTATTCGGCTGCAGAAGTTGTCCAAAACCGTAGAATGGCGATTAAATTTTAATCCAGAAAAAATTCAGATGGGGCAGCAAGTGTGGTTCCTGTGTCACTCAGTCTCATCGGAGGGATGCATGCCAATAGATTCGAATGTACAGCCTGTCAAGGGTTATCCCGTGCCCGCTACCACAATTGCGCTGGTTTATTGGTATGGTGAATTTCTATAGACCATATCTAGCAGGGATGGCGGTTAGGCAAAACCCTTGTCTAAGTTAACTAGTACCAAAGAAGAGACTCGCGAAGTGTTTATACTACGTAAACAGAAATTTATAGACGCTACCATTTTGACTTTTCCGGTAGGTGGTATGTCAATTGTTACAGACGCGTAAGATATTGGCATATTAGCAGTGTAACAAGCGGACGGACGTCCGTCGCAATATTTAATTCACAAACACACCAAGGCAGAGCAGAACTATAACGTCACAGAAAAAGAGTTCACTGGCCGTACAATTGGCACTACGAAAGTTTAGTTATTTTATCATGGGTGGACATATATACGTCTTTACCGATAATAAAGCACTAGTGCATTGGCGATCCCAG
Source organism: Eudiplozoon nipponicum (assembly GCA_029291075.1). Lineage (NCBI taxonomy): Eukaryota > Metazoa > Platyhelminthes > Monogenea > Mazocraeidea > Diplozoidae > Eudiplozoon > Eudiplozoon nipponicum. The sequence continues at coordinate 233,207 of JAQBSW010000071.1, read as the reverse complement.
GGTATTGAGAAGACACAAATACACTGAGAAATTGAAGAACTCGAGGAATACGATGTAATCATAGAGCCGGTATCGAGAATGCGGCTCAGCAGAATTTCCGCTTTGCGACTTTCTCTGAAGAACAGGGAAAGGATGCCAAATTTTAGGAAATAGTCAATCAATTAAAAAATGGCATAGTGGTGTCCTCACCATATAATGCGTTGATCCTGCAAAACGACATATTGGTGCGAAAAGAAGGACAAACATTGCAATGGTTTGTGTCAGAGTATATACAAACAGAACTAATGGCCTTCTGGCATGAAACGTTGGGATATCCCGGCACCGGGCGTCTCATTGAGACATTGCATTCGCGAATGTATTGGCCTGGTACGTCCAAATAAATTCGTAGCTATTGTCAACAGTGCACTACATGTCAATGTTGTAAGCCACAAAAAGTTTAAAGGTCACTAAACCCATGGATCCAGTTTTTACTATTGAAGAAAATCAGAACAGAGAGATTATAAAGTGCTCAGAAGAGCGACGGCTAAGTCGATTTTGTGCACCACAAGTTATTGTTATCGACCAGGGTGCACATTTCAACTCGAGAGAATTTAATCAGTGATGCAAGAACCTTAACATAAAGCATTTCGGCGCAGCCACTTACCAGCCACAGACCAACGCGAAGGCTGAGCAGGAACACCGAACGATGAAAGAGGAATTGCGATGTTAGTGCCACGAGCCCCGGTGACCGTGGATAGACAATTACATTTGGTCGAGCAGGCTATGCGATTTACATTATCAACAGCTTCAGGATTCGCTTCAACAGCATTTTATCTTAGGATCCCATGAGCACTGCACCATAACGGATATTCAAGAGCGCTAAAAACAAATAGCTGAATATGTAGGCGCGACGCAGCGATAAGCTTATGCAAGACGACCTACACGCACTCGCCTAAGTGTCGGCGACAATGTAATGATCGCAAAAGTCAAGCTTATGGAACTACAGGCTCTCAATGATGGTTCTTTTCGTGGGGAAAAGGAGGACGTAGAGCGCAATATAGTTTTGTTAACATGCCCGACGAACCACGAGCTTTCGCATTTGACCGTTTATGTAGGGTGCCAAGGCCGACTCCTGAGGGGGGAAGATGTAGCAATAGCCACATTTGTGGTCGAGAACGCTCTAATTGTCCTACCTAGGGCTGAAATGAATACAATACAAATTCCTCGTAGAAGTGCACGAATTATGATGAAGCAGTCAGCACAATGATGGAAGCAGTCTTCGAGCCGCAGAAGCGAATATAAAATAATAAATATTTGTGTTTTATCTTATTAATTGTACGCGCTTTATACGAGCAAACTCCTACAGATAATTGATTAAAAATAAAGCGTTTGAGTTGAGTTGAACAATGGATTCTGACGTATGGAAAAACCTAGCAAGAAAATTATTTGCACAAACGAACACATTGACTGCGGAGTTAGGGATAATTAAGTTTCGGCTGGACGACACGCTTATAATAAATTCTGCGGGAATCCGCATATACGACCTGACAAATATAGGTGAAGTCAACAGCCAGGATGCATTAACAGAGATTCATTTATTCACCATGCAAAAAATAATTTTTTTAATTATTTTTTTTAATATCATCCTTCATTACATAGAGATAGAAAGAAATAATGTCTGATTTACGAAACTTGTATCCACGATTTTTTCCTACAATATCTACAAACGAAAATAATCCTATATTTTGAAAGAAAAACTAATGGAAAGTTGAAACAAGAAGAGATTGCGGAATAAAGGATCACTAAATTATATACGCGTATCTCTTACAGGTAATGTTCAATCGTGTACACATATTTAAGACTAGTGTAAATAGGGCTGCAATTTTTTTCACAGTTTAAAGGCAATATCTGGTGTAAATACGGTCGAGTTTCAATACGAGGTACATCATATGATTTATCACATGCGTTTAAGTTGAAATTCCCAATCAATCTATTTATGAACCTTTTAGTTACTGTTTGTGGCGGAAAACTGATATGTATGTACATTTTCAGTACCATAATGTTAGTATTGGGTACTGATACCATAACCATAGTGTTGGAATCCTTAACAGATTCGGTATATATTGTTATATATAGTGGGTCGACTTTGAAATCACATTGTCGAAGACCATAATAAGTTAGCTTCACTACCGCAGGGTTATGGATTCGTATAGGAGATTTCACTGTCTTATTTTCCCACATTCTTCACCCAAATATATGGCTGGTATAGGGCGTATTATCGATTCCTACTGATGAGTCGTCGGTAAGCACGAAACTAATGTGCACGAGATTATACTTTACGTTCATGCTGTCTTTTGTCTATCCTTCTGATCATATTTGGTCAAATTTATAGCTACGTGCGCAACACCAAATACATACTTGTATTTATGTAACTGCTGGTCGCTCGACCCACATAAATTGATACATAGAATGAATTTAAAATAGTAAAGAACATTGAAGTTAAAGTACATGTGAGATATCAAACAGTGAATACAAGTTGGCAACTGCGCAACCTATTAATGAAACTTTGCGCATACGCTCATCAGATTTTGCCTTTTGGATGCAATTCCAAAAATGAGTAGGCGATTGATGCAGAGTTGTAAATAAAAAATTGTAAGCATTAAACATTAACAGTTGAACCAGAAGAATAATTGCCCGTTTCCCTAATTCCCACTGTCTCCTCGTTTTCATTTTCAAATTTGTTCCCTATCCCTTCCTTGAGGTAATATCAATTTAGACAAAAAGTTCCAATAAGAAACCACAAATCTGCTATAATAGAACATACAGTACAGTAGCTGGGGAAGTTTTATCGAGTTGAACTTTTATGTAATTAAACGATCATCGATTGCGTGGGAGGTGATAACAATTATTTAAACCAAAGTTGCGAAACATATATCCATAACAATCCGAGTATGCATACATTTGCCAGTACATGCAAAGCATTGTATAATATAGTAAAACTTATTCATTCAGTAAACCGATTTCAACCTTATTCGAAACACGTTAGGTTCTATATATAACTTGCCTCAAACAGAGCTCGAAACTGGGCACGTTTGATGCGGAGTCGGTGATTAACCACCGAACCATAAAATAAAACAATAAAACAAAAAATGACCGATTATTTTGGTTAGCCCTTCATTGAAGTGAAGCATATTTTGCATCACTTGAGAACGAAAGTTCCAAATATCTATTACAAATCTGTCATAATTGCGCAGGCAGTGATTGCAATTATTTAAATCAAGGTTGCGAAACTGATATCCACACCAATCCAGATGTTTACACTTGTCAGTATAAACAAAGCGTCGTATAATTCAGGAAAGGTAATTCATCCAGTAAACCGATTTCGACTTTATTCGAAACACCTCAAGTACTGTCTAGAAATTGCCTCGGACAGGCGCAAAAATGTTCACGCCCGCATTGGCGTCTGTAACTCTAATCACTGAGCGAACCTCCCGCACGCTACACAATTTTCAGTCATATATTAAATCATGTATCTTATTATACTTTCTTTTGATGTGGAATCTATATAGCATTACTCTAGTCCTACGGTTCAAACAAGCCACCCCACTCCTACCATTATTTAATAGACAAACCATTACCTGAGGAATTGGTATTGAACGGAACATTTATATATATGACTGCGCTAGCCTTAATGAAAAGTATTTAAGCCAAGATTCCGAGCTTCATATAGACACTAATCCTATTATGTTTACATTTGTCAGAACAAATTAAGCATCTTATAGTGCAGGAAAGGCAATTAATCCACGATATCGGTTTCGTTCTTATTGGGAGCACTTTAAGTACTGTGCAAATTTTTCGCGGATAGGTCACGGAACTGGGCATGTCTGAATCGTTGCCTAAGCAATGATGCACCCTGCTGCACACTACACACAGTCTTCAGTTTTATACTAACTAATGTTACTCGGTGAGTCTTTTTTCTTTTAGATGGAGCGCATATGACATTCATAATCTCTCATTATTGAACAGGCACAAAACTACATGGGGAAGTTTTAATTGAAATGAACATTTATATAACTAAACGAACATTGGTTGCGCGGGCGGTAATAACAATTATTAATATCAAAGTTGCGAACTAGATATAAACACATGACACATTAAGTAGGTACATTTGTCAGTATAAACTAAGAATTGTATAGCGTAGAAAAGGCAATTCATCCAGTAGACCGGCTTCGTCGATATTTGGAACTCACCCCGAAATGTCAAGTAAAAGTCTGCAAATTGTCAAACGAAAAGAACCAGACAATCTTGCTTTGCCCCTTTCAGATTTTACGTGCCTACTTCTTTGGCAGACGTACATTTACAGCTAAATACTGTTTGTTGCGAAGAACTAATATATATGCAAGTATGTATTAGGTTTTGTGAGCCTAGTAACAAATTAGTTCAGTTGTGACCAGAAGGATAAACCAAAGGCAGCATGAACGGAAAGTATAATGTGCATGAGATTATACTTTCCGTTCATGCTGCCTTTGGTTTATCCTTCTGGTCACAACTGAACTAATTTGTTACTAGGTTCGCAAAACCTAATACATACTTGCACATTTACAGCTGTTTTTGAGGAGAGATTAACATTCCTGGGTGGTGCTGCGGCTATTCTTTGCATCCATATCGAGGGTACCCTTAAAAGCGTAGTTCAATGTGGCTCATAAATGGCCTTGTAGCCACTATCGACCTCTCAGAAGTGCACAGGATAACCAAAAACTATAAGATGTGTTGACACTGTCTGACCGTAAGTTTCCTCAATCCCGCGAGCCATATCTGGTGTGACTGTATAACGAGAATATTACTTCCAGCTTAAATCAATTGCGTTGTAAACTCTTACAAATTACATTGGCTAATTGAATTTTAAAGCGATCATTAGAATTTATTTTCACATTGTCCATGATTGGAATGCAACAAATGATTTACACCAAGCACATAACAGTATGGATTAAAAATCAATAAATACAAAACTTCTCTGTACATTTCGTTTATTGTAACAAATAAAATACTACATTGGTACAGAAATACAAAAACACAACATATAATATAAAACAGGGAAAAGTAAAGCCGTGTAGAAATAAATTTAGTCTGTTTCAGAGAGAAGCCCTTAGGCAAGGACAAAAAAAACGCTCAGGGACCGAATATATATATATATATATATATATATAAAATACTTGAATTCGGCAACGAATAGTTTACACCATTAGTCAGGAAAATATATTAACGTTTGCGGAGATTTTAATTTGTTTACCTTGGATACGAATATTATGTAAGAGGGATTATAAAACCAAGCAAAGCCTGTAGTTTCCTTTCACTGTGAAAGAAGCCCCCGCTGTAATAAGAACAGTTCAGTGTTTGAATATCCAAAACATTGGATCGGTTAGTGTAACTCGCAACACACTACGCGTCTTGTATTAAATCTCAAATATCCACAACCAAAAATTGTTAAAAGCAATATCGATAAATGGAAAATCATGATAAGGGGAATAAAACAGGGCAAATTACTTTAAATTTACAAAGCTAGGCTATATGTGAGCGATTAAGTGTAACTATAACTCGTTTTACATTGTCACAAATGCAAAGCAAAACATAAATTATGTGCTTACACACAGTTACATAAGCTTGCAAAATCGACAACCCACACAATTGTTTATATTCCTTGAAACAACTGCAAAATTGCCGAAAGCAAATAAGACATTTGACAACCCATATTACTTTTAAAATTCAAAGAAGACATCGCGGCGTCAGCTTTAAGCAGGATTTTGCATTCAAAATTCCATTGTACATGGCAAAAGTTAAGGATTAGCCCAATATTAAACAGAGCCAAACAATAAATGTTTTTAAATCATACACTTACAAGATTTTAAACAGTGAATAATGACTCACAATACGCATCATAAAAAACGTAAAACTCAGATGCCTTAAAATTTAGCTACATATGCATTATAAGGCTAAACTACTCAACCGCCATTAGTTGATAAAACGACACCCTGTGGAAGAATCTGTACAATTGAACTGAACAATGATGAAGATTTCTTCAACAAGTGCTCGCTTAATTAAAATTTTTAACATCAAAGTTGACACAAATCGTACGACAGCTAACAATTTTAACCATCTTTACAATAGAGCTTTCAGTAATTTGTTCGATTATTCAGAAAATCACATCATTTTATGGATAACGATTATATCCTTGTTGAGAACTATTTCTACCACGACCAGCCCCACCAAAATCACGACTCCCACCATGCATATTTGCTGTGCCGCCACGCCCACGATTCCAATTCTCGGCTCGACTGTGCGTGTCACCTTGATAAGACGGAAGAAGCGAATTACCGCTGTAGCCAGTGAACCCACCTCGCTGATTGGCATAGTAGTTTCGGTTTTGAGTGTTAAAATCTGATTGACTGCTTAACAATCAGCACACAACACACAGGAAGATTTGCACATCACAGACAAGAAAAAAATGTAAAAATCACAAGTAAATTGGAAAAATTTAATCAGCTTACCTATTTGTAAAGCTGTTTCAATATAAATTATTAACAATTCGTGGCTGCTTTTGAAGAATTGACAGGTTGGTTAGTCCAGATTTAAAAGACAACGAACAAATAAAGCAATAAACGATTTAATGTCTAATGGCTATCCTAGACAATTAATTGAATCAATTATTAAAATGGGAAGTCAACAGAAACAAGCATATCTCAAATCAGACAAGCAGCCTAACTTAACATCTAATTTAAGGGTATACAGTTCTACGAATAGCACAAACGAAAGTAGAGGCGAGTTTAACACGCACATTTAATGCAGCTAAACTACGAGCGTTATTTAAGGTAGAACACTTGTCTTTGCCAGCAATCAAAGAGAAACATCCGTTAATGTCGACATCAAATATTATTTACCAATATACATGCACAAGTTTTCGATCAACTTACGTAGGCCGATCGACCAGACGGTTAATTACTCGAATGAGAGAACATTTGACATTAAACGTCTGCTCTAAATCAAATGGTGAATACACGTCTGCAATTGCGCAACACATCATTGAAACCTCGCACTATGTTCTCCAGACGTAGCATTTAAGATAAATGCCACATACGAGGCTTCATGGATAAACAAATTGCAGCCGGATTTATGCATGCAGAATAAGCTTATTTAGGAATGGAGCTTTAACTGGAGGTGACGCAAGCAACTGATTCGTTGTTCCTTTATTTCACACTCTCGCCATGTTTATATTTTTCTATCTTGTTTTGCCTTTAAATTTATATAAAGAGATTTTCATGTGTAGATACGTAAGAAGAATATGAGAAAACGGTTAGTGTATCTGATAAAGTTCCTTTTTCTTTTTGTACATGGAATGGTTACTATGAATTTTATTAAGGATCGCATTCCAAAACAACATTTAATTTATTCTTTAAAAACAACATAGATGGTATATTTAATCTGTGTAAATCATTCAATTGAAGTAGTTTTCGCAATTACTGAATAAGGATGCATTAAATATTGCGTACAAAATGAGAAGTTTGTACAAATAAGACCAGAAGGACATGCCGAAATCATTATAGACCAGATATATAATCTCATTCACACATGCGTTTCATGCTTACTGATGGCTCATGAATAAAGTTTTCCACTAAATCCAAAACTCACTGAGTATTACGGAACATATGTACAATGCCATCTTCTATAGGTATGTGCATCAAATCAGTAGTACACATGAAGTCAACCAGTGCGACTTCAAAGCCGACTCATTACATTTAACAAGTACCATACATGTAATTGGTACAAACCCCATGATTATGGCGAACAGTGAATTTTTACAAAAACGGTGAATAACAACAGCTCTGAACATCTGCTACACCAGTAAAGCATTACACATTGTTCAACATTTCTTGACCAAATAAATAGTGGTTATATGGTGTAGTACCTGTTCCCACTGATTATTCACCAAAGTATTAAACACAAGTGTACATGAGATTATTATTTTAGTTAATGACGTTGTATTATCCTTCTGATCCCATTTGACAAAAATTTTGTCCCTGTATTTAATCATGTGCCTGATAATAACATACTGACTTTTAACTCTACTTTTCAAATTAAGCCCTACATATTTTCGATGGTTTCTCAAAAAATTTCGCTCATCTTATACCAAAAAGATTCACCTGACCAACTATATGAATTGTAGAAATCCGATTATTCTAGTGAACGTTTACCCGCATTTTGCTAACACAACCATGGTATCCCTAGCTCCACAGAGGATAGTAAATTGGTGAAGTTGCACACCGAAAATCTGCTGAAACGTGGTGGATGTTTCAGAACTCATTTTAAACCAAACTACAGCGTTATATGCACTGGATAAAGTTATAAAGGGAGACAGACAACCAGGTAATATGGTCCTGCAACAACAGAATTGAAGAAATGAGAACATTATGACGATGATTATTTTCTGCCAGGGAGTAGCGTTGGCAGCCACGTACCATAAGGTTCGAGCACGGGGGTACAGTCTTCAACGGTGTCACCAATCGGAAAAGAACAGAGTAAAACTTATGTCCATCTCTAGCTCAGCAAGGTCAATTTGCTCTGCAGCGGGTTCTTGCCACTACTAGCTCATCACAGCAACGTATAAAGAGCACTCTACCATGACATTCCCATTATTAGAATCGCAAACAAGCAATTTTTGCTCTTGGTTGCGCAGTTTTACGCATAGCAATGAAGACACAATCAAGCTAACACTAGTTTTGAGATTTTTATGTCGAGTCATGCGGATCAATTGTTACTATACTCAATTTCAACAAAAGAATTATAACAAACTCATCCAAAATTCTTCTTGATATTTCAATCGACACGCCAGTCGTCGTAATCAAAATCCGCGCTCTTTATTTAAACAATACACCAAATTCTATATCGCCATTTTACACAGTCGAATCGGTTATAGTTGACTTCTGGTACGCTTGATGGACAACACTCCGACGACTACGCGACGACATTGGACCTTCCAGAGAATCGTATACACCTCTCAACTTCGGGGGCAGCAATTTCTGGCTCATATGCAATAGCACGGTTTCTCTTACAAACCCGCGAGACTCGGCAGATAAAGCTAGGTTGTTTAAATATGTGTTGGCTATAAAAGTACATCAGAATGTCCATTCCTAGCGAGGGCGGACTCGTATTCACTACTACATCAAACGAGCACCAGTTGCCCAGAAATCGCCGTCTGTTTGCATCAGCAGCTAAGAGCAGGTCTTGTTTTCAGAAACTATTTGAGACGTGTGTCACACGTGCATTGGCAGTGAAAGGAAAACCACTCTGACATTGCCTTATGACAATGACAATCGTGCCAGCCATTTTGAATTACTTTAACGTTTAATTGACTAACTGCGTGTATGGTATGGAGGTCCGAGCATCTTTGCTTTATTTAATTTATTAGGTAGGTCTGTCTAGGCTAAATTAATATCGTCCTTAATTAGTAATCTGTTATCTTTTAGAATTTTGTTTTGATTTACTTCTGTTTATAATTATTATTTGTGTAGTGCATCAATATACCAAACTGTTAAAGAATCCTAAAAGGTCAATTAACAAATGTTTTTATTCAACAAACTAACCGGTTATTATAACTATTACGGAAATCATCTGTGCGCCCACCAGAATACTGATTGCTGGCGTAATTTCGGTCTCTATCGTTGCTAAATACCCTTTTCATTGACCCCACTCTATTATTATAAAAACCACTTCCTCGTTGACCGTAACTTGAATCCCTGGAACCAGTTTCACACGATTGACTAATATTTGTCATACTCGAAGAATGATTTGTAGAGCCATTCGGACGTTCGTAATGATTCGGATCGTTGGTGCTCATGCCCAGACTGTTAAGGACTACTCGATCTCGATTGCCCAACTGACTATTAGAATATCCGCGTCCCCTGTTTCCATTACCACCGGCACCATATCCTCCTACGTAAGCGGTGCCTCTTTGTCCACGCCCACCCCCACGTCCTCGTCCTCTAAACGTGGGTGGCAAAAGTTGGGTTTTTGGCGGTGGTTTTGCCTTAATATACATAAAATAAACAAATAAAAAATATTTCACATAAAACTGTAAATAAGTAGAATCATTGTAATCAAGAATATGTCATTACAAAATTTTAAATTGATTGATGTTATGATTATCACGAAAATGTGTTAACTGGTGTCAACTGGGACTATTTCTGTAATATCAGTTGTTCAGAATTTAAAATACTGCTGAAAAATGTAGCCTGCTCAGATAGTGCTTGGCAGTCTTGGTTTGCAGACTAGAAAAGGTAAACTCTGAATATAAACCATCCCCACTAGGAATGGCAACCTAGCGTTCTTTTACAATCCATCTACAGCCATGAATACTGCAAACGATAATCAATCTATATTGCATTGTTATACGAGCAAGATAAAAAGGGTCGCCTTATCTGCTTAGTATTGAACAGTGGGTTTGCGAAATCAGGCTACTACAGACGCCCCCCCCCAATTCCGATTATTTTTCTTTTCATTAACTTGTACCTTCTCAATCAAACAATAACTCTTTAAAAGATGTTACGAATATGGTTGACTTGGATCATATTACTAAGTCCAATATCTGACTGACAAATGCCGAACATAGTTCAAGTAGACTAAGTTAGGGTTTAACGTTAACGCCTTTAACGTGCAAATAACGAACCAATTTGGACAAAAAAAGTTCTCGCATAAACGTTGAATAAATTATAAATCGATATAGGTTGCGTATGTGAAACCAAAATACAAGATTCTACAGGCATTACAGAACTTGGTACACCAACCTTATCCTCACGTTAATAGCTTCGAATATTTTGTTCCGCAGAGTTTTATCAAGCTGTTAAATGTGGCGCCGTTATTGTCCTTAGCTCATGAAATGAACCTTGTTTAACTGATGATCCGTGTAAACCACCAGAAACGCTAATAAACGTTTCGTTTTTGCTTAATCTTTATATGCCTCTATCAATTACAGCACACACGGCAGCAAGGACAGGTTTTACTCTGACATGAGTTCTTTACTAAGTAAAGAAAAAAGTTCAGGCATGGTCTTGGTTGTGAGTGACAGTAGTGTTCAAGTTGGGCACTTGAATTCTTTTGGACCAGGAAGGCTGGAGATAGAAGAAACTTTTGCAACAAGTGATAGCCTGTTTGTTACAGCTTATTTGCGCAACAGGTCCGAGTTAATAAACTCCTAAATGATAGTAACAAAAACTAATAAAAGATATAATATGTCGCTTTGATAAGGAGGCCAAACGCTTCAACAATTAATTTTCATTGGCACCTGTGTCATTCCCGATCCTCTAAAGTATACCTATATCGGAAAGTTAAACTCAAACAAACATCCGAGGTACGGAATGCAATCCTATCTATTAAATGCCGAAAAACAGTAATACGAACTTATTTAAAGATGATGATATCATTTCTGGAACGTAGACAAACATTTTTTGTACCATATTGAATGAGGAGACCGTGCCGTTTGCTTGGAGTAAGTACACTGCCATTGCTATCTTCAAAATGGAGATCGTAATTTGTGTGACAACCACGCGAGATTCAAGTTATATCTAGGTTATTTGCTTGGAATAGCTTACGCCCTCCTAGAGTTTTGCCTAAATCATATACTAGAGAAAGGCAAGCCGGATTCCCATCAGGACGACATTGGATAGATATTTTTACCTTAAGGTAGGATCTTGAATAGCGACATGTATAATGACGCCCCACAATAGCAGTTTATCTAGGCTTCAAGGGTGCATTTAGATCAGTATATTACAATGTTCTATTAGGTATACTGAGGGAAAATGGTGTGCCCACTGAATTTGTCATTCGTATGCGTGTTCTCTACATAAAAATTTGTTTCCGTTAAGGACTACAATGAATTAACGCAAATAATACCAGCAGTAGAGTTCGTTGTATTTGACAATCTGGATTCCGCTTAGGCCACCTGGAATAGATCAGCAGTTGTTGATCCGTCTTTCGGTATGGAATTCTCATAATCTAGCTGAAAGAAACTTATACAGTATCACTTACCACTCACTCGAACTCTGCAACTGCAATGTGAAGATCTGGGCGTAGTTGACAAGTTTAAATACCTTGGCAGCTTCATCAATAACTTAGACAATATGGCTAACGAGGCAACAATGGGAATCGCGAAAGACAGAGTAACTTTCTGTACCCTTCGCCATTCATACGGAAACGCGAATGTTTTACACTGGCACAAAGGTCCTGTTTAAAATGTATCTGTACCCTTGGTTTTATTATACGTTAGTGAGATTTAGCCCCTTAGAGCTTATGATTTAAGACGCTTAAGGGCATTCCGCCTCCGTTATTTGAGAAGTATAGCATGTGTAAGTTACCAACAACGAATAAACAACTTATTTTTGAATCGGCGAGTAAATCCTCCTCGTTAGGAAAACAAATAATACTTCATCAACTGCGTTGGCTCGGTCATGTTTTTTTTATTCCTTTCTACTCGATTGCCCAGTAGAGCGCTATTCACTTACCTAGGACAAGACTGGCGTAAGAAATAAGGTGGACAGATTTTGACTTAGCAGAAACAGTTAGGGTTAGCTGCATCAAAGTTTGGTGGCATGGGACACATTCGCCAACAAGATGTGGCCCATGTCAGCATGATAGTTCTTGGTGGAATACATCACTCGATATGGCATCGATTCGAGTCTAGAGGCGATCTTTTATTAGTTGAGCAGAGTTAGTTGCTAAGTTTAGTTGTTTTGCTGATGCTGTCTTTCCTTAAATTTGACTTGGCCATAATGGTTCTGTGTAGAGGTTTAGTTTGCCTCATCTATGTATTAATGTGCATGAAGGTGATGATATTGGGACGCATTTAGAAGACCTCGTCTGTCTTTTAGGACAAAGGGTAATGCAGTCAACTTGTCTATTTTGTCAGTGGTCATAGGAAGTCTGTTACCCCAAAAAGAAACTCTATAGCTTATATCAAATTTGAAATATTAACTCAGGAAATTAATAACTGGCTTTGAACAGACGTGTACCAACGCTGAGAATCTAGCCAGTATATGTTCAGTAGCATTAACAATCTATAAAGCATCTCTTAGTGCGCACAAAGAAATTGCGTACCAGCGAAATCGATCGATTTTTTGATGATTTAATCGAAAAACGACAGGCTGCTTACTACCACTGCTACCACTATTACCATTACTACTACTACTACTACTACTACTACTAGTAGTAGTAGTAGTAGTAGTAGTTGTAGTAGTAGTAGTAATATAAAAAATAATAAATAGCACTATATTAGTGTAACATGCTGATGCTTCAGAGCCACATAACCATGAAACTCAAAGTTAGGAGTGGGCTTTACACAAGCACTTGGTCACTATTTCCAATTGTGGAGTTCGATACTTAATCTATTCTCAACATATTTCACTGCCTAGTGTGAGAAACCAGCAGCACTGACATCCAACCAGTATCGCTCAATGAATTATGGAGTAACATAAACTATGGCATTAATCGTATTGCCTAGTCATCTGCGATGTTCATGAACAAAATTACAAATGAATTTCCGATTGATTTTATTAGCTGCATGGGCTTACACACTGCCGAGGACAAAATTCGCCAAAAACATGCTCGCTCAATTTAAATGCAAGACAAAGAAAAGTCAGGTAAATCTAGATAGAATGCTAATTTCGAGTTGCAACTTAATACGAACAATGTTCCTATTCAAGTTAAGGTAGATTGCACGTGATCGTTCAATAATACAGGCATCGCCGCTAAGTATGATGTGCAAACCATGTAACTTTACAGTGTAACTGGTTCTATAGTTGTTGCACAACTGTCCACATGCACGCACAAACACAGAGCAATCTTAGAAAAGTGCGCATCAAAGGTGCATGGGGAATAAGTAATCAAAATCCAGGGCCGTGCGAAGGCTGGCGAGAAGTATGCTTCGGTATTGAGGAAGTTGTACCAGTCGATTTCTTTTAAACCATTGTATATTTAACATGCATCTACATAAATGGTGTTGACTGGCGTTATCGAAATTTACCGTAAAATATGAATTTAATTTTATACTCGTGGTATAACTATATTGCTACTGGTGAAATTATAGCAAAATACGATACGTCGCAAGAACAGAATACATTAACATCAGATCACAAAACCCCAAATGCCAGCTAGTAACATTATGAAGTTAAAAATTTGACAACTTAACTATTTTAGAGAAACAAAATATTTTTAAAGATAAAACACATTTTATTGCGAAAATGCATACCCCTGGAAGCATTTCTGCTCGAAAAATATACCCTTTTGGGTATACAGGATCACGAAAGCACACAGAAACTGCGCAACTGCTTGGTAAATCTGGGCAAAGTGATGGCACACCGGAAGGTACCATCTCGCCAGGCAAGTAAGCTACACCGCGGTCCGGCCAAATATCGCCAGTTATGCCTTCAGTTAAAACCGGATTTAGATTCCCCGCGTTGGTGGGCACAAATAGTACACCAGCTTCATTATCATCTTTCTGCAAGAAAAAGTGAAATTTCGACGGAAAAAAACATGCGCATCAAGCAGTAATCCAAATAATCAAAGTACAATGATAATCTTGTTGGAATCAATAACATTTGATATTCTTAGTACAGTAATGAATACAATTGCGTAGTTAGCATCAGCTAAATTAGAGCTAATATATGAAAAAAACATATTAAAACAAAAAATATTTATGAGCCTCAGTTCACGCGTCGTCCGCGGAAAAATTTAGACAGTACTTGACAATTTTCCAACAAGAAAAAAACCGGCCTACTGCATCAGTTGACTTTTCTACCTTATACTAGGTTTAATTTATACTTACAAATAAATGTAATGCAATTGGTGCTTATCTCAAGCTCCAATCTTGATTTTTTTTAAATGTTATCACCACTTCGCAACCAATGATTTAAAAATATTTCTCCAACATTCAAATGAAAGTTTGCGACAGGATTTATATATATATATATATATATATATATATATATATAAATTCGTTCGAGGTCTTTCTTGAACTCGTTTAATTCGCTGTCAGCTGTTATTTTTATATGTTCTAGCTTCGTTGAAAATGAATGGAATTTGCCCTCGTTCAAAATTACAAATTGACGAGTGAATGACTGAATGATTCTCTCGCAACTTTGACTGGTTGTTCTAGATGGTATTAAGCAATAGTTGTTGTTTTAGCTTAATGGTCGTTTTTTTAAACAAAGTTCCTGCCAAATCGAAATTCGCAACTATTACTGATTAATTTAATTTAAAATATTCAAGGGAAATCCATTCGAACTATCAGAAAGAATTAGTTCCTTTAGGAGCAAAACTCTGTACTATTAAGAGAAACCTAAGCGAACGCAACATTATTGACATCCACAGACATTCAGTGAACAAGGACTGAAAGCTGAGATGGATAGTGCACTAGAATAATAGAGAAAGAATTTCAAAGACAACTTAATCATTAAAAAACATGAACGAACTAAAAAAACTACTATCAGATTAAACTATGTCACTTGCCCAAGCCGACAAAGGAGCACGATTTGATATGCTTGAGGTCCTAGCCCAAGTTTTCCGTGTAAGAGATCATAAATAGTTAAATACTGTTTGTTGCGGAGAGCTAATATATATGCAAGTATGTATTAGGTGTTGCGAACCTAGTAACAAATTAGTTCAGTTGTGACCAGAAGGATAAACCACAGACAGCATAAACGGAAAGTATAATCTCATGCACATTCGTTTCGTGTACCGTCCTATTATCCCACATTCTTGACCAAAATATATAGTGGGTGAAGGGCGTAATACCGGCTCCTACTGATGAGTTGCCAGTAAGCACGAAACGAATGTACAAGAGATCATAAATGACAGATCAAAATTAAAACAAGACAACAAGCAGAATTATGAATAACAATTTATTGAATCAAGAAAAACGTTATTATGAAACAGATGGAGAACAACGTTTTATCTTCCATGGTTGATTCCGAAAACAAATCAGGACTCACAGAAGAAATTCAAATAGAGATACCCGTCGAAACAAGTATCGCAAGACTATACAGCAGACCAAAACTCATAAAACCTTAATAGTCTCAAGAGCTCCTCCGATGCTGCCCGTTATGCGGATGATAAACACACCGCAACATAAACCAGCTCAGACTATTTTAGCCACTACGAAATGTCATAAACACGAACACCATCAAGGGTTTTTTCGAGCTAGCAGAATATTTTAAAGTAAAAACATCCTAGAAAACTAAATGGCCTAGCTTGATAATTTATTTAAATCAAATTTTGTAGTTTGAAGTAAACACCAATCTCATTGTATTTAACCAATTGTCAGACAACATAGCAAAACTACTGAATTTGTTATTCCTGAATGTTTTCGTCTTAAATTAAATTTGAAGTTAAAGGCTTATGGCATGTCTCTTTTATATATATATATATATATATATATATTGTATAAATATTATAAAGACTTTGATTCGTGATTTAGTTAAACGTAAGATTACACTTATTAAGGAGAAAACTAAATTACGATCGATGTTAACTTCTCTTTCGCACGCAGATTATTTTAAATGTATTAAGGATTTTAGTGATAATGCCCATAAAAGAAAAATAAAAATGTCAGAATTAGACATGATGGAAAACTAGCTGGTTTGGGAATTTATAGACCCAAAGAAAGTAATAATTTAATCGTGACTAATCGAATAGTAAACCTATCAACATTAAATCTTAAAAATGATCAAGTTGAATTACTTAATCGTGGTTTAAACATGGCTATTCCTAATGAAAGATCGGTTAGAAATGAATTAATTACTGAGGCTGTCAAAAAGCCACTTCTTTCGGATAAGGATAGGGTGAAATTTGAATTAGACGTTGCCTCAATGGTTTTAACACACCAATAGGATAAAGTTAAGCCTAACTATGAAATTAAACGTCTCAGAAAGGATTTATTATCAAATAATATTATGGCTAAAGACGGATAAAGGAGGAGCTACAGTTCTAATGAATCAATCCGATTATAACAATAAAATGCTGAAGTATACACTAAAATATCAAAAGACCCAACTGATAAGTTACAAGGGCAAGTAAAATTATTAATCAATAATATGATTGCTAATGAGGAATTGGATTCGACGCATGGTAACATTCATTCAAAGAGATACGATTGCACCCAGAGTTTATGGTTTAGTTAATGTGCATAAGCCGGGTAATCCTTTAAGAATTATAGTGAATGTACAACACTCCCCAACGTATATAATTGCAGTTTTTGTGCCATAGAATAAGAAAATAATCCTATTTCTTATAACATACCTTGCTAAACTAATATCATTTGATTGAAATTGTTGATAAATGTGTACTAGATGAAAAGGATAGATTAGTAAGCTTATATGTAGTATCTATGTACACGAATATACCGGTACCTGAGGCTCTGGATTGTTTTAGACGTTTCCTAGTTGATCACCCATTAATATTAGAAGGAAGCAAATGATGATAGGACGCGTCATTGAGATGATGTGTATTTGTTTGTTCGCCACTTATTTTAAATTTCGGAAGGAATTTTATAAACAGATTCTAGGCGTTCCAGTGGGACAACCTTTGTCGGTCCCAATAGCTAATATCTTTATGCATTATTTGGAAAATAATCTGTTGGATAAGACTCCACTGAAACCAAAATTGTACCTACGTTTCTTGGATGACATATTAATGATCTGGAACCATGGTGATAATGAAATGGTAAATTTCTTAAATTTAGCTAATCGAATGAGCGAACTCCAATTTATCTTAGAAGGGGAATCATCAGGTGAATTACCATTTTTGGATGTCAAATTAATTAGAAATGGTAAGAAATAGGGAAGGATACTTATTCGGAAATCCTTCTTAATTTCAAGTCCAACCACCCATATCGTATGAAAGTAGGTATCTTAAAGTCATTAACATTAAGAAGTCTCAAGTTAACAGATACAAGCATAGGAAGTTAGAATTAGGTAGACTACGCAATATATTCAAGGCTAATGGTTACCCTCTTCATTTAATAGATGCAACAATGATGGACGTCGTGAAGAAATTTAATCCTAGTTTGAGATACATAAAAGCGGATAAGGAGAAGGAAGAGCGGAAGGTCATGGTATTACCGGACTCTATATTAAGTAGGAAAGTGAAATCATTAGCTTTAAAATACAATATAAGGACCGTTTTAAAACAGCCCCTTACACTAGGCACTATACTCCCTAACCAAAAAGAAAAGATTGAACCCTTAGAAACATCAGGAGTGTATGAGATCCCATTCAATGATTGTAGTCTCAAGTATGTTGGTGAGACCATGCGCCCAATCAAAGTAAGAAGAGGTAAGCATAAAACTGCGTGTAAGTATGGACATATTGCTAAATCTGATCTTGCTCGTCATGTAGTGGAGACTGGGCATACTATCAACTGGGTGGAATGCAAACAAATAGCAATATGTAGTCGAAATAGGGTGACGAAATTGATTAGGGAATCTATCGAAATTAAATCTAGAGATAATATTATGAATGAAACATCTGTTGAAAAATCTTTATGTTCGATTTGGAATACCGCATTAGTCAATGGAAGTAAAAGGCGATTGCATGAATTGGAAACTGAAGTTAGCTCCAGTAAAATATTAAGAACATCGGATTAAGATTGATTAATTAGTGGGTTTATTGTTCAAGGAATGAATAATCAATTATTATGAATATAGTCTTTCTAAATTTCATCTCTAACTAGTCGTTTCAAATCTCTTAGTGATTTGAACCCTAATTTTGTGTTTTGCACCCCAACCCTACCTATTGAGATTATTCTAATAATACAATATTTATTAGTAATAATTTGTCTGACGCGTGCAAAGGGTAAATTAATTTCTACTGACTGCAGTTTCATTTAGATGTACGTACATGTGTATCAATTAATATTTTAACGAAGTTTTTTAGTTATGTATACACATAGACATGCACATGCGTGGCGTGCGCATATTTAATGGTATGTCAATAACTTGTCTATTTTGAGTACAACCTAGTGGTTTGAATTGAAATTTAACATGTGCATTGGTCTTTCGGACTTCTAGTTTTATCACTCATTGCATGTTTTTATGACGAGTGAATTAATCGTCTCCCCCACCTGAAAGTGTGGGCATTCTCAGTTACGTCATTTTACATTGAGTGTAAAACGAATAGTTACGCATGCATTTGATAAATTATTATTCAGCCACTCTGGTCTAGTTAGATGAAAATAACAGTTATGAAAATGCACACACACACACACACACACATGTGACACGCGAATATCTAATGAAATGTTAGTCGGAAGTATAAATATTATGGCTAGAGGAAATAACGCGCTTGCTTCATTAGTTTAGCTTGTTAAACTTGTGAGGAAAATTGCAAATGATGAAGGCTAACGTTGAGTTCAGCCGAAATATATTGCCAAAAGAAACCTACTAGAACAATAAAAGCTGCGTTAGTCAAAACGCAGATCAGGTAATTTTAAACTACTGCCAGTCGCACGGACTGACGCGTTTCGACCTTCCATGATCATCATCAGAGTACGAAAGCAAACTGACTAACGAGGATCGAACTGTTTTACTCTGATGATGATCATGGAAGGTCGAAACGTGTCAGTGCATGCGACTGGCGGTAGTTTTGCTATGTTGTCTGACGACTGGTTAAATACAAGCTCGCAAACTTGATTTAAATAATTGTTACCACCACCCGCGCAACTTATTGTTTAATTGTATGGCCTAGCTTGATGTTTCGTCCTTATTTATAAACGTTCCAGTGCATAAAGCAACTTTGATCGTATGTAACCTGAATAAGAATGAATTACAAGACTTTTTTACAGTCACCAATTGACATCAACGACTTCATATTAGCATTTAAAAATGTGCAATTTACATTTAAATTCAAATATTTAACACAGTGCAACGGTGTAGCTACGGAAAGCTGCATTGTAACTCTACTGGTAGATGTGCACGTGCACCTTCCTGAGCAAAGGTGTCCGAAAAATATAATAGACAAGTGCACACTTCACAAAAGGTATTTACATAATCTACTATTGCTCATCATGGATGCGGCAGGCCCAACCGAAATTCTTAAACAAGCCAATGAAGTCGATCCAGACATCAAATTCACTTTTGAAGTAGAAAAAACAACACCTTTCATTTCTTGGACATCAGACTTATTCGAAAATAAAATGGTCATTTGACACCAGGTATTACATAGGAAATCCAATTTCACTGTGCAAGGCATTCATTAAAATCTTGAAAACCGAATCTGGAAAAGCTTCTCTGGACAGAATATTGATGAATAGCAAGAATACCTGATAAACTTTTTGCTAACGAACAACTAACCGGAGCGGTTCATAGATGTCATCATCATGCCAAATCCAACGCGTACTACAGAAGATTCAGTCAAAAATGCTTTCCCAAATTTAGCATTTAGAAGCGATCTATCTACCTTAATAATTGCACGACGGCTAAATTGAATCACAGAGGCGAATTGCTTTAGTGTAGAAGGTAACATCACATTCAGAATGCAGATAATTACGAAGTTGACAACTATCACCAAGTTCTTCAGTTGACAAATTATCATGTATGTGCGGTAGCACATATATTGGATGTGAGAAAAAACAATTCATCAACTTAATCCAACAACAATTAACGTAGAAATTGAGATTAACTGAGTGAATGCTCGAAATTCTGTCACTTCTTCTATAATCTGCGTTTTCAAAGTTCTGATATGATGTAATATAAACAAACTTAACATTTAAATAAACAGAGACGCAAAAACAAAAGGAACTATTATTTACGCGTTGCGGCGTGATTGCCATGAGACAGTATGCTTTTGAGTTCTGATGGTGATCAAAGAGGTTAGAGACGAGTTATTAGATCCAACTATCAGTATTGTCGCTACATTGTATTATTTATTTAAAATGAGATCACCGTTAATAGCGCGTCTATAAAATTAATGCAGTTACTGATTTACTGTAGTCCAATGTATTCTATTAGTAGAGATTTTAACCGTGGGTCTTCTTTTGCTAACTAATAATATAAATATTTCAATCAGTATGAGCTGTCATTAACATTAGGCTTTTATAATAATCGCCTTTGCTCATAATTTTGTTAATTCTAGCTAAAAATATGGTTTTTGGTTGGTGTCAAACGATTTTTTAGCTGGCCTTGGCGCATATATTGAATGAACCAAATAGACTGAAAAAATATATTTATTATATTATTCCTCGATTTTATTTCAATTGACTCTCTAATTAACCTGGTCAATCTATTGCAGATACATATGGAAATACGCTTGCGGCTTTCTCAATCTATCAGATAGCCAGATTTTTGTGAATATCTAGCTAGGTCTGGTTTCTGGGTGTGACCTTATTTGCAGGCTGTTTTATGTTCACCTATTCTAACCTTATTTTAGCGCACCCTTTCTCCTAAATACGTCAGATTACAGTCTTTGCAAAATATTTAATATACTCCTGACGTATTCAAATGTGCTATTCTTTCTTTATGGTTTGGTAGTTTACTAACTAAGGGGGGTGTCTGTTTCAATATAATTCTAATGTTATATTTGGGTCCGTGTTATTATTTGTTTAATTAATTTCGTATCTTGCATTACCAAAGTCTTACGGTAATCTTGAAGTTTGTCCTGATTCTCGTGCATCGAATCAAAATCGAACATCCTTATTACTCATTCTATTGATTTCTCCATTAATTCATGTGAATATTTCTTTAACATTTTTCATTTGATCATTTCTAAACTTCAAATCCGACCTTATAAGACTTTTCAGTACCATAGATTTCAAAATATATATTTTCATACCATACCGATGTTCCGAGTAAAAAATTATCTAGATGCTCAAATAGGTATTCTTCTTATAGATATCTTATTCTAATACCCTCTATTCCGCCTTAGTTTCACATCAAGTAATGCTAGCTCTCCTCTTGTTTCTTTTTCCAATGTTTATCAATTCATTGTCACCATTTTGCCAAATTATAAAAACATTATCAAGGAAGCTTACAAATAATTTCTGTTTAAGATGTGTTTATTTTTAGAGTATTTTTCAGTGTAATGCATAATTATGTTAGCAACTGGAACAGATACCTATTGCAACATTGGCACGTCTCTAACTTGTCTATAATATTCCATACTGATAGCAAAGTATCATTAACTGCATAATTCTTAACGTCATATGGCTTCCATCTAAAACCTCCGCAAACTGAAAAGCACATGAATTAGAAGATAATACAACGGAAGGAGTACTAAGGAAATCTAACTTTGATTCAGAATTTGTAAATCAGGAGAAATCAAAAGAATACTGTAGACCTTCGTTATACCAGATTCAAAATTGAGTAGAAAAATAAGTTTGTAGGGCAAACCACACGCCCAATTAAGGTTAGAAGAGAACAAAATATTCTGTAAATATACTAATATGTATCCAAATAGGGATATGTGGATGTATAGGTAGGCAAGTATCATTGTATAGGGAACACTAGAATTAGTCAATAGTAAGTTGTATTAACGTTTATAAGATAATGAGGTGTCAATGAAGTGAGTTACTTCTGTGGTGCTTTATTGTGCCTTCAGTGTTACCATTTTTGCGAATATTGGTTAAAGCCCTGAAGATGGCCATGGGAAAGAATGGCCGACACGTCAGTACAGTATCAAGAATTTTCAGGTTCATTGACAAACAAATAAATTTAACACTGTCTCTGCTATTTAAATAATTTACTTTGCTAAGAAGAGCACTCATGCGCGATTTCATGCTTGATTTATTACATTTGCACAGCCGAAGATAATCATTGGTTCAATGCAAGCTATAAAGTGCGCGTTTGAAATTAAAATAATATAATTCGGCGCTTTGATAGACATAATATAGTATTTCCATGATCTACTGACAAGTTCATATTGTGACTCAAACTACCAAATTAGAATAAATGATAACAATAAATAGCGTTTCGGAGGCGTAGTTATGTAACTATGTTTCATTGGTCCCAATTTCACTGGAAGTCACAATTAATATCGACGAGTTTCGTAATCACGATGAAACTATGGTGTACGGGATGAATCATCCTCTGTTAGGACTCTGACAATTGATTTCCTCTGAAGAGAAGCTTTATTTATTCAGTTGATTTGGTGAGGCAATTACTTCACATATGATAATAACACAATGAAATAAAATCTCAACACAATGCCACACTTACACCAAAGCCAATATAAAATTGAGACCTAGTGCTAACTTATAACCCACACAGCTATGCATGGCTCTATGGCCGTGTTTAATTAATGCTATTTACAATGATGGTGGTGACGATAATGATAGAAAACGACAGAATACAATTGTGCGATATGAATTAAATAATGCTTTTAGCATCTACTGATAAGTTCGTGCTGTGGCTCAAATAGGTAAATTGTTTCAAACGGCAAATGTTTTTATATTTCCGATTGTATGACGCTAAAAAATTTGATAGCTCCTTTAGTGTTATTGATGCACGCCTCACCATTAGTGTACTCCTCCACTAGGGAGTTACAGAATAGCGGATAAATCCTGGAGTATTACATGGATTGAACTTGGAGGCATGATAATTTCAAAAATTTGGCGCGTGAATAACAGTGCTATTTATTCCGTTAGCCTGATCAATGAATGTTCAGTCAGTCCCTTTAACTGGATTCGTAACACGAATATGAGATGGAAGGTGCTATATAACCTTATTAATATTAATGTCAGAGCCCCCTAAAATGGCCCTCTTTTACTGGTGTGAATTTTTGAGTTTTTGAGTATTAAAAGTTATTTATGCTCGGTTGTGCATTATCGAACTAAGGCTAATATTTTGGAGTACATAGTTAGAAGTCAATTAGTGAAAAACTCTTGTATTGACAATGTGAGAACATTGAAACCAGCTTGCCAATAATAAAATATTGTATTTACGTTGGATAAATTAGATGTCGATACATGCTGCGCATCTGAAACCAAAATACAAGATTCTATGAACATTACGGAACTAGGTACATCATGCTTATCTATGCGTTAATGGCTTCGACCTTCTGGTTCCACGGAGTTTTCTGAGACTGGTAAATGGGGCGTCGTCAATGCCATTTCACGAGCTGAAGTGCGTTTAACTAAAAGCACCCCTGTAGAAAGGCGACTTTTTGCGGCAAGCTTAGATATATCCACTTAAATAAATGCCAGAAACCTTAATCAACGTTGCCACATCGTCGAATCTCTATGAGCACTTCACTAAGTAGATATAATCTTATTTATTAAAAATATGACAATAGTCGAAAATAAAAATAAACTGATCTAGATGGAGATAATTCGAACCTATTGTGGAAGATATAATGAACTCTGCACAATGCAGGTACTATATTTGACATGTAAAACCTATGTATATTCATGAAACTAGGCGCCAAATCCCAGCTGGCTCGACCCATAGAAATGTAGAAATGTAAGCACAGTCTAAAAATCGATCTCGAATCCTTTGGTACTAGAATGGTTGAAGGGATGGAAGTGTTCGCATAATGTAATTAATGTTTTTCAAATTTATTCGCACAACAGGTTCGAGAAAATTAAAAGTAAGCTAAACTATAAATGATAGTAACAACCATCTAAATAAGTCTTCTAGATAGGTGGCTTAAAGCTTCAGATTAATTTTCTTTGGCACCTGTGTCATTCCAGATCCCCAAAAGTATGCCTGCTACACCGGTGTTGAACGTTAATCTCGAACGGAATACAATACTATCGCTTATACGTCGCAAAGCTGCAGGCCCCTATGATTTCTTTCCGAACTTATTTTAGGACGGTGTCGATATCATTTGTGGAACTTGACTAGCCTTTTTCTCGCTCTATGGAATGAGGTGACCGTGTCGCTTGCTTGGAATGAGTCGGCCATCAGTCCGATCCAAAAAAGGCAAATGTAATTTTTGTAATAATAATCGTTGTATGATTACAGTCGCATTTACGTTGTTTTATTAACTTATTCAATCTGAATGCTTCGCATAAATCCAATATTAGAGAAGAACAAGTTGGATTCTGGTCAGGGCGAGGTTGTATAGAGACTATTTTTAAAACAATTTAAGTTCATAAACAGCGAAATGTATACCGTCATTGTCAATAGCCATCTTCCTAGACTTTCAGTGTGCATTTAACTCAGTGTATCACAGCACTACATTTGATTTTCTGTCGGAAAGTAGTATACCCAATAAACCATAGAATAACAGTTTAATAGCTCCTGTTCGCGTGAAGGCCTGCAACTTATAAACAACTTTACTACTAACAGTGATCTTCGTGAGGGCTGTCCAATTACCCCATTTTAGTGTAATTTTTAATAGACTTTGGTATGAACAATACTCTTCCATACGTTCAGGATGCACGTGTTGACGCTCTTCCAGGCGGTATATTAGTCGATATTAACTATAAAGACTATATTGTATTATTATATAAAAAAGGAGTTTCCGCTCACGCCACCTAGAAAAGATAAGTAGTTGTTCCGCCTTTTGGTTTGAAATTCGCGCCCTTTAAATGTAAGATACTTATACTGGATCTCCCATCTCTCGCATCAACTCTGCGGATGCAATGTTAAGATCTGATTATAGTTAATAGGTTTACATATCTTGGTAGTTGCACCAATAACTCATGTGAGTGATGAGGTGAATATGAGAATTGCAAAAACTAGAGTAGCATTCTCCTACCTTCGCTATTTATTGAGAAACGTAAGCTACTTACTTTGCCTTATCCTAAATAATTGAAAATGTAGCATCCACAAGAAATGTGGCACTAACACTCGTGGTATATACTCAGTTACGTGGGTGCTGTAAATAACAATATATCAGAAATTTTTAGTACAGGAAAAATATTATTCATTTATTTTTCCATCGTTTACATGATTCGATATCAAAGACTGACGAGAAATGCCTGCCTAGTCACTGTAACTATTATCAGGACACTTGAAGAGCGGCAGAGGCGAGCATATCCAATCAGGCGGAGTTACGATCAGGTATGTGACTCGTGACCTTATTCATGCCCTTTGTTGTACTCTCTAGTTACGCCGCAGGTTTAGAAATGTAAAATTTAGCCGGGTTATTTTGGCTACTTTGTTTAATAAGCAAGCTCAACCGGACTATAGCAATAGCCACCTTTGAGGCCGAGAACGCTCCAAATGTCATATCTAGGGCTGAAATGAATACAACAGAAAGTCCCCGCAGTAGTACACGAATTAAGACGAAGCAGTCTGCACAATGATGGAAGCAGCCTTCGAGGCACAGAAGAGGAAAAAATAATAAATATTTGTATTTTATCACTAAATGGAAGCGCTTTATACGAGCAAACTCCTACGAATAGATTATAGTAAAGCATTTGTGTTGAGTTAAATAAAATGGACTGCGAAGTTAAGGATAAGTAAGTCTCAAATGGACGACACACATAATAAATTCTGATGGAATCCGCATAAACGACCCAACCAATATAGGTGAAGTCAACACGGAAGTTGTGCTAGAGCGCCGATTCCGATGATTCCAACCATATACACATCATGCACACCTGCATATCTAGATGATTTCGGTGAACCGCACAATGGATAGACCGGACACGATTATTGGTTGCAATACCAGTTCCTTGATCATGCCACATCGGCAGGCGGAGTCCAGGGAAGAGGCATGGTTAATTCTGCCTCGTTGACATACTCTTTTAGAACCTATCGTACAGGAGACCTAGATCTCCCATATTTCCGCATGTCTGTCTGCATATGCACGCATCAATCCCCAGTATATATAGTAATCAAATCACATTTTCAAATTAACGAAATTTTTCCAAGCACAACCAAAACTTGCAATCAATGCCAAAAAATCTATACATTTAGCATAATATTAACTTGAAAATAAGTGCAGCGATAACAGAACAACGGTTAAATAACTTTACTGGTTACAAATGGATTAACATACACGTTTCTGTATGTTCTCCACATTTTTGTCCATTTCATCGTCATAAAGCGTAAGCAGCAGTTTAGCTGCTTGATGATCTTTCCTCACAAAGAGACGATCAGGTCCGCGAATATTTCTAGCCAATTCTTCTTCGGTTAAAAGGTGGCGACGTTCATCAAGAGCCGGTAGTAGACGTTTCTCGTCCACTAACGGAAGCAGGGCGACACCCATCCAAAGAAACGGTTTACCATTAAGATCAATCTAGAATAGACATAAAGAAATATATTAAGAGCAACCGAGATGCCCATTTCAGCATAGTCGTCGTTTTATCACTGTCCGCAAAGTCGAAGACAAAAATGATTACAACAATAATTTATTATAAGATAAAATTTTTCTTCTTGAAAAGTGGGCGAAATATCTATATCCTTGGATATCTGCTTTAGTTTCGACCCACTAAATAATGTCTGCAGCACTAGTAAAGAATTCCTATCTGGAACAACCATTCATGTCAGAAATATGGAATGCAATCATATCGCTTACACACCGCAAAATGTTATGCCCCGATGATCGGTTTACGACCTTTGTAAGGACAATAGCTAAAAACTGTAGATATTTGAATATCCTTTTTCGTACTCTACGCAATGAGAATGTCAACAACGGAAAAGTCAATCATAACTCGTGCGATAACCATTGTGGTATAAGTTTGACTCCATTCGTATCGATTATGTTACGCTGTCTCTGCGCTTCGCATGAATCACATACAAGAGAAGAAAAAACCACATTTCGTCAGAACACGTTTATATAGATAATATTTTGCTTTCAGAAAGGTATTGGAACAGCGAAATGGAGATCGCCGTTCCAAAATAGGCGTCTTTTTTACATCAAGTGTGCACTTGATTAAGAGGATCGTAATGTTCTACTCAAGATTCTGTCAAAAATAGTATACCAATTATTGTTTCAAAATTGCAAGTGCTCTCTATAAAAATAATTCTGGTCGCTTTATGGCCTAAGATGACTTGTCGCACAGCTTTACTACAAGCAGTAGTATCGATAACAGTAGCCACTATCCATGATTTTGTTCAATTTTTTAATAGATGTCATTCAAAAATAAACTCTACCATACGTTCATGATGCAAGCGTCAAAATGCACATTGCGGATCTTACTTTACTTTACTTTACTGCGGCTGACTCGTTTTGGAGGATAAGCCGGCTCCATTTTCATGGAGTTTCTTGGGAATTTGGTAGAAGTGGTGTCCCCTCACCACTCGGCTTTTTGATCGAGGACGCACCGCAATTTTCCCAAGTCACCTTGTTAAGATTTCCAGTCAAATACTGTTTGTTAGGGGGAAAATAATTAGCCTATTAAGTGATATCACCAGTATGTTGATAAAATCTGGATTCCTTTGCATTACAGGTGCACAGCTTGTCTTGCATTTAATGATGCGTTCTCATTGGTGCCGTCATTCTTGACGGTATAATAGCATATACGAATGCGTATACCAGCAGCAGTGGAGCTAAATTTGTATGGACAATAATCCCACATTCTTCAACAAAATATATACTGGGAAAAGGCGTAATACCGGCTCCCATTGTAGAGTCTTCAATAAGTATTTGAGATAATACCTTCCGATCATGCTGTCTTTGGTTTATCATTCTGGTCATATTTGAACAAATTTGTTACTAGGTGCGTAACACCTAAAACACAACGGCATACATATTAATTCTCTGCCACATAAAGTATCCATCTTTTGTATATTTAATTCAATGATCTATTGAGTACCAAGAAATGTGATAACTGATATCGATCAAGGCCAGAGTGTATGGATTCAATGGAGTAACAGGTGCTCATAGTTGGTTGGATTTGAATTAGCAGTGTCGAAGACTTTATATGAAATTAGCTTCACTACTGCTGGTATACATATTCCACCACATTCCTCACGTAGACATATAGTGGGCATAAAGCGTAATACAGTCTCCTACTGATGGGTCGTCAGTCAGCATAAAACATATGTGATTGAGTTTATATCTTCAGTTCATGCTAAAGATTGGAGATCGTTCCGACTTTCAGGATGCGATTTGCAAACTATACATGTAAAATACTTCTACAGGATAACTCAGACAAATTAACACTGCGGCTCTAGGGTAAACATATGGATGTAACTGACAGCTTTTTTCACAGAATATAGTAGTGACGAGATGAATATAAACATCACGAAAGTTAGGGAATACTTCTCTTACCTTCGCCTTTTATGAAGAATCGCGATTATTTGAATTTTACTTAAAGGTCGTGTTTACAATGCATAAGTACACACCGTTTTACTACAAGCTAAGTTGGCCCCTCAGAATTGAAGAATCTAGATGCTTACAGACATTCTACTACCGTTTCGTGCTTACTGACGAATGTGCATGAGATTATACTTTCCGTTCATGCTGCCTTTGGTTTATCCTTCTGGTCACAACTGAACTAATTTGTTACTAGGTTCGCAAAACCTAATACATACTTGCATATATATTAGTTCTTCGCAACAAACAGTATTTAATTCTACTACCGTTGTTTGAGAAGAATAGCCCATATATGATATCAACAACGAATAACCAACGCTGACAGCCGTAGACGTATTATTGGATCGTCCAACAAATAGGGCTCTGGCAACTGCGGGGACTGTCACGTTCAGCGTATGACTTCGGTTCGATTGTCCAGGAGAGCATTATTCTTTCACCCACCGACAGATTGACGTAAAAGGCAATGTAGACAGATTTTGACATGACACAAATAACTAGTCAACTAAATTCAAAGCTGGTAGTATGTTAAAAATTAGTAAACTTGATTTGAAGATCTGATATTACCCCTCACACATGCGATGTTTTTCTATTGTATAACTTAGACTAAAAAATGCGGAAATCATCAATCTTGGCTTAGAACATGAAATAAAAATCTGACGCAAAATCATATTATTATTGGTCTACGATAGTAGTAAAATATACCTACTTAATCGAAGTTAAAAACGGCACATTTTAAGCACCAACAGAACTATTCTTTGTAATTGTGCATTACTTATTGCGCATCTTGTAACAAATTAGTTCAAATTTGACCAGAAGGATCCACAAAAGACAGCATGTACAAAAGTATAATCCCGTGTGCATACGTTTCGTGCTTACTGGCGACTAGTCAGTAGGAGCCTGAATTACGCTCGTTATCCACTTCATATTTTAGTCAAAATGTGGGATAATAGGACGGTACAATTTCCTAGACGAATGTGTAAACCTGCAGTAGTGGAGCTAACATCATATAGTCTACGACAATGCGACTCCAACGCTAACTCATTCTATATAATATATATACCGAGTCTGTAAATAATACTAACACTATGGCTATTGTGTTAGTAACTGATAACTTTTTTGAAATCGATGAGAACCGGATACTAACACAACGGTTTCCGAGTCGGAACATGGTACCAACATGATGGATATCAAAGGAGGAGCTACTTTCATAGAAAATCTTCGACAATGCGAATTCAATATATATCGAGTTTGTAAAGGGTATGAACACTATGGCTACTGACAGTACCGGATACAAACATTATTGTACATAAAAAAGCACATGGTGCCAACACAATGGATTTCAATATATGTTAAGCTATTCTTTTCCTATGTCTGCAGAGAAGCGGTAGCGCGGACAAACTGTTATTTAACAGCCTTCAGTATTTCATTCGTGTAAAATAATGTGATTACTTTTCTAGTTTATAATCAATAAGCTTGAGAATGCCAAAAAACTTACTTTGAAATCAGTGGGATAAAAATCGATTATCAACGAGTCCGGATCAGTCATCAGCGACTGCCAAGCGGGCGGGACATGTGATCGAGAATCAGCTGGAAACACGCCCATCAGCTGCTCTAATGGACGAAACGGTTTAGTTTCAGTCTCATGAAAATCCAATTTAATTCTATATTATTCAAACGGAAAACAAACATGAAAAATTATTTTTTAAATATCTAAATACTTTACGCTCAATCTAGGGCATTTTATTCTACTTCAGCGTCCTATTTCGATATTTCTGCCGCGTCCGTTTTCGTTAAAGATTGTAGTTTGGCTTTCTCAACTCAACCACATTTTTCGACCAGTGACTTCAACGCTGTTGAAAAAAAACCAAACATATCAGGCGAAATTCGTTCGCAATCCTTAACAACAGTTGAGAAGAGGCCAAAGGCCGAACAGAACCTGAAAACACCAAAAGACCGCAGCGCTACGTCAGAATACATTTAGATGTTATATCTTGAAAAGAATATTTACTAAAAAAGCTGGCCACTAATAATATGCTTAAAAATTGTTTCATTTTATTGGCGTCATGTGTTGTTTATCCTATCTACAGCTTTTTCTGTGTCTCTCGGTTGCTATAATCATATTACTGAATACATTAGCCATCTTAAATTTCTTGCAATGTCTTGTCAATTACACTTATGGAGCAGAACTGCTATAAGTCCTTCATATTGTGACTTATTCGGGCCTATTTCACAATAAAAGGCAGCACATTTGCCATTCCATTGTGAGAGTGTTCCAGCCAGGTATGGTTTTTTCTTTCTGTAATCCAGTGTTGCAGCGAAAGATCTACTTGACCGGGAAGCTTTAACCTCTCGCATAACCTATGCTAGATTCCGTACAGGCAACTTAGTTCTCAGTGAATTGAACCTCTAAACACAAAGTTTCAACTAGCCTGCAAATGCAAAGCTATTTCTTTGAAAATCTATCAGATATGACTTTCAACCTTGAGTATCGTTCAGAAATTCAAGTGAATGTCAGTGATTTAAACACAAAACTAGCTGTAGCAAGATAAATCATGACTGTAAATAGTCGTGACTGCGGTTCTCCCATTTTTCCCTTCACCTCAAAATGTTTGTGGTGAATTCAAAATTTAAGCTCTACTTACAATATCTTGCCAGAGTGGGAATAATTTAATATATGCAGATTCAATGAACGAGGATATCTGAAGACACCAAATGGATTACCTTCCGCGCAAATCTCCAGACGTATTGAATAAGTTGCATCTGTACGTCATGCAAACCACAATGAAATACACTGTCTATATTTATTCACCACTAGACAAGCATCATGCCAGTAATCCAATAAGATGCGAGGCTTCATAGATAACTCACAAAAGCTCATAACGTATAAACAGATTTGAAATTCGATGTCTCCGCTTGATTTAGATTAGGCCGTTGTCAGCGAGGCGTTAGAAGGCATTACTCAAAAGTAGAATTTACGAATCGATTAGTTCTATTTTTTTCACTTTTTATTTAGCATCACAATTCATATTTATCATTGAAGGCCGAGGGCTTGGATGCGGAGCTGTTTTAGGAAGCCAATTTGACATCCTGCCCGCCAGATAACTGCGAAATCTGGTGGATTACTGGACATACAGAAGGAGTAGAACAAACACTCCATATTCGAATATGTTTATTTGCGATATCGATCAAAAGATTGAGACGCACCTCAACTCCATATAGCCACTAGGATGTGCGAAAAATGTAGGCATACAGCGACAAACGGTGTTTAGTAGAGGTCGGATTAGTTCTGCTTCATATGGCATATACTCTTTTGGAAACATCCGTATATATTAATAAATCACCATCATTCACAGCACTACAAAAAAGATTAATAGCAAGCGTTTCATTGCCATATAACCATAAGACGAATAACAAAAAACTAGAAAATTCTTTATTTAATAACGACAAAATTTATAGTTTAGGTACACGAATCATTAGAGATCTATAAAGGAGTGTACCTAATTACAATGAGTAGATTTATCTGAATAATAAAGAGAAGTGAGGCAAACTAACCTTTACACTACACCTTTATTCCCATGTCATCTTTAAGAAAAGGCAACATCAGCAATACATCTTCCTTGGGATTTCCACAATAAAATATAATTAATAATTTTGTGTTTTTAAGTTAACAGCTTATTCAGTCTTTTAGCATGATGCGAGAAGTCAAAAATAAATTGATCATAAATTTTGATAGATTTAGATATTCTTACTTAAAATATAATATGCAGAATTATATTTAAATTAATGGAGATCCGCCTATTGCATACTGAACTCAAGACTGGTGACCTATGAATGCAAGCTCCATGCCTACCCACTGGACACACATGAAACGTAAAAAACCAGTCAACTGAACGAATTGCCTTTGCAACATCGTACAGTGCCTAGTTTATATTGACAAATATCGATATAAACATGATTTGTATTCAACTCAAACTCGAAACGTTGACTTAAATAATTATTAACATCAACCGAACAATCAATGTTTCTTAATTCGTATAAATCTCCAATTCAAAAAACAAATTAAACGAGTGGCGTCGTGCATGTAATACGTTAGATTTGGATCGCTGGTTGTAACTGTCTGTCGAAAGAGATGTTATACAGATTGCCAATCAAAAATGGTAGTATGTGACAGAAAATTACGTGTAGTATTCGGCGTGGGCAAATTTACTGACTACAGTTACATTTCGAATAGACTTGAATGTGTATTAATTATATTAAACTGAATCCTTTCAGTTATGCACTTGCGTGACGTGAGCCTATTTAATGATATGGCAACAACAGATATTGAACAAGCCTATCCTGAATACAAACTCAGTGATTTGAATGAAATTTCACACGTGCATGGCTCGTTCGGCTTTCTAATTTTATCACTTACAGTGACTTGTGGTTATGATGAGCGTTTCTGATTTATTGGTCTTCCTTAACCCGAAAATATGAGAGCGACCTGTTACGTTATTTCACATAATGTGTATTAAACAAATAGTCTAACGTATGTAAATGGTAAATTCGTACTCAGCCACTCTAGCTTCACTTGGACGAACATAACAGTTATGGATAAACACACACAGACACACACACGACACGCAACTATCTAGTGAAATGCCCGTCCGACGAATAAATATAATGGTCAAGAGGAAATATCGCGCTTGTTTCATCGATTTATTTAATGAAACTTGTGGTGATGTGTGAACTGAAGACATCTGAGAGTGGATGACGAAATATTTTTGAGAAACAAACAACTGAAATTCAGTCGGTGTTAGTCAAAACGCAAACAAGGTAATTTCGATTAATCGTTTCGCATTTAAAAATTCTTTTAGAAACAATTTAATTGACGTTCATACCAAGCTCACTAACTTGATTTAAGGAATTGTTTTGATCACCAGCATAATCGATCATTGAAGGAATTTCGTTATTGCGATACTGAATTAATTAAAATTACCTGATCTGCGTTTTGACTAACGCAGCTTTCATTAGATCGATATCTTATGGAAAAAAAGAAAATTACTGGAACAATGAAAGCTGCGTTAGTCAAAATGCAGATCAGGTAATACTCGATCATTGTTAAATAAGTCATTTTTTAAAATTAATTTGTTTCCAATATGTTAAATTATTTTCAAATACTGATACGGTAAAAAGTTATCTTAAATTAGTTAAGTAAATAATCTAAATAAGCCTGAGAGAACCTATTGATAAAATTCGAAACAAATAGTGTGACAATAAAAATAATAGGAAAATTAATGTCATTACGAGCACATACGTGGCAACGTCAACAAAGTCTGATGCAAAAGGCGCATAATGGTAAGGAAAGTACCAATCCCAACTGACACAGCCTTGGTAGTAATAGGCCAACACCCAACACATTCCTCGAACATATTCTCGGCCAACATGATGGCAAAAATCAGGCGCATCTTCAGGGTCGACACCAAACTTGGATTTATAATATCGAGCACGCCATCCACTCTCATGAAGTCTAACCTGAATAAGTTGTTAACATAATACATTTGAGGAAATTTATTAACTTAACACAATGATTGGCAATAATGTTTCAACATGAAATTATGTACCAACGTAAAATCTGCAATACAATTTGCTTATAGGTCAAATATAGGCATGACGTAAACAGAAAAATTGAGGCTTCTCTTTTCCTGGTCAAAAATCTATCGACATAGCTACTCGACGTATTGTCTTAAAACAGATATTAATTAAAGAAGTTGGCTCTTTTAAGACTACGAAATAAAGATACTCTTACCAGCGAAAAGAGGCACCCTTTGATCCAAAGTTTACTCCCAACAAGTAATAAAAGCCAGCTCCTGACTGCATGTGACAGACCTGGTATCGCTAACCGAATAGGCCATGAAATTTACTAGCAATTCAGCCTAGTGTGACCGACTATTTAAGAGAATAAAACGCCTAATCTAAGTCCTCTAACGCCTGAAGGGCATGTTGAAATAAGAAACAGAATTTAGGAGGAAATCTTGACAAAACACGATTTCCTATCACCATGAAGATCAAAATTGGTAGGTAGCCACAGAAATTTCGAGTCTAGCCAGCAGTAGCATGGACCTTTTCACTACCATTTTGATACAGCTATCCAATATCATGTGAAGATTCGACATTAGTAGGCAATTTAATGGGTCGTACAAGGTTAGTAGCAAGCTGGCCAGACGCGGGAGGAAAGTTCAGCTGTTAAAAGAAAGTTGGGTCATAAACAGATAGTGCTTGTAAGATTTGGTTGGGAGAACAAGTGTAAAAAGAATAACTATGACTACAAATTATCCATCTCAACGAAGAATAAAAACCTCGTGGTCTTCAATAGCTCACGCAATCATGAATAATACAAAAAATATTGACTACACACTGCATCGAAAGTTAATCCAAATAAATCGAGTCGTCTTATCTTTGCAGGATAGATGCGCCATTTCAGTGTACAGTTCTGTATTTCCATAGGTATTTTTTTTTTTGGAAAAAGCACAATAAGATTAATTGTCACCAAATCACTGAGAATAATTTCGTACCATAAAATGTCAAACAGATTACAGGCAAATGAAGCTTAAATAAATATGAGTAAGCTATCTAAGTAGACATTTTCAATGTACATACACCAAAACAATGGGAAGCGTATCAGAAACTGTAATTCAGAACGTCACGTTTATTACAGAATTGTATGGATCATGTTTATCAACGCGTTATAGGCTTTGAACATCCATTAAAAAGAACTTACGGACATATTATAACCAAGGTTGCGGTCTTGATATAAACACCTGACCCATTAATTATTTGCATATGTCAGTATAAACTAAGAATTTTATAGTAGACCGGTTTCGTCCTTATTGGGAACTCATCATGTACTGGCCAGAATTTGTCGCGGACAAGACTCGAACCTGGGCAAGTCTGCTTCGGAATCTGGTGCTCTAACCACTGAGCTATCCTGCCGCACACTACACTACACACAATTTTCAGTTATATACTAACTAATGTAACTTGGTTAGTCAATTTTTCCTTTAGGTGGAGCTCATATGGCATCCATTTAGACCCAAAGTTCCAACTAACCATGCCCAATCTGTCATTACTGAACAGACACCACATTACATGGGGAAATGGTATTGAAATGAACATTTATATAATTAAACGAACATTGGTTGCGCGGGTGGTGATAACAATTATTATAATCAAGGTTGCGGTCTTGATATAAACACCTGACCCATTAATTACTTAAATATGTCAGTATAAACTAAGAATTGTATAGTGTAGAAAAGGCAATTCATCCAGTAGACCGGTTTCGTCCTTATTGGGAACTCATCAAGTACTGGCCAGAATTTGCCGCGGACAGGATACGAACCTGGGCACGTCTGCTTCGGAATCTGGTGCTCTAACCACTGAGCTATCCTGCCGCACAATACACTGAACAAAATTTTCAGTTATATACTAACTAATGTAACTTGGTTAGTCTATTTTTCCTTTAGGTGGAGCTCATATGGCGTCCATTTAGACCCAAAGTTCCAACTACATGGGGAAGTGGAATTGAAATGAACATTTATATAATTAGACGAACATTGGTTGCGCGGGTGTTGATAACAATTATTATAATCAAGGTTGCGGTCTTGATATAAACACCTGACCCATTAATTACATACATATCTCAGTATAAACTAATGTCAGTATAAACCAATGTTCGTTTAACTTACGGACTTGATAAATACACAAATACAATTTCATCAACCAGTCGCAAGGCATAGCAGAACAATGTCAGTGACAGTGCTCTCCCCGGCTAGCACGTCTACACACATTCCGGCACAACTAGCATAATGAAAAATGCCAAGCAATCAGCGAAACTGATTTTAAGGCTCAAAACGATTGAAGGTTGTTGAATCACTAAGTTATATATATATATATATATATATATATATATATATATATATATATATATATATATTCTTTAATTCCATATCATTCAGTTAGGCGGCGTTGTGTGTTTTATAATTACAGCTATAGCATCTCAAATTAGAAATTTATTTTAGTAAAGATATCAAGCGGGACCCACTTAAAAGAAAGACTTCGTAACAAATAAGTTGGTACATCAAGTTATTCATCAAGAGCTTACATATAATTAAATACCAAAACTGAGAATAAATGATGTTAGGAAAATTTGAACACAGAAAGTTTAAACAGAAAACCAAAGAAAGAAATCGTGAGAAAAATTGAGAAAGCCTATCATGCCTTGAGTCAGAAGGGACCACAATCCATGCAAAAACGGAGATCTAATTCACTGACTCATTAGGTTGATAAAACATGATGGTGAAATAGAATAAACAAGACACACCACTGAATTTGTATTTACGTTAGCTTTTTTATTTAGCAATAGTAAATTATCCGTAATTATGTGACTGAATTTGCGAATAATAGTGCAATTCCAATAAAGCGACTTTCAACCATTAGTTTCCAGCGACTTAACCGAACTGTCTTAGCAATAAAACAAGCAGGATTTAAAGGCACGTTTCTGAAACACTTTCACTGCCAAATCCATGTTTTATTCAACAAGAGAGGCACTATAGAACATGCCGACTCTCAAAAATTTCCGGTTAATGTCGTTTGACACTCAATTGAAGGCTTCAATGCACAAACAGGCCAAGGAGATAATAGCTACTGTCGGTTGTGTCTCGTGTTGCAACGATATGATAAAGACCGAATATCTACTTCAGATAAAAACATTTGGATTGGTGACATTGACAGGCGATACCGGATTTGTTCTCCGAACATGTCAAATAGAGTTTCTGGAATGCCGAGTCTTTTGGAAATCAGGAAAAAATTATATAAATTAAGTTTGCGAGCAATATATATATTTATTTTTTCAGTATAAACTGAGAATCTAATAGTTTGGAAAAGGAAATTCTTTACGATGCCTATGTTATACTGAAAACTATTTACGTTATAGGAATGTTGTTTACATCAAGCTCGAAACCCGGATTTAAAGAATTGTTATCACTGCCCGTGCAATCAATGATCGTTTAATATAGACAAGGCCGTAGTATATGGCCTATGTCAAAGCAATCGTCGTCTTTGGACCACTATTCACCACAACGCCATTTTTCAAAGCATTTAAATAAAGTTTTTACCGAAAGGATGCTTCCTGAATACACTTTATGACAGTGTAAAGCTCGTCTGCTAACAAAAAGGCATAGTCAGCTATGCTGTTAGATAATTCTTTATTCAAACAATTTTCATACACATAATTCCACTAAAAATCATTTACTTATGTAAGATTTAAAATAGTTTTCATAACCTAAGGGACGTGTTACGATTACGGTCCAAGCGCTATGAACTTCATATAGTATACGTTTCCGACAGTCTGACAATAAACGTCCACCTTCAGACATGCGCATACCTTATCTTACTAACATGAGCGTCCGCTGGCGCCTTAAAACTAGATTCCCTAAGCGCTTTATTCACGTCAGCCTAGGATGGAATACTATATAACAGATTGAAAACTAACCTTAAGCATAAAGCTCGTGATAAATAATCGTTATCACCGACAGTGAAATCATTGCCTGCTAAATTGAATAAAATTTCAATTCAATACGACTTATGTAGGTAACTTGGTTTCTGTTATATGACCTATTTGTGAAGGCTTGTTCGAACGTTAGGTCTAAAGTGATACAATATCGGCTCCACCTGAATGTTAACCAACATCAACATCACTAAATTTGTTAATATTATACGAGCTCTCTACACAAATACTTCTGGTCGCGTTAAGGTTTACAAAGAATTAACGCATAACTTAACAACCAGCAGTGGTGTTCGTCAAGGTTGTCCACTTTCCACATTTTTGTTTAATTTTGTAGTCGATGCTATTATGAAGAACACTCTCTCACACATTCAGGACGCTGGAGTTGAAGTTCTCCCGAGAGATAAACTAGTCGATCTTGACTATGCGGACGATATCGTACTATTATTCGACAATCAGCATGCTGCCCAGACCACCTTAAATAGATTAGCAAACGTTGTTCCGTCTTTCGGTATGAAATTCGCACCCTCTAAATGTAAGATACTGTTACAGGATCACCCACCACTCACTCCAACGTTGCGACTGCAGAATGAAGATCTTGACATAGTCGACAGGTTTACATATCTTGGGAGCTCTATCAATAATGTAGGCAATATGTCCGACGAGGTGAGAATACGGATCGCGAAAGCTAGAGTAGCTTTCTCGAACCTTCATCATTTATGGAGAAACGCGAATATTTCACTTTGCCTTAAAGGTCGTGTTTACAATGCATCTGTACGCGCAGTCTTACTATACGCTAGTGAAACTTGGCCTCTTAGAGTTGATGATCTGAGACGCTTATAGGCATTCGATCATCGTTGCTTGAGAAGTATAGCACATGTTGGTTACCAACAACGAATAACTAGCGTTGACATCCGTAGACGTATTTTTGGATCTGCCAATAAGTGCTCGTCTTTAGAAAAGCAAATAAGGCTCCATCAACTTCGTTGGCTCGGTCACGTTTTGCGTATGCCCTCATTCCGATTGCCCAATAGAGCTCTGTTCTCTCATCCAGCACCAAATTGGCGTAAGAAACAAGGTGGGCAGATTTTGACATGGCAGAAACAATTAAAGTCACTTACATCCAAATTGGGTAGTATAGGATCCACTCGTCTGCCGGGATGGGGTCCCCGTGCACATCACAGTTCTTGGTTAGAAACCCTTAGCGATATGGCAGCGAATCGAGCTCAGTGGCGATCTTGTTGCAGATGTATAGTAGAATCATCTTCGTAACTTTCGTTTCTTAGTAGGGCAAAGTTAGCTGCGAGGTTTGGTTTGTTTATGACGTGATACGGTGAAATCCGCAAGGAAGCTGTGTTGCTGATGTCGCCTTGCCCGAATGCTAACTTGGCCATAATGGTGTTGTGGAGAGGTTTAGTTTGCTTCATTTCTGTGAGTTATCCTGATAAATTTACTCATAGTAGCAAGGTTTTCCTTCTCTCTCTACCCCTCTCCCTCTCTCGTAAATCTCAATAATAATTTATCTAAATTCACTTATATACTTTTTTTTCACTCCTTATGGTTATATGGCAGTGAAACATTAGTCACCTAACTTTTGTGTGGCTGGAAATGATGATGATGAACATCAACAGAAAATTTTGTCGAGGGTAGAATCACAGACGCCGAAGCAGACGTACACCGTTTCGAGCCCTGTCCATAACAAATGCTAAGCAGTACGTGATGAGTTCCCAATAAGGATGAAACCAGTGTACTGGATGAAGTGCCTTTTCTACAATATACAATTTTTAGTCGATACTGACAAATGTATTTTCTTAATGTGTCAAGTTTTTACATCAAGAACGAATCTTTGATGATAGTAATTATCATCGCCCGCGCAACCGATGTTCGTTTGAATGTACAAATAGTCATTTCAATACCACTTCCCAATGTAGCGTGGTGTCTATTCTATAATGACAGACTGTGGATAGTTAGTTAGAATTTCAGGTCTAAATTTATGCCATATAGGCTCCATCTAAATTAAGGACTAATAAAAAACTGAAAACTGTGTAATCTGCGGGAGGGTGGCTCAGTGGTTAATGGCATCATATTCCGAAGCAGACATGTCCAGGTTCGAGCCATGCGCGCGGCAAATTCTTGACACTATGTGGAGTTCCCAAAAAAGGACGAAACCAGACTACCAGATGAATTGCCTTTTCCACGGTATACGATGCTTAGTCTAAATTAACAAATGTATATAGAATGGGACTAGTATTTACATCAAGCGCACAACCTTGATTTCAGGGTCCAACTTTGTTGTAGATATGCAAAGGTGTAAAAGAGAACAGGAAACCCCGAGGAATAATCATCCATCTACATCCTTGCGCACGGCTACAGGGAGATAGGGCTCGCACAACATTTAAAATAAAATTTACGGTTACGCACGTAAAACTGACATATCCATCTGCTAAATGTTCAAGAAGACCAACCTAAGTTAAATGAACATTGATTACGAGGACAGAGAATGAAGTTAAAGTTAACCAGTGCCAGTTTGCATTCCGCTGAAAGGTACCTAAATTAAATAAATCGAATAAATCAAATATGGATGCATATGAGGGCAAGTACGACATATCAAAATAACGAAAATATCAAGCACAAATTTCTTTCATTGATAAAAATAAATATTTAACCAAAAATAGAGTAATAATTTATGAGAAATAGCAATCACCTCATCGCCGGCATCCGCTATATCGCCTTCATCAAATGTTGAACCTTTCGGTGGCTTTATGCATAACACAGCAGCTCCAGCACCACCAATGCGTCCACGGGGCTCAGATATATCGATGCCGTAATGTGCTAATTTTTTGGCAATGCCCGAAGAATCTTCAGCTTCATTGGGACGCTTTAAGGCTGTGCTTTTATCAATCAACGTCTCATCTGATATCGAAGGCGCCAAAGGTTTAAGCATCGCCTTCATTGCGTTAGCCGCTTCTAGATTTGTTAGATTCCGATCTACCCAATTGACATCTGCGGATTGCGACCCCAGGCTGCGTCGTGCATTGTGAATGTCACTTGCCGATGCACTACCTATAATTCGGAAAGGAAACACATGTATTAAGAAAAAATTTCATTCGATCGCACTGTATTAGCTGGCATAGTACTTCTACCAAACACACAACTATGGGCTCATCCATAGCGTGAGTTTAGATCGTTTTATTCTGATCTATTCACATTATTTTTTCCATTGGCAAAAAAACGCAATCAGTGAGTCATCGTCGAATCCAATATCACATATTACCTACAATTAACCAAGCCTTGATTACGCGGGTGGAGATAAAAGTTATTTGAATCAATTTTACAACCTTGAAATAAGCGCCCATCCAATTGTACAGCATAGTAAAACTGCCATCAGACAATTACTGACACGTTTCGACGTATATTGATCAACAGAATACAACGGCAAACTTACAAGCAAGGATCAAACACAATGAATATATATATATATATATATATATATATATATATATATATATATATAATGATCACACAATGTTTGCTACAAGTCAATTTTATGATTTCAAAGAAGCAAATGAACCGTAAATTGAAACACAGGAAGACGCAAGTCCGACCTATTGCTAATAACGTTTAAAGCTCGTAATTAACATTTAATACATTGTCTCTAATAAACACATAACCTGACGCACATGTTAAAATGTTAATGTCCAAATGAGTAAAAAAATTGAACAATGTACCTAACCATATATATCGCAGTTAATACTAGTTAAAACATGGCCCGAGAGTTGAATATACAGTGAAAGTATCATTTAACAAATGTGAAATAAATTTTGGATAAAAAAGAACACAAGTAGAAATCAACAAATGCCTTTTCAGCCACAAAAACAAGCATAAACCACTAGATGACATTCAAAATGTAGGGATTTTAAAAAGAAATCTACATCAAATCAGAGGTTTTGCTTGTATGTCAAAAATGATGTTACTGGTAACATGAAAAATATTTCCAGTATAATGATTGGGATACTCTATTTCATTTCACGAGGGTGTTTTAAAAATATTAGCAGACACACAAGAGCTTCAGAAAAATTTGGAAAAAATGGTTTCTTGTGATCATTTTAAGAAAATACATCTTATCTGACTTTGCTAGTTAGTTTAGGAGATTATTAATGAGTCTTATTTAGTCTAACGATCGCATGTTAATCTTGAGTACATTGCACTTTTATGCATGTAGATATCCCCCTGAATAATTGATCATGGAAACAAATTAGAAGTCCATATCAAGCAGATCATACCAAATTGGTTTTGGCCTACACCATGACCAACAGGCACCGGCGCCATAAAACCCTTCGAAGCAGGAGAAAATGAGTTTCTGGCGCCTCGGTGGGCACCGCCTCCCCTCGAGTTCTGCCGCTTACGCCGCTCTCTTGTTGACAATTCTTCCTCGCGTCTGTGCTTAAAAATTGCATCTTCCATGTGGCCGAGGCGGGTCATTATTGGCTGTACGCGCTCCAGATTGACAAGACCGTTTTCCGTTAACCAACCATCGGTATCCTGATAGTCAAATTATAAATTTTTAGAAACACACAAAAGCTGGTACACTAGACTAGGCAGAAATGAATTGCCATTTTAAATTAAGATCAATTATATCTGAATCAGTGAATTTGGAAGAGCTTGATAAATGAGCTATTTGAAATAATAATTTATAAAATGAACTAGCATTTGAGTTCTCTCGCATCAAATAAGATAAATTTAACACTGATTGTTTTCGAGCAAAATGTGTTATATTTATAAATAATATTTGTCATATAACAAATATTTAGCCGACAAGCCGAACGCATAGGAAACCATGTACAGTTTGAAATAAGTTTCGTCACTCAACCATAAACAGTCTGCCGTGTTTCGCAGATTTTTACATGCATCTGAATGGAGTGCAAGAGCCGCATATATTATTTTGCATGCCTTAGGCATATTTCGGTGTGTTCTTCGATATTCAATTTAATGTCGTGCCATTATGACAGTGAAAGGTCAATAGGGATCAATACGTGCGACTGTTTCACTTTTTCATGTTTTTATTTATCTCAAGTTCGCCAAAATGTTTCAAAGAATTTATATCGCCATTTTCTCCATTAATTATTTTCTTTGACGGGAAGGAGTGATACGCTCAGCAACACAAAAAAACACGGTCAATCAAATGCATACATGATTAGCACATTTGAGACACACATACCTGATATTTCATACGGTACATACACACCGCGGTTTGATACCCCTTATTCAGCTTTCAGAAATGAATTGGTAATGACCATAGATAGTCTAAACACACTATTAAGTTCGACAGACTATAGTTTTGCTTTCTTTAACTAAATCCTGGTCTAAAGTATCTGAAAGGAATGCTCAATCTTCCAACCAAATTTTGATATTTTCGAATGCTTGAACGTGAATTCTAAGTTAAACAATCCGACATTTTAACAAATTTCAAGTCGCCAATACCACAGAACACCTGTTATTTTAATGAAACGTACCGAATAATTATGAATAACATACAAATAAAATGCTATTTTGTTTTTTCTAAATTTGCATTTCACAATTT
The DNA here is from genome assembly GCA_029291075.1 of Eudiplozoon nipponicum. NCBI lineage: Eukaryota > Metazoa > Platyhelminthes > Monogenea > Mazocraeidea > Diplozoidae > Eudiplozoon > Eudiplozoon nipponicum. The sequence continues at coordinate 188,866 of JAQBSW010000071.1, read as the reverse complement.
TTAAAGACATTGAAATTTCTTTAAAGGTTCTTCTAATTAAGATAAGCATCAATCTATTCAATCGCACGTAGCAAAATTAAATCCAATCATAGGCCTATTTTACCTGATGATATGCTGCTATTCTTAATTGTACACATAACAATATCATGAACCTTGCCAGTAATACAGTTTAAAAATTATAATTCTTCTGTAAAAACTGCTTATGCTCAAGTCGATTATACAGATCTCTGCAAGCATCTGTTGTGCTAGCACTCACCTGCTTCAAGAAAGGCGTGAATATAGGACACTAGTGACGCCACCTAATTGGCAACGGTTTGTTTATGTGCAAAAATTTAATTTATGCATGTATGTACGTACGTATGTATGCATACAGGCATTACGTACTTTTATATATATATATATATATATATATATATATATATATATATATATATATATATATATGCATTGCATTAATATTCGTTTCTAATGAGTTCACTGGCACCTTTTACGAATATTCGCAAATACTCATTCATTCTTTTATTCAATTTTTTGAACTATTATTCATGATACTAAACTTGTTTATACTCATGAATATTTATTTTGGCATATCAGTCTTTCCGATACGGTTTCTATCATGTATAAGTTAAAAAAGTACGCTTCCACAAATTCGAACAGCCAATATTCGCACGATTCTAAAAGTCACTGATTTGCAACAACAGTTTCACAAAAATCCGATTGATCACAATTTACATTTCCATATGTGTTGTGACTTCGATCAGGCTGGGTGTGTATTCTTCCCTTTCTTCTGAAGGCCTCAACATCGTTCATACTAACCATTGGAAATTTGATTATATATATATATATATATATATATATATACATACATATATATATATATATATATATATATATATATAAGGATTTAGTTTAGTTATGTGGAAATATATTCATATGCGATTATTTCTATGAGTTGTGACTTCGCAGGGGGCTAACTATTAGTTTTGAAGACAATTAGTTTTTCCATACTTTGTGAAACTGTTGGTGCAAAGCTTCAACCCACGTAAGTAAAACGCGGCATTACATAATATGAAGCTGTCACACCACAAAAATTTTTAAAAAATTGTAACACTTTGATTTGCTACTGCAAACTCGTTGAACTAAAAAATAAACACTCATTCAAATATATATATATATATATATATATATATATATATATATATATATATATATATATATATTATATTATCCTTTGAATTTTCACGCCAGATGACGAGAGAATGATAGATGGTCGTATTGGCAGCGATATCTTGAACATTACTGGTGCTGAAGGCATAAAAGTATAACTCACATTAAAACAAATGACGATTTTATGTAATGTTTGTTTGAATATAATGATCAAATCGGAAACGCGAGCTCTAAACTTAAGCTCAACGTCATATAACAACCAGATAGGAAATCTCAATAGAACAAAACAGTTTGCGAAAAAATTTTAGACTACAAGGCAATCAACAAACAACAACTTAGATCGACAATTAAATAATGAATTAGCCATATTTAACAGTCACAATCAACTATTTTTTTTAAATTTCCAGCAAGCATTAAATAACTTACTCTAAGATTTTCCTTGAACAGCTCAACTAGACGATCAATGGCGCCTTCTCGAATTTCCAAACTTGGCAAATGCGGAAGAAAATCGTTTCCAACGAAAAAGTTCATAAACACCCAATCGTCAATAGCACGCTCCAAATCCCATGGAAACTTGATGTTTGTTGTGAACAACTCTTTCTCCAGGTATTCACGAAGTATATACAACTTTATGAAAATGAAATCCTAAAATATGATATAAAAATACACTAAATGAATCATTAATGCATTTGTATTAATAGATAAGATGCGAAATATCAAGAAACTGATAATTAAATTAATTACATATTATGAAATGCAGAATTTGAATATTAGCTACTGCCGCATAGTAGTAGAATTTGGCGCTTTACCTCGGACGAACTAAATACTAGAAACATAATCATGCAGCACACTGTACATATAGTAGCTAGGACTACGCTCCTTTATTAAAGAATTAGCGTCGTCAGTTGGGTATATTAAGATCAAATATGTAATATGCATCGCAAACCTAGTAAAAAATAAGTTCATATATGACCATAAGGACAAACCAAAGTGAGTATGAACGAACGGTACAATCTGATATGCACATTCGTTTCGTGTTAATTGGCGACTCATCAGTAGGAGCTAGTATTACGCCCTATACCCGCTATATATTTCGTTAATAAATGTGAGAATATTGGACTGAAAATCACCTATACGAATATGAATTCAAGCAGTAAGAAAGTTAAGCTCATATAAGGACTTCGAAATTACTACTTAAAAGCCAATTCACAATAAACAATCGAGTCTGAACAAGGGTACCAACACCATGCCATTAAAAGATTCATAATTCCACTGAAAATGAGAATAACAACCATTCTGGAAATTCAGAAAAAGCTTTTCACTTCGGCCTCAATCAATATGAATCATCCGATTTTAAATTTAAACTCCACTGGCACAAGCTCACACAACATTTAATTGAAACGTCCTGATAACTTCAATTAAACTAATTCATTCTTTACTGATATCTTGTCACTGTGAAGTAGTTCTAGGACCCCGGAAAACTATTAGTACCCATAAGATATACGAATATGCTCCGGCACAATTTGCCAGAACTCGCTGAACGTCACGCCAGAAACGCCAGTGGCTATTCACCGGAACGAGTTTGCAGCGTTCAAACTCACAACCTTACACTAGAAAGACGATTGATTAATCTATAAAGTTCACAGTATGCGAAACTTTTCACCAATGGCGCAAGAGTTTTGTGAATAAAATTCGACCATTAGCAGCGCAAATATTTTATCTTAGTTAAACAAAAAATCAGCATGCTAAATAATAATAAGATTACGACTAGGAACGGCGACAAAAATTATAGGGTATGGATTTAATTTACCATAAGTTACAGAAAGAAAATTTAGTGCTTCTGACGCTAACTCAACTAACCTTCATGTCAAAGAAGTACTAGGTTGTTGCTGGCGTTATCAGGTCTTACTTCCTGAGATTGTGATTAAATTTACGGAAAACGTCTCTATTAGCATCCGACAACCAGAGTCCAACGCTTGATATGTAATTTTGGACAGATATTGATCGTTATCCTTGGGAAGTACACCATTTTACATAGGTAAAATGACTAAATACTGCGCAAATGGTGCTATTTTGTCTTAGGTGTCAGGTTATATAATAGCAGGATGAATCGAAATAAAATCCGTCATCTTCACTGCGAATATGTGAACGATAATTCATTAAAAAGACCCAGACAAACCCGAATAAAAGAAAACAATGATTTTAAAATGTATCGGCCGGCGTGCAGCCTAAAAAGTTCTGCATTATCTCTTGAGTCTTGCTGCGTAACAAATCTAATACTGGATAATGCTGGGGAACCATAAATTGTGGCTCCCAAAGTTTAAGGCACATAATGATATTTTGAGTAAGACCGAAATTTTGCTCGCTTGACGCAGAGATTTTAACTTAAACCCATCAGTCACAGGTCGATAAGATGACAAAACCGTGGTCACAGGCACAAGTTCCAAGAATATTTAGAAAAGCAACCGGTGGTGAAAATAGTTTTACTCGAGCAGACTAATGACCAAACGCACAAGATGGACTTCCATCTGTGCGCCTTTTTAGCCAAAGCGAGAAATATCCAGGCAGGTACAGCATTTAGATTTAGTGTTGCAGCGAAATCATTAATGACTGGAAAGCCGTAAACTATCATTTAGCTTGTGCTAGAATGCAATTACTTAAATTGATACTGAGAATTTTAAACATGCGTGCACCAACTCAATCATTCTGTTAATAATCGCTTCTTTCAAAAACCATCAGTTTTGGTCTCTGGCCATGAGCGGTGTTCGGACGTGCTATTGACAATCGAAGATACCAACGACAAAGCTAACACATGAATCAAGACAGGAATTAATTATGACGATGGCTTTATTATCTTGCACCAACGGTAAAACTCTGCGATTGGCGTAGCTTTGTAAATTATGGAGACTGAATTGTCACACATTATCCGAAATCGGATCGTCTATATACTGGAAAGCAGAAGATGACTCCCAATTAAGAACGCAGGAGCGTACTCCAGACGCTAAAATGATTTAACAAGCAAGACTGGCTGCCAAAATCCAAATGTAATTTCGATCAATGCGATTTCCAATGTTGCGTTCGAATGCACGTGCACTGAATCATATTCACTGATGTCTATGGTTCTGCTCGGCAATCTATATGTAATGAATCATTCTAATAAACGCTATGAAGACAAAGCTTAAACAAGCTTTGGCTTGTCTTTTGGTGAAAAAACTCGAGAAACTGCCTATTCATACTAAAACACACCAAAATTTGGCAATAGTTGCGAAACTAGATGAGCATCATAAAATGGCTCGTATGCTTCACAAGGAGTCCATCGCCTACCATGGAGCATATTTGAAACAACAATAACTTAATATTCGTAAGACGTTGAAAACAGCGATGAAAAGCTTCACAAATTAGGAGTGTCCGCCCAGATCCAATGTATTAACAGTGGCCATTCGGGAAAGAATGTCCGTGGAGCATTTAAAAAGCTTATAAAATATAACCAAGCCCACAAACATTACAAACGGAGTGGTTATAGATAACGTGACAATTCGAGTTATTTTACGAGATTGATATACAAAGATCATATTATAAAGGAGGACGAAGAGATTTCCAGTCAAATGAGAGATAGCAAGCTAATTTCTTTAAAGTTGAGTAAAATAAAGGCTAAAGATCTGCACGAGATTATTGTCACAAACTGTAGCAAGAAATTCGTCTGTTTATAGCAAGTTCTTCTGTACCCATTAACAACAATGACACTAGCACCCGTGCAGAACAACGTGGTATAAATTTCCATGGCTAAATCACAGATGGGTAATAATATTATCCTGAGAAATGTATTGAAAGCATGAGAGCAACGAAATAGGCCACCCAAAACAGAATTTCCATTGGGAATGGGATTTGTGGACCAAATTCATGTACTAAACCATCGATATAAGCATCTCACCTCCGTCGCATTTTAGATTAATTGTTCGATTTTAATTCTCAATCGCGCATGACTTTATGGAGAGACATGCAGAAAGATAGCGTCCTGGCCAAAAACTGTGCAAAGTATAGCAAATGTTACACATAAGTTCGATCGGATTGGTCCTTATTGAGCACTTATCAGGTACTTGTTAGAAAGGTCGCGGCAGGGACTCATATCAGGCCAAATTTTCTTCAGTCTTAAAACCCACTCACGTTTCCACCCAATACACGCACCACATGAAATTTTCATCTATATATCAATTTTTGTTTAGTTTATGCTGACAAACCACAAAAATATTCTTCCATAAAACTATCATCCAATATCACTTTCATGTGTGATTCTGTGCATATGGCTAGTATTTATGTCTGACGTGTAACGCGATTAATAGAAAACAGTGTCATATGGTGACTTCTGTCCCAGTTTAAATCCCTTAGTAATTAGTCGAAAGAATGTGGTATGATAAAAGAAACAATTTCTCCGAAAACTGTCACTTTGTGTGTGTTGGTTTTCAACTTATATTGATCTAACTAAGCAGCGGAATTGGCTAACTCGACTGGCGAGCAGCACGCATAATAAAAAGAAATCGGACGAACATGCACATATGCGATTAATATGTTAAAGACAACTACACACACACGCGCGCACAAGCCTGCATAAAATGTTTAAAACAAAAAACATTAGCGAACCGTCTCAGCTGCTGGAAGTGGTGCAGGCGCGTCAAGCCCACCTTCCTCCTCAAACTTTGGCGCGCCGACACAGTCTTCCATTTCGTGACCGTATTGGCCACACACCTCACATGGCCTTGGCTGATTCGGCTTGAATTCCTCACGGATAATAGTGAAGTGTGGCTCGTGAGTGGCCAGGCCAAGCATGATAAGATCAGCATCAGCACCACACAGACACTGCTTAGTATTCGGATCATGGTTCGGTTGGGCACGCTGACGCCGGATAAAATCCATGATTTTATGTTCACCTTCGCCCGGCACATTTGCATCACTCAGAATGACCTTCATGCAAATTAAACAAATAAAATCACATTTACGATATGCTCAGGTATAAGTTAAGATAATATTTTAAAATTAAATAAACTTTGCATGTAATGTTTAAAGTGTATATCATCAAATTGGCTTTAATTATTGGGGGGAAATATTTCCAGTGCCATCGCTTCACACTGACGGTTTGCATACACAAAGTAAACCTGTTTGACAAAAGATTGTGAGGCGTTATGACCTACCAAATCATTTCCTAAAGATGGAATACGTCAACACAAGCAAAATGTTCAATTTTATTCCGAAATTTACTATTGAAGGACAATTGATAGCACTCGTAGTTCGGTAAAATTTTGATTCCTTTACATTTTCAGGTGCACACAAGGTCGTTGGCCTTAAGAGATGTTTTCACCGGTCCTGTTACTCTGAAGCCGTCTACAATTTGTCTTTCTGAAATTGTATAGGAAACAGTATTTTACGAATTTTTTGAAAATTTTCGAGACTTCATTTCCAGTCCCATCTTCAGGGTTGAAGCCGTACCTAAAGAAAAACAACTTGTGACATCCTCATTCAAGACAGATATAAATAACATTTGAGCAAAATGTTATTACGAAGAGAATTCTGCGCTACAGATATGTAATACTGGAATTCGCATTATAAACGGTTCAGCCAAATCAATTAGACGATAAATGGCAACCATTTTTAAGACAAATTGAAATATCACATTTTCTTTCAAAAAAAGATATTATTAGTAATTTTGCCGTCAAGCAGAAATAACGGCATGTATTGTAAGGCCAAAATACAGCTTCCAACACAATATGTCATCGTCATCATCATCATCATCATCATCATTTGCAGCCACACAAAAGTCAAGTGACTAATGTTTCACTGTCATATAACCATAAAGAGTGAAAAAAAGTATATAAGTGAATTTAGATAAATTATTTTTGAGATTTACGAGAGAGGGAGAGGGGTAGAGAGAGAAGGAAAACCTTGCTACTGTGAGTAAATTTATCAGGATAACTCACAGAAATGAGGCAAACTAAACCTCTCCACAACACCATTATGGCCAAGTTAGCATTCGGGCAAGGCGACATCAGCAACACAGCTTCCTTGCGGATTTCACCGTATCACGTCATAAACAAACCGAACCTCGCAGCTAACTTTGCCCTACTAAGAAAAGAAAGTTACGAAGATGATTCTACTATACATCTGCAACAAGATCGCCACTGAGCTCGATTCGCTGCCATATCGCTAAGGGTTTCTAACCAAGAACTGTGATGTGCACGAGGACCCCATCCCGGCAGACGAGTGGATCCTATACTACCCAATTTGGATGTAAGTGACTTTAATTGTTTCTGCCATGTCAAAATCTGCCCACCTTGTTTCTTACGCCAATTTGGTGCTGGATGAGAGAACAGAGCTCTATTGGGAAATCGGAATGAGGGCATACGCAAAACGTGACCGAGCCAACGAAGTTGATGGAGCCTTATTTGCTTTTCTAAAGACGAGCACTTATTGTCAGATCCAAAAATACGTCTACGGATGTCAACGTTAGTTATTCGTTGTTGGTAACCAACATGTGCTATACTTCTCAAACAACGATGATCGAATGCCTGTAAGCGTCTCAGATCATCAACTCTAAGAGGCCAAGTTTCACTAGCGTATAGTAAGACTGCGCGTACAGATGCATTGTAAACACGACCTTTAAGGCAAAGTGAAATATTCGCGTTTCTCCATAAATGACGAAGGTTCGAGAAAGCTACTCTAGCTTTCGCGATCCGTATTCTCACCTCGTCGGACATATTGCCTACGTTATTGATAGAGCTCCCAAGATATGTAAACCTGTCGACTATGTCAAGATCTTCATTCTGCAGTCGCAACGTTGGAGTGAGTGGTGGGTGATCCTGTAACAGTATCTTACATTTAGAGGGTGCGAATTTCATACCGAAAGACGGAACAACGTTTGCTAATCTATTTAAGGTGGTCTGGGCAGCATGCTGATTGTCGAATAATAGTACGATATCGTCCGCATAGTCAAGATCGACTAGTTTATCTCCCGGGAGAACTTCAACTCCAGCGTCCTGAATGTGTGAGAGTGTTGTTCATAATAGCATCGATTACAAAATTAAACAAAAATGGGGAAAGTGGACAACCTTGACGAACACCACTGCTGGTTGTAAAGTTATGCGTTAATTCGTTGAACACCTTAACGCGACCAGAAGTATTTGTGTAGAGAGCTCGTATAATATTAACAAATTTAGTGGGCACACCGCTTTTCGACAAGATATGGAATAAAACATTGCGATCCACCGAATCAAATTCACCCTTGAAGTCTAGAAAGACGACTATTGTGGGACGGTGATATAAATGTCTCTGTTCGAGAACTTGCCTTAACGTAAAAATATTATCTATAGAACCTCGTCCTGCGCGGAATCCGGCCTGTTCTTCTCTTGTTTGTGAGTCACGTGAAGCTCTAAGACGACGTAGGATAATCGAAGCAAATAACCTTAATACGACCGGAGTCAAACTTATACCACGATGGTTATCGCACGAATTACAACGTCCACGTTGTGTGAAATACAGTCAGCACAGCAGACGATATTCTCTTTTTTCAGTGAGAGAACTGCTTCACAATGGCCTTTATTAGTGTTCATTATAAATCAGCTCTGAATGGTGAAGCTGAAGTCTTTCTAGTTATAAAGAGTCAATTTCCTGGCACGCTTATTCGAAAGCAAAACCTAGCAATAAAACGTGCAAATAGAGAACATTTAATAGTTTCTGGAGGTAACTTTACGCAACTAGATTATCTTATAGAAACCAAAAATGTAATTTGCTTAATTACACAACGCATTTATGCTACAAAATAATTCTGTGTGTCTGATAAGCAATATTCCATTGGAATAACCAAAGTTGAAAAAATGCAATGGTATTAGACTGAAACTGACATACAATGCACAGGCTCAGTAGCAAGTGGAATAAGATGCAAGGCTCCGAAGACAACGCCGACAGTACGTGTGACTGACGGTATTTTTGCTGGTCTTCAATTTTTTTGATGCATTAGGATTTGTGTTTAGCTCAAACTGGCTATCTTGATTTCAGGAATCGTTATCACCATCGGCGCAATCATTGACTGTTTTATTGTATTAGCTTTATACATATGCCAAATATTCGTAAGGTGACAGTTCGTGATCACATAGAACTTTTGCAACCGACATTTTGAGTCAAGAAATAAATATGCAAGCCTATCAGTGATGAGATCTGCACTTATGATTTCCCCTACATTACATATGAAATACAGTTTTATCCGTGTTGGTCAATTTCTCGATACGCGGCAGTGACTAGCAATATTTTTGTCATTCTATGCGACAGGTTTGATAAAATGGGATGGCTATTCTTATATACCAATGCATGTACGAATTTTATCGGTCATGTAGCATTGTTCGCGTGTTTTTGCCGCCTTGGTAACAAAGCAGTGTGTGCGAAATTTAGCATTAATCACTCATCTAGTTATACTGTTTTGAGCGCAACTACTTTTGCCGGTTCGGTTGAATTCTGGCAAACGGAAACTATGTTTTGGCTGAATAATTAAGTTGTATTGTTGGTTTCAACCATTTGTGGTGATTAAAAAATAGTATGTTTGTATGAAATATAGTAAATTCAGGTTCAGTATGTCTTATTGCATTTAAAAAGTTTCGTGTGTGAATTTTCCCAACTTCGCCGCATAAAAAAATGAGATGTTCAAGTGGCCGATGTGCCGCATTGAACAAAATATTCTCAAAAATTGTACATTTTCCTGAGAGTTCTTGGCCTTTATAATTAATGCGTGGTAAATTTTAGTAAATTTACTATAATAAAGGTTGCGGAACTTGATATAAACACCTGACCCATCAAATGCATACATTTGGAAGTATAAACTATGAATTGTATAGTGTAGAAAATGCAATACTTATGGTAGACCGGTTTCTTCCTTATATGAAACTCATCATGTACTGGCCAGAACCTGAGCACGTCTGCTTCGGAATCTGGTACTTGATATGATTGTTTATTTGTACACACATTTATATTCACACCGTTCGTATACTAACATGTTTTGTTTTGTCTTTTAGCATGTATATCTGCATTATATGATGAATAAAGCCTAATATTTTAGGCAACTCTTTCTTCTGACTTGTCTAATCATTCTGCCCGTTTGCTGTGCTTGTTACTGTGATTCAGAACAATTTATTCATCATATAACCCAATCATGGAACGCCTAATCAGACCAGATAGATTTGATGTTGAACCTAGTGCACCAGATGCAGCAAAACAATGGAATCATTGGTATCGTACATTCTGTGGCCTCCTAAAAGCAGTCGAATCCATGAATCCGGATAAATTAGACACTCTTATTTCCTACGTCTCTCCTAACGTATATGAACACATCGTTGACTGTGATACATATGATCATGCTATCAAAACTCTAATGAATCTCTATGTCAGACCGAAAAATGAAGTCTTTGTTCGTCATATACTCGCGACTACTAAACAAGAAAATGGACAAACATTGGATCAATTTGTTCAGATTCTGAAATCGTTAGCTAGGGAATGCAATTTCAAACCAACTACGGCCGAGGAAAATCGAGACGATGCTCTGCGCGATGCCTTCATTAATGGAATCCAGTCCAATTCAATCAGACAACGTCTCTTAGAACACAACTCACTTAATTTTCAAGCGGCTTTTGATCAAGCACGTGGTCTCGAAATGGCGGAAAAGCAATCATTATCATATCAAAACTGTTTGAATTCTGCACACACTGCAACGGTTCAGCCACTCTGTCCTTCATCAACCTCCGATAAATCTACAGATAATCTTGTTGCTGCTGTTAAACAAAAATGTGACTTTTGTGGGTACGATTATCATTTAAGATGGAAATGTCCGGCCAGAAACGCCTTCTGTAAAAGTTGTGGAAACAAAGGACATTTTCAAAAGGTATGTCGCTCTAAGAATCACCGCCCAGTGGTTTCGACGCTTCATCCTACCATATCTGCAGCTGTATTAGCAGCTGCTCCAGATTGTCTCACCAAATGTGTAATAAATCTAGAAGTCAATAACATAAATTGTCATGTTCTCGTTGATACAGGCAGTTCCTGTAGTTATGTTTCAGAAGCCTTCGTTTTGAAAAATAATTGGAAAATTCACTCCTCTCAAGAAACAATAACCATGGCGTCTAGCTCATTTTCGATTCATACCAAAGGCCATTGTTTTGTGTCGATTCAATACAAATCATGTGTTTATCAAAATATCAAGCTATCTATACTTTCTGATCTTTGTACTGACACCACTTGTACCAAATTCCCAAGAAACTCCATGAAATGTGGAGCCGGCTTATCCTCCAAAAGGAGTCAGCCGCAGTAAAGTAAAGTAAGTACTCCTCGGTCATGACTTCCTTGGATTGCATAAAAGTGTAAATATCTCTTTTGGTGGTCATAAATCGTTATTCACCGTCTGTTTACTGAAACCTGCATCTGTTACGTCCCCGCCTCTTTTCCATCATTTAACTGCTAACGGGAGGCCTATTGCTACGAAATCAAGAAGGTACAGTCGAATGGATGAAATATTTATCCGGGATGAAATAAACAGATTAGTTTCTGATGGCATTATCGAACCTTCAACATCCCCGTGGAGAGCACAAGTTCTCGTGGTATCGAATGAGAATCACAAGAAACGTATGGTTGTGGACTACAGCCAAACGGTCAACAAATTCACACTCTTAGACGCCTATCCTTTGCCGAAAATAGACCAAATGGCTGAAACCATTTCAAAATATCATATATTCAGCACTTTGGATCTCAAAAGCGCTTACCACCAGATACCTATCCAAGAACATGAAAAGGTATTTGCTGCTTTCGAAGCGTGTGGACGCTTGTTTCAATTCCGTCGCATTCCCTTCGGAGTGACGAATGGTGTCTCATGTTTCCAAAGAACTATGGATCATATAATCGCACAGGAACATCTCACAGATACATTTGTCTATGTGGACAATGTGACAGTTTGCGGGAGAGATACGCTTGAACACGAAACAAATCTCAACAAATTTCTTAATGCCGCTAAAAAATATGGATTGACCTTAAATGAATCAAAGAGCATTTTCGCAGCTAAAGAAATTACTCTTCTTGGTTTTCAAATATCGAATGGAAAAATTAAACCTGATCCTGACCGATTAAAGCCTTTACAAGATCTCCCACCACCGTCGAATGTGCAATCGCAACAAAGAATTGTGGGATTTTTCGCTTATTATTCGCCGTGGATCTCCAACTTCTCCGATAAAATTCACTCACTCGTTCATAATCGAACTTTTCCTTTGCCCGTCTCTGTGAAACAAAATTTCGATGATCTTAAAAAAGAATTAGCCGTAGCAACTTTAGCTTCTATTCGTTGTGATATTCCGTTTGTCGTCGAAACTGATGCTTCGGACGTAGCTATTGCTGCCACTTTGAACCAAGATGGAAGACCTGTGGCGTTTTTCTCTCGGACGTTGACGCCATCTGAAAAACATCACTCAGCTGTTGAAAAAGAAGCCTATGCCGTGGTTGAAGCTATTCGAAAATGGAGGCATTTGCTTTTGGGTAATCATTTCAAACTTGTCACTGATCAAAGATCTGTTTCCTTTATTTTTTGCAATCAAAATCGAGGAAGAGTGAAGAACGATAAAATTTTGCGCTGGAAAATGGAATTATCACCTTACGGCTTCGATGTTGTCTATAGACCCGGAAAAGATAACAAAGCAGAAGATGCACTAAGTCGATCCTGTTGTGGTGCGCTTCTAAATGGACTAGATTTAAAACAAATACATGATTCTCTTTGTCATCCTGGAATTTCTCGTATGCTCCACTTTGTGAAATCTCGTAATTTACCATATTCTATTGATGAAATTCGAAAAATGACCTTGAGTTGTGAAGTGTGCTCTGAAATCAAGCCCAGATTTCCTTCGGCAATTCAAGGCCAATTAATCAAAGCTACCCAACCGTTTGAGAGGTTATCTAACGATTTTAAAGGACCTCTTCCTTCATCAACTCGTAATCGTTATTTACTGACGGTCATCGATGAATATTCTCGATTTCCCTTTGCATTTGCTTGTCCTGACCTTAGCAGTCAGACCGTCATACTTCACCTGTGTCAAATATTCGCAATGTTTGGGATGCCTTCGTACATTCACTCAGACAGGTTCTTCCTTCATGTCGACCGAGGTACAAAATTTTCTTCGGGAAAAAGGTACAGCTTCGAGTAGAACGACTCCTTATAATCCCAAAGGAAATGGACAGGTAGAAAGAATGAATGGTACCTTATGGAAATCGATCCTTCTCGCTCTCAGATCAAAAAGGCTTTCAGTTGAAAACTGGGAATGCGTGCTGCTGGGCGCATTACATTCAATCCGTTCATTATTGTGCACATCTACCAACGAAATCCCTCACGAGCGTCTTTTTTGACACAATAGAAGGTCGACATTTGGTACCACACTCCAAACCTGGCTTACTGTTCCTGGCAAAGTTTTACTCAAGAAGAATGCTAGAGTTTCTAAATATGACCCCTCTGTGGAAGAAGTTGAACTAATTCATTGCAATCCTAACTATGCGCATGTTCGTTTTTCTGATGGAAGAGAAGATACAGTATCTATCCGTCAATTAGCCCCGAAAGGCTCCGACGCACTGATGAATGAAGCTGAAACTAATATGGGACTCTGTGAAAATGAACCGGTTGTTGCTGATGAACAAACCTCCTATAATGACGATACCGATATTGATAATGTTAAGGCAAATGGTGAATCTACGGATAACTCAAATGCTCGTGACCTATCAGAGAATCTCGAAAACCTTATCAATCAACAACAACGTGTTCATCCTTATAACTTACGAAGTGGAAATGTTTAAATACTATGTTTTCTCAATCCTCTTTGAATTGTTACTATAACAGTCTTGTTCCGACTCTGACGCTACGCTACAAATCGCAGTGGAGGAGAATGATATGATTGTTTATTTGTACACACATTTATATTCACACCGTTCGTATACTAACATGTTTTGTTTTGTCTTTTAGCATGTATATCTGCATTATATGATGAATAAAGCCTAATATTTTAGGCAACTCTTTCTTCTGACTTGTCTTATCATTCTGCCCGTTTGCTGTGATTCAGAACAGTACTCTAACCACTGAGCTACCCTGCTGCACAGTAGTGGTAGAGCACCAGATATAGAAGCAGACGTGTTCGCTTTCGAGCTGTGGCCGCGGAAAATTGTGGCTTGTACTTGATGAGTTTCCAATAATTACGAAACCGATATAGTGGATGAATTGCTTTTTCTACACCATACAATTCTTAATTTATACTGACAAATTTATAAACTTAATGGGGCAGGTGTTCGCAACCTTGATTATAGTAGTTGTTATCACCGCTCGCGCAACCTATATTCGTTTAATTGGTAAATTTGGTTTATGAATTATTCTACATACGTGCAATAAATATATCACAAAGAATACATGTACATTTTTATACTTCACAGATAGCACTTCGACTATGGCATCCTGATTTATGATTATCTGTGTGCTGGTTATGTAAGCTATATTTTGAAAATTTGCCTTCTTGATACATTTTAGCTTCGCGCAATCATGGAGGCTGATATATCGCTTACAAAAGATAAGTTTAGAAATATATTTTTGTTGCCATTCTCTGTAACACGTAACGAGCATGGTCGGATTATTACTTCCCTGAACCATTCCAGATAGTAGTTGATTAGCAAAATGTTTCATATAGCTTAGCTCATCTTTTCACTGTTCAGAGCAAATCGTCCTGACTCATCCCAACGTTAGCAGGAATCGCACCCATCGCAATTGTTGAAAATGTATCATCCGGTTAAAGAAGATTTTCTGTGTATTGTCACCGTCAAATCATCATTTACTTTCAAAGTACTTAGGTTACTTTGTCGAGAAGGGATCATTTACAATCTCAGAAATTAATTTGATATCTTGATCGGCTGCATTTGGTTTGTTTCATGATTTCATTTGGATCTACTGCTTCTTGGATGGACAGCCGCATCTATTTTCTGACTGTTCACATTTCGATCATACTTATTGCTATTTTCTTAAAATGAAACATGTGCAGAATGTCATAGCTACTCCATTAAACTGTCGGTAAAATATAGTTTCGAAGGCAAATTTCTCTTCTTTTCTACATAGTAATGAAGCCGTTGAATTCATAATATTCATAAGACAATCATAAATTACTTTTAATGAAAACAGTATTTTCTTCCAGCTAAATGCTAGTTAACAATGATAAAACATCAGGTAGTAATATTGTTTTGAAGTGGTTTTCCTCTTTTAGCACGACGTCCATCCCGAAAGAATCTCTGGTGGCTTATGTTAATTCAATTTTTTATTGCTTATAGCAGTTTGCACAGGAACGTGTCTTGTCTACTTTGCGGTTCATTGATCATCTTACAGATTTATGAATTTTGGTTTGCTTTAGAATTTTGCGGTTTTCGATATAATCTGATTTCAGATTCAGTTCTTGTACATAAAACATATTTCTTCCTCTGATACATGAGGAAAAATTATTTTCGTCTTTTTATTGTTGTTCACTGTCGCGCATAAATTATTAAACGGTCATTTAATTTCTCAATTATGGAATTACTATAAACAGAGGCTACAGGAATAATCCCTAATACCAAGTCAGGTTTGGCTAATCGTATTGTTTCGTTTTATTCTAGTTTCGCGAGTATATATTTATATCTATTTATGTAAGAATTTGACTTTCACTGCAATTCTTTCTCTATTGCTCTACAACGCTGACTACTGCTTTCAGTCCTTGGCCAATGAATACTTTTGGGTCGATATTTATCGGTAAGTAGTAACAGATTTCATTTGCAGACTGAATGCCCCTAATGTCATTTGGATTACTCTCAAGGAGCAGTTTGGCTACAAAGGACAGCCTTTGAATAATTGTAAATAAATGCGTAAGGACACGTAGCAAATTTCGATAAACCAGATAATATATACAAATCTGTCATGAAGTATAATATCTTTCCATTCTTTGTCTTCATCAACATTTCCAGCTTGTCATAAACGCTTTGTACTGACTTTCCATTTGATGATCAAGCAGCTTAGATAATTAATTATTGTTGTCACTAAACTAAATACGGCTTATAAATTTATTTCTTGAAATCAAGTTATTGAGCAAACAATAGGCACTAATCCCACCTTATTTAAAAAGTCGCGCAAAATAGCAAACCATTTTCAGTTGATTTGTTAGTTTCTGTTTCTTTCTTCGGCACCACTTAAGAAATTTTCTGGCACCAGGTCCCATTGCAAGTAAGATTTAAAGAACTTAATTCATTCTAGAAGTTTAGCAAGAAAAAATGGGCTGAGATAACACGATTTAGTGTTATACGAGTGAAAAGCAGATTCCGCTCCTTATAATAACTATTACTTTGAGCAAAGAAAACATTTATTTAGGTAAAATACTTAAAAGTCGAACGTTTATTATAAATAAATCGCTGATATGTATTTGAAATAAAAAACTTTCAATCATTATATATAAACACACACACATATATATATATATATATATATATATATATATATATATATATATATATATATATATATATATATAGTAATGATGTGCATTTCTATCAATGATGAGTTATTTCCAACAATTAATAAATTTTCTTACAGAGGTTAATATTTCAATATAAGTCTTTATTTCGCGATTTACATCTGCAATTGTCTGGCATATAACTATATAGAGCATTGCTCCACGAATGTTAGTGATTATTTATTGAGAAAAGAGCCATTAGATAATTTTTATAATTTTGGTCTAAACAAAGTTTAGCGCACATTTTAGTACAGAAATAGTGTTACATTTTGTCAGCAAAAATCAACTGCCACCTTGATACAATTTATCGTTACATAAGTTCACATCTCGGTAGAGAAGTCAGTACGTTGGGCGTATAAAGAAATAAATAATCCACAGTATCAACCAACACTTCCAACAAAGTTACCACAAAAAGCAATATTCATATCAGTATGGCGGTTCAAGAATTTGGAACATTAACATGACAGCTTAGTCGAGAGTTGGTCCTTTTACGTTACGGAATGAAATCAAAGCAACAGTGATTAAAAAAAGATGAATCCAACCATTTATACAGGACATAAAAAATGAATTAAAGAAAACTGTGCAACTTAGATGTGACTCTGCCGAATTTAAGTGGGACAATCAGTTACCTGCCTTCCTTAAATTTTTCACATACGAAAAGTTAACATTAACAGACATTCATCTAGAACGAGTCATAATATATATATATATTTGGGTGTGTGTGTTTTGGGAAGAGTAAGCACATTTAATAATAAATCTGAAATTGACTGGCTTTTTGAGTATACTCAACTGCACATCACGTACTTTCATTCATGTACGTACTGGGTTTTGTTTTATTAAGTGGATATTTGACTGTGTGCATGTATGGTTCATTACTATTGTACTACAAAGTGCTATGTGATCCGATTATTAATATATGAATGAATTAAGTTCTGACCAGATGTTCTTTTTGTTGG
This sequence comes from Eudiplozoon nipponicum, assembly GCA_029291075.1. Classification (NCBI taxonomy): domain Eukaryota; kingdom Metazoa; phylum Platyhelminthes; class Monogenea; order Mazocraeidea; family Diplozoidae; genus Eudiplozoon; species Eudiplozoon nipponicum. The sequence goes on along the minus strand of JAQBSW010000071.1, from coordinate 171,174 downwards.
CTATTTCGTTTACGAATGATTTCCCCCGTATGTTTTCCTTTGAATCAAGAAATCATAAAAATTTCGATACGGAGAAAACATTCGTACACATAGCAGCCAACAAAATGAACATCTGGTTAAAACGCAATCGATCCGTACAAGAATAACTAGATTTCAAACATCAATTTGTAGTTCAATAAGTATGACTACTGCACGCACATCTTAAAAAGTCAACTCGCTGGAACCGCCATCAAGAAAGACAAGTTAAACTTAAAATCAGACTAGTTCAGGCCAAAGTATTCAAATGAAAAGCCAGAATGAACATAAATAACAGAATGTATTCTCTAAATAAATATATGTGTATATCCCAAATTTATCTTTAAATAGTAACCTTTGTAAATTGAACGTTATGTACCTCGCCGTAATTTTTGTTTATTTATAATTAATTTCGTTAAGCATACGGTGAGTTTACAGTACCAGACTAGTTCCTAACACTGTCTGAAAACCCTCCCCACTAAGGATAAATAACCTAGGATATATTCACAGCCCACACAGAAATATGCATCTCATGATTATGCGGCAGCGAAACATAATTTCATCGTGCTGAACCAATTTTACATAATAGTAAACATGTAGATACAAACCGCAGGCTTACTTGCAAATTCTTCCAACCAGGATCATTTTGTAAGCGATCGTAAATGTAATATCTTAATGCAATGGAAAGACGCGCCATAAACGGGGTGCCTGGCGTAATACAGTTAGAGTCGAAGTGTTCACTATCCGCCTTCTCCGGTGGCAAATATGCTCCGCGATTTTGCAGCTCAGTTCGAAGTCGGTTAATCTTTTTTTCAAAATATAATAAAAATGAAATAGCATTAAGCGCTAATACCTCAGTCATGAGCAAAAACGAAGTATTGCATAAGTATACCAAAAAGATAAGAACGTTCATTGTGGTAGAGAAGCAATACATTCACCGTTAAATGAATTGATTAAATCAGAATGCTGTTCTAAAGAGAAAAGTAGAGAGGCCTTCTGTTCTACTGATATTTCATTCTTTCTTCATCCTGGATACCAGATCGCACTACAGCAACATCCTTTCAATCTTTTCCCGCCTGAGGCCTATTGATATTAACAAATATGACTTCAATGTTTCAACTGGAACACTGGTAAAGCGATAGTTTTACTGCTTTGGAACGTTATATCACCAGTACATTAAATGTACGATCGCAAATATTATGCTCCAAAATAAATGCTAATTTCGGTTTCATCCTCGCAAATCGGTTTGCTGTCATACGCTGATAATGATCAGGGAAGGTCGAAACGCGTCAGTGCGTGCGACTGGCAGTAGTTCTTCTACGTTGTTGGGCGACTGGTTAAATACGATGGGATCGGATTTTACTTTAAGCTCGCAAACTGGAATTGGTACCACCACCCACGCAATCAATGAGTGTTTATTTGTATCACCGACATATATATATATATATATATATATATATATATATATATATATATATATTCGCCTGATGGTTGTTTTTTTGCTAAATGTGTCGGCTGGTTAAATACAATCAAACATGATTTTTTTTAAATTGTTATCACCATCTGCTAATTAATTGTAAAACATTTTCTTTTATTGTAGGAATGGTAAAATGCATTTTATAGAAGCTCGCGTTCAAAAAGAATACAATTTATACGCGTAGAAAAGACTGTCCGAAACAGAAATTATCCTAGTTTAATGGCAAAGCCGAACATGGCACAGAAAACCTCGAGGACCAGCTGCGATCAAATATACTTTTCGGACGAAAATCAGTTGTGCAAGCGGTGATAACAATGAGTTAATTCAAGGTTATCAGTATACACTACATATTCTATAATGTAGAGAAGGCAACTGATTCAGTAGACCGGTTTGGTCCATGTTATGGACTATTCACGTAATATCCATATTTCAACGCGGACAGGCTCCAACCTGGCCACGTCTGTTACGGAATCTGGTGTTCTAAAGACTAAGCCACCCTGGCGCCTAGTACACACAATTTTCAGTTATATACTAGCGGAAGATTCTTTTTTAGCCTTTGCTTTAGTTGGAGCCTATAAAAATCTTTGTAGACTTAAAATTACAACCTCCTCAATTCTTTCATTATAGAACAGACACCACACTACCTGCAGAAACGGTATTGAATTTAACAATTATATAATCAAACGAACATTGGTTGCAGGGTAGGTGATGAAAATCTTTTTAATCAAGTTTGCACTCTTGATATAAACATATCCCATTATATATACACATTTGCCAGTATTAACTAAACATTAGATGAAGCATACGGGGCAAATTGCCTTTTCTACGTTATAAAATTCTTAATTTATACTGACAAATGTGTATATAATGGGCCTAGTGTTTATATCAAGATCGCAATCTTGGTTTAAATCACGTAGCTTAATATATGGCAGCAACAAATTGCGAAACTAAATAATGCGTTAAAATTTCTCTGTCAAGAAATGGAGAGCAGTAATCACTTTAGTACCAGCAAGGTTCATGACAAAGCCTCAGAACTATTGGATCATTTACACGTCGTACCACGGAAAATTATGGCTTTATCTTTGGAAAGGAAACAAATTTACTTATAATTGTAATACTTTAATTCAACCTGCTAATCCGATATCGGTATAAATGCCACTGAATAATAACGATGGTTTCTGGATTTAAAAAAGGACAACGAACACACACACACACACACACACACACAGACACACACATATATATAAAGAATAGCTACCGTCATTCGCTTTTCATGTGACTCTTTCGCTGCACGAAAACGTCGAGAACGCTGTTGGTTCATTTTTGCACGTGGTGCGACACCATCAATAGCCATGTAAAGTAGTCGTCTAGGTCGACAAATTGAAAATAAACGATCCATGTATTCAAAGATGGCAACGAACATTTCAGCCTCATTTTTCGGAGCTGGTTTATTCTCCGGATGTGTGCATGGATGTATAATTCCGTTCATATCCAGGTAAAAGCAATCGAACTCCTCTCCATTCGGATTTGGTTCAGATGTATCAACTTGTTCACGCTTCATAGTCTCAACATCTATCAATTTGCCTTTTTCTTCGACACAATGCGTCACAATAGAAGGATATTTTTGACTGAGCCATCTAAAGAAGGCTGGAACGCCCATACTGATTTGAGTAGAAGGGCTTGATGGCAATTAAGAACAAATTTTTAAAAAAATAATTCATTATCAAAAACAAAATGAACTTAATATAACAATGACAAGGTACATTGGATGAGCAGATTTCAAACAAATATCGCAAAATAATAAAGCATATTTCGTCAGCACAGCTTCTTTGGGTGTTAAACTTCGTTAGTCAGTTTTCCGTCGTTCTCTGATGATGAAAGTGAAAGTGAATGCGTCAGTATGTATTAATGACGGTAGATCTACCATATTGTGCAGTAGAATTTTTTTGCAATTCCATAAATTTGAATTAAGTGAATCCAGACATTATTTAGTTTCTCACGTAAAGAGAGAGTGGATTATAAGCAATGAAAATGAGACATAATCTAGAGATGAATAATAACACACGCATTGGGTAGAAAGAGCCTAACAATTAATCCGCAATTAAGACCTGATTCTTTAGCAATGAATCAAGACATTATAAAGATATATGTTAGTTGCAGAATATCGCTAATTAGACCACACTTAGTAGAAAGATTAGTTGAAAGAAATAAGCTTCATTTGTTACGTAACACTCATGAGATGTTATTCGGTTCATTTACACAATTATTATCACTATCGTGGGAAGATCTACATTTTACTTGTATGGAAAGTCATACATAATGATTGATTTCAACAGCCAATTATTCCCTATTATTAAACTGATCTATTATTTATCCAATACTTTTTTTACGATCAAAACCACAGTCTTCAGAAGAATAAACTGTTCGTCTACATCCACATAAAACTCACACGTGTGTGGGCTGTGAAGTAACACTAGGTGACCTATTCCTGATTTTGGTAGCGATAGTCATAATTAAACTAATAGGTATGAGGAACACATTATATAGTTCAATTTGTTATTAAATTGTCAATCATATCGCCTTCGCACTCATCAAATTGTACTCATGTATGCTATAAAGATATTTGAATCTTAAAAATAAATTATGACATTATAAAGCGAATTTACTATACTACCCAATTTGGATTTAAGTGACTTTAATTGTTTCTGCCATGTCAAAATCTGCCCACCTTGTTTTTTACGCCAATTTGGTGCTGGATGAGAGAACAGAGCTCTATTGGGCAATCGAAATGAGGGCATACGCAAAACGTGACCGAGCCAACGAAGTTGATGGAGCCTTATTTGTTTTTTCTAACGACGAGCACTTATTGGTAGATCCAAAAATACGTCTACGGATGTCAACGTTAGTTATTCGTTGTTGGTAACCAAAATGTGCTATACTTCTCAAACAACGATGATCGAATGCCTGTAAGCATCTCAGATCATCAACTCTATTAGGCCAAGTTTCACTAGCGTATAGTAAGACTGCGCGTACAGATGCACTGTAAACACGACCTTTAAAGTAAAGTAAAATATTAGCGTTTCTCCATAAATGACGAAGGTTCGAGAAAGCTATTCTAGCTTTCGCGATCCGTATACTCATCTCGTCGGACATATTGCCTTCGTTATTGATTGAGCTCCCAAGATATGTAAACCTGTCGACTATGTCAAGATCTTCATTCTGCAGTCGCAACGTTGGAGTGAGTGGTTGGTGATCCTGTAACAGTATCTTACATTTAGAGGGTGCGAATTTTATACCGAAAGACGGAACAACGTTTGCTAATCTATTTAAGGTGGTCTGGGCAGCATGCTGATTGTCGAATAATAGTGCGACATCGTCCGCATAGTCAAGATCGACTAGTTTATCTCCCGGGAGAACTTCAACTCCAGCGTCCTGAATGTGTGAGAGTGTTGTTCATAATAGCATCGATTACAAAATTAAACAAAAATGAGGAAAGTGGACAACCTTGACGAACACCACCGCTGGTTGTAAAGTTATGCGTTAATTCGTTGAACACCTTAACGCGACCAGAAGTATTTGTGTAGAGAGGTCTTATAATATTAACAAATTTTGTGGGCACATCGCTGTTCGACAAGATATGGAATAAAAACATTGCGATCCACCGAATCAAATGCACCCTTGAAGTCTAGAAAGACGACTATTGTGGGACGGTGATATAAATGTCTCTGTTCGAGAACTTGCCTTAACGTAAAAATATTATCTATACAACCTCGTCCTGCACGGAATCCGGCCTGTTCTTCTCTTGTATGTGATTCACGTGAAGCGCTAAGACGACGTAGGATAATCGAAGAAAATTACCTTGATACGACCGGAGTCAAGCTTATACCACGATGGTTATCGCACGAATTACGATTGCCTTTTTTGAAGATGGGAATGATGGTCGACTCATTCCATATAGTATGAAAAAGTTTGGTCAACGATCCTGAAATTATACCGCCACCATCCTTGAACAATCCCGGAATTAAATCAGCGGGGCCTGCGGGTTTGCGGCGCTTAAGAGATAGGACTGCATCGCGTACTTCTAACTCGAATGGTTCTTCGGGACTAACATTCCACACTGTTGATGCAGACATGCTTTCGGGAAGCGGAACTGACGCGGGTGGCCAAGAAAATTGATCTCTAAAGTGTTCAGCTCACCTGTCAAGACGACTTATTTTATCGGTTATTAATTTGTTGTTACTATCATGTATAGCTTCGCTAACTTTTAACTTTCTCGGACCTGTTGCGCGGATAAGTTGGAACAAACAGACTATTATCTGACGCGAAGGCTACTTCCACTACATCAGCCTTTCTGTTCCGAAAGTTTTCGAGATCGCCTTTTAGACTAAGCTTAAGTTGGCGTCTTATATTGCGACGGGTATTATTATGAGTCGAGCCAGGTGGAATTTGGCGCCTTATTTCGAGTATCTCCATAGATTTTACAGAGAGCCAGTGATTATTTCTACGGGGGCCTGCTATGCCACATACAGTAGTACTTGCATTGTGCATAGTGGAACTTATCTTGGACCAAAGTATCTTCGGATTTTCGCTATTCAGACCAGTTAGATTAGCCATTAGAATATTTTCATAGTTTTGTCGGAAGGACGGTTTTTCGAGTTTGCCTACATCAATTTCGACATCAAACTATGTCAAGAATGTGTGAAAATCGAAGTTTTAGGAAGATGGACACTTGTTGAAAATAACTGTTGTAACGGCATCAAGTCTCTAATCTTACACTTAGTCTTTATCTAGCCGTGATGTAATCAATTTTCCAGCATTAAAAACATTACCCAGCTACAAGCGCAGCGATGTGACCCATGGAGATGGAACGATGATATTCCATCGTACTTAGAAAGAAAATGTACTGGTAAGCAGACGTTGGAATTTTTACTTGAAACGAGAGCGTATCAGTAGTGTGAATGTACCGAATTGCAGTATCCTGTGCGCTCGAATCAGATTGAAATTCCGCTCCATGCGGCAGCCCCTACTGTGTCCAAATATCCATTTCTAATGTGATTTATTAACCGTGTAATGCTCAAATGGATGGATATGTAATATATTTAATGTGTAATTTCATCGTTTTATTTTTGAACATATTAACGAACTAAAACCAACAATGAAACATTTACTTACAATGAGCTACGCAAGTGTCTATAGTATTGACATATTAATGAGGAAAAAACCCTGTCTGGAACAGACTAGTTCGCTACTACCACTCCTGATAAATCCTTCTGAGTATAATAGCAATGACAAATTTTTAAAGTTGAGCAGAGAAAGCATACCACAGGAGTGCTAATGTCACCAATTTTGTGGATGAGCACCACAACGACAAATCCGCTAATTTGTAAAGGATTTCCATACTGCGGAAATAAGTTTGTGTGGGACCATGTGGACTTCCATTTTTCCGAATTGCAACATTGAGAATGAAACCGCAAAACACAAACAATTCATGAAAAGTAAAACGTTACACATCTATTCCGTAAATATATCGAAGTGTCACATCATCCATAACCACGACGCATGCATTATTTGACGGATTTAGCTTTTTTAATTGATTGGCGAGTTCTGAATCATTAAATAATTGTGCTCTTACATCTTTAGTAAAACTAACAATGATAATACATTATATCTAAGCATGCGATGCACATAGTTTGCTAAGCTTTAACGAAGCTTCAATCTCGTTAGCAACTTGAAGTCAGTTTTGAGCGTCATCCATGGCGTAGCTAGCAGAAAACTTCTTGTGAAGCCTACGAACCAGAGAGCTCGTTTTAGATTTACCGCGGATGCCACATGCAGAAGCTTTGGTTTTAGTAGAGATCAAGTAAATTATCTTGTTTAACTGATGGAAGAAAATCGTGGCTTGCATATGCTTTACTTTCATAGCGCTCTAGATGCTGTTTGGTACACTATCGACTGCAGTTACAGGTATCCCAGCATTAGCATATGGGTTCATGAAGGCTTTCTGTCCACCTTTATTCGCTACCAGTGCACAGATATTCGGACGGCCTCATAGAGAAATTTAAATCTTAATTTGACGGCCATTGATTGAAGCAATAGATCACTCATGGTAAGCTCGAAAATCCTTGAAAAGGCAACTGTCTGCTTACCGGAATTAACGAACACGTGATCGTCATGTGGCACGATGCACTAGCTGATGCTGAAAAACTGAAATTAACCAAGATCATGTTGAGGCATAGGTAATTATTGGAGTCTCATTCGGTTTTTACAAATATTTTGCGCTAGGAACAATTCCTCACAACTCTGTTTGGTATTAAAATTACAAACATTCGCTGGGATATCCAAACGCAACTGATAGTTTATTTTAAATACTATATTTCTATTAGCACAATTGTTAGGAGTTGGCGCATACGAGACTATGATTCATAAAATCATGTTTCCTACGCGAAACCTAGTACATGCGAAGAGAGTTTGTAGATTTCCACTAAAGGCTTTCGCCATAAGAATGAATAGCAGAAACTAGACACATGGCCAGATCACAATAACATTGGTATGGAATAGAGTCGCACTTCCTCTTTACTTATACTCAAATGAGACGGATTGCATAAAGCATTCCTAGTCTCCGCAAAGTCATGTGGACAGCGCACTAGCCCAGTTGGTCAGCCATAAAAGATTAATTCACTCGCGAAGCAACAGCATTCGCAATTAAAAAGCCAAACACTAGAAAAGATTTAAAAGAAACATATTGCGAGACAGAGAATAGATCATTGAATAAGATATCCGTATCCAAATATCGAAAATTTTGGAGAAAAAAACAGGAAGACAGCGGATGTAAACAAATCGGATCGCAACCCGATAATCAGGTAAACACTATAAAAGTTTTAGGCTTAAACAGTACTTTGTGTACGGCAAAATCTGCGAAACCCACAGCATATCTTGAAATTTCCCTATCTACTACAAGAAGGCCAGCCACCTCTCTACTCGGATTTCGTGTACGCGTGCGTGACTGTACGATTTACTGCAAAAACAGGCCTATTAGGCAATAACTGATCTCTGATTGAAGAGTATAATCGTGTCTTCATTAATTATTCCACGAACAAGCGCTGATATTGGCTCGTACCAAAAATGTTGTCTTTCTTTCTGGATGTTCCAACTTCAAACTCATCTGCAGTGGCTTGCTTTCGCTTACCCACCACGAAAACTCAACAGAGAAAGCGATCATTTCCTTACTGCGCATTAGTCGACGCAGTTTATCTTTATTGGTTTTATTATTCATAATTGTCTGTGGGTTATCGATGAACACCAGGTAGTTTATTTGTAGTGGGAATAGATTATTTATATTCCGTCTGTTTAGGAAAATGTAACATACACTCCAGCAAACTATCGCAGAATCACCATGATCAGTACAAATCACTGCCATCAAGCTAATAAAACGTAGAGAAAATGAACAATACCAAGAAAGCACAGACAGGATTCCTATCGAGTACTGGACGGAAGGACAACGTATATGCACGTACACTCACAACAGCTTCTCACTTGTCTTTCTTTTTAGTTTACTCGGCCAACATCAATTAGGTTGTGTGCGTAGTGATACACACTTAAACATCGAGATCTAGCCAACAGTATTCGCAGTAGTACGTATGAAATTTCACCATTGGCCTTGACATACGCTAAGGTTGCTTTCGTAGTGGAAGCCTAATTCTGAAGTTAGTCTACTAAACGGAAATAAGATTAAACATTGAAAGCTGAAAAGGCAGACAATCTCTTGACTCCTAAATACGCTCACCAAATGTACAGAAACCAAAGTTTAAGCCTGAATGATCAGATAATTGAAAATGATAAGGCACAAAGAGCTGTAAGTATTTAGGAAATTGTAATTCGTAACAATGTAGAGTTAATAAGAGCATCCCAGTACGGGAGATAGACCATGTAAATCGATGCAAAATAAAGTTAATATGGACACTGTGACTGGATCATTTATCATAATTCACTCCACATGCGAAAAACCATATATAAAGATAATACCAGAGTTAACATTAATATTGACACGCTAATATCAAGCTACTGAAAGAAGCAACTATTTCGAACCGAATTAAGCCATTTCCAAATTTAAAATAGGTATTGAATGAATTATGGAAAAGTGATCAAAAGTATAAACTGTTAGAGGCAAAGTACGTATAGTTGCAGTTTAGCAGTTTAATTTCTATAAAAATAATCATGTCAATAAACGAACAGGGTACATTGTATTTTCATAAGTAAATTAAGTTTAATAAAGGTGCGAGGTCCAAAGTTAATTATTTAGACGACAAGGCTTTTCAAATGCACACTAAATTCGATGAACGGATAAATGACATTAAAGATTACGCAATCTTATTTAACATATGAACGAACATATATTTAAAAACGAAAAAATTATTTTACAACATTAAATCAACGTGTAAAATTTATATCAATGACAATAATTGCCAAAACAAAGAGATACCTGTGTGACAAGAACACAGCGTGCGATAAATACTGCGATAGATAATATATTGTTACTGTACAATGTTTATCTATTCCAAATGCAGTATGAAAAGTTATCAGAAAAATGTATCAGTGATCACTAGGTCAAATTAATAAATCGGTCTAAATGGGAATAATTATGGTAAATTATATACAGTTATCTGTTACAACTGATTACAGATAATATAACAAATGAATACGAAGTTAGGTCCGCAAAAATAATAAGTTACACCAACTTACATGAGTTTAGTTAAATAAAACTTTTGTAAACGCCCCGGCTTCAAGTAAATGCCGTACGACGTTACAAACTCGGTTAAGGTGCTCTGAATAGAGATTTGTTACTGATAGGGGGCCCTTAAGAGGGCCTGGTAATGCGTTCTCCTGAATTGTTCAGAGTGTGAAGATGTTCTAGAGCCTTGGGTGGACTCTGGTTAAGTTGTCGCTCCCGTGGTTGAGCGATAATCACGATGTGGATAACGTCGTTCAGGTTCTGCAACAAGATGAGTCACGGATGTAGCCAATTGTTGGTGAAAGTATCAAATCACCAGCGTAGGTATTGACAGCCGACAGAACGCACACGCGTGACGGAAGGCAGCATGCAATTGCAACAACTGACTTGCATGGTAAATTGCCGTGCTTAAATAGCATGCCATGCCTACTTGCACACTATTGGTTAAAATGGCATGTTTGGCTTTTTTCTCATTGGTGCAACGTAAATAAAATTGAATTTTAATATACACAATATGTCGGCCATTAATTTGTGTCGTTACAACACTTTCCTCTCTGAAAAAAAAGAAAAATTCCTCTCTGCGAGTCTAGATAAGAAATGCATGACAGAGTTCGAAAAATATGATGAACCGTAAGTGCTGGGCTTAAATATGCTTGCTGGTTGCTTCAACAATTATATGATGCCAGGTAACCACTAGGAATTTCTACACAAATTGTTAGCTCTAGTGATCGGTCATACCACGTGAGGCAAAATAGAGCAGTGTAAGTTTTGGGAGCCGCAGCGTGAAGATTTCGAGGTAAATCGCCTCTGAATTTGCCAGGTTTAAGTTAAAACCTAAGCAGGTTGGATCGTCGTCAATGTGTTTGTATACGAACAAAGGAGCTAGAGTGCTCGACGTTGTGGTCATGACATTTGTAAAGTGGTCTTTGTGCAATTGATGAAGTTGAGATATGCATTGAAAGTGGCCTGTATCATGATATGAAGCTGATCACTACTTAGTGTTGCTACACAAAAGCGTTAGCTCTAAGTAGTCGGTCATACCAAAATAGAGACTGTAATGTCATGTGTGAGAAATACATTATAATGTAAAAATATATACATTAAAATCAAAGGTAACTGCATAAAAATACGTACACGAACATTGCCTCAGAGATGGCACAATACCAAAGAACTGTTCAAAAATGTTACACAATTTTTAGCTAAGGACAGCTGGTTATGCCACGTGAGACAAATACGAAAAATAACGTAAGGTTAAAAAAAATTTGATAGATAATGTTAATGTTTTAAAAAAAATTAATTACGCGTTATACAAAGCAGGATATTGAGATTGTGGACAGACGGTGCCTGAGACGTGTGTTGAAGGTTGAACGCTCTCAGGATCAGGCGGTTCGATAAACGGTTTCAACCTGTCTATGCTTACTGATGTCGGTGTAGCGCTTTGCATAATAATGAAGTATTTTGGTTGCCTGAGCAAAATCGGGTAAAGACCGCGATACTTTGGTTGTAGTGGTGCAACAGCATTATTGTTGCGAACGAGTACTCTATTGCAGCTGTGGAGCTGTGGGTGAACGAAGACTGGACGAAATGAAGTCGAAGGCGGGTAGCTTCGTGTTGTGGGTCATCTTGTGCCGGTAGTAGACGTGGGAGCTGACTAGGCAGGCATAGATCCATGCCATACAAGAGTTGTGACGCAGATGTTTTAATGGATTCACGAGTACGGGAACGCATGGCAAGCAGAACTAAAGGTAGTGCATCGACCCAGTTGCCATTAATGGACGAGGATGCTAAAGCTGCTTTGAGTTCCCTATGCATTCTCTCTACCATGCCATTAGCTTGGGGATGGTAGGCAGTCGTCTGGCTTAAGATGCATCCCATGTACCGCAAGGTGGTTTTGAAACGATCAGATGAGAAGCAAGTGCCTCTGTCCGTGATGACCTCATTGGGAACACCATAATTGGATATCCATGCAGAGATAAAACCGTTAGTTACTTCGTCTGCAGAAATGGTGCCAAGAGGTAATGCCGCAGGCCACCGTGTAAATCTATCGATCATAGTTAGAAGGTAACTGAAACCTTGAGCCTTTGTCAGATGAACTATGTCGATGTGGACGATGGCTAGGCGAGAAGTAGACCGAAAATGTTGCAACTTAGAACGAGTGTGTCGTGTGATCTTGTTTCTCTGACAAATAGCACACTCTGAGACCCATCGTTTAACATTCTGCCTAAGTCTGTGACACCAGAAACGATCTGTAAGAAGTCGGACAGTCACTTAGCTTTCTGGGTGAGAAATTGAGTGAATTGAATAAAAAACTTTTCTCTGAAGGCTGGTCGGCAGAACTGGCTTGTTGGGCTGCGTACCCGTGAAGTAAACAATTGGTAAGCCTTCCCACAGACGGCATATGAACTTGGTTGGGTGACGGGCTATTGATCTTTGAATGTGAATGTCACCGCGTTGTTCAGTTCGCAGGAGAGTTGGCGTTAGTGCAGGTTCACTGAGTGCCACGGAGTTGACAGTGAATGGTGACGGCGAAGGTGGTTGTAGAGAGACGTCTGGCCTGGACAGGGCATCTGCAATGAAGTTCTGTTTGCCCTTGACGTGAAAGACGTCAAATTGCCATTCGCTTAGACGAGAAAGCTGTCTTTCCACTCTGGCAGGGTACTTGGCGATAGATGAAGTTGCGTTTCGAAGTGCGCTAACTAGTGGTGCATGATCTGTGAAAACAACAAATCTGCTACTGCCAATGATGCTGATAAAATGGCGCACTGCGTCGTGGATGGCGAGAAGTTCTCGGCCGAAAGTGTCGTACCTCGTTTCTACTGGTTGGAGAGTACGCGAGTAGAAACTGATAGTCTTCCGAACTCCGTCGATCTCTTGTTCCAACGTGGCTCCAATAGCGAATTCAGAAGCATCTGTCGTGAGTAGAAATGGCTTTTCAAAATCTGGGTGAGTTAGCATTGTGGCATTTGCTAACGAGTTGACGGCAAGTCTAAGTAATTCCTCGTCTTCGGATGACCAAGCAATGATGGAATTCTTGCTAAGTCCTTTTCGGTTCCGCAGGTGCCTGCACAAAGGATAAAGTTGTTTTGAAAGGCCCGGAAGGAACTTGCGATAATAGTTTAGTACTCCCAGGATTTTCTGCAACTCGCTCACAGTCCTTGGTGACTTGATATTCTTGATTGAATTCGTCTTTGACGGCAACGGTTGAATACCTTGGGCCGTGATACGATGCCCTAAGAAGTCGACGGACGAAGTTGCAATTTGCGTCTTGTCACAGTTGATCTTGAGTCCGTGGTTGGATAAGCGTGAGAGGACATTGCGTAGATGTTTCGCATGCGATTCTAGATCTGGACTGAATACCATAATGTCATCTGAGGTCAATCACTGAGAAGAAATTGCTGTCGTTGAGTTTTTCAAGTAAAGTGTTGATATTTGGAATAGGATATGCATCAGATTTTGTCACTGGATTTAGCTTACGGTAGTCTCCACAGGCTCTGTACGATCCGTTTGATTTAGAGACTAAGTGCAGTGGTGACGCCCATGAACTTTTCGATGGTCTGATGATTCCCTCTTCCAAAAGCCTTGAGAATTCTTCTTCGGCAGCTTTCAGCTTAGCAGGAGCCAGTGGTCGCTTCTTGAGTGCAATAGGTTGTCCTTCTGTGACGATATGATGCATCGTGTTGGAGACTCGTAGCTCTGACTTGTTAAGATCGAAAAGCGATTTGTATTTTCAAAGAGCTGCTGATATCTCTGCTGAATGATGCACTGGGGTTGGCTGAATGACCTGTAACTCCAAACGCTCGGAGGCAAGTGTCCAAAAACTTTGTTCAAGTCCGGTGGAGGGGTCGATGATCTTTTGATTGGCAAGATCAACAATGAGCCGAAATTTTAGAAGGAAATCAAGGCCTATTATATTATGTGAGACCTTAGTAATGATGAAGTTGTGGGAAAATTCACGTCGTAGACCTATGTTGAGTGTGCGGTACCGGCAGCCATATGTTGGTATGGGCTCGCCTGTAGATGTTGAGAGAAGAACGCCTAGCGACATCTCGGCCATTGAATCACCTTTGAGACCTGAGACTGCCGCACCTGTGTCTACGATGATTTCTTCGCCAGTTTTGAAATCAAGAAGGTGCAGAAGTTCGTTTGGCTGTTTGGCCGGGTCATGCAAACAAGTAGGCTGGTGATAGCGACCGGCATTGTCTGTTTGGTTCTCTATGTGAAAAATTCGGCGTGGACGAAAAGAGTCGACAGGGATGTCGGATTGTAGTTGGCTTCTTCCCTGTAGCGCCGTTGATGCCGTTGATGTGCAGAAAGTACGGTCTTCTACTTCCTGCGCCAGACGTTTCCCGATACTGATGCACCCTTGTGCCTGCGGTCTGTTGTCCTCTCCGTCAGCTGTGGAAATTGACACTCATTCGGAAATTCTTCGGAACGACAAAGACAAACTTGGCAAGCATAAAAAACTTCTGGTGGTTATAACACCAGTTCTTTGGAACATATTTATTAAAGGATTGCGGAGATCTCGATCGCCGCCTACCATTATAATTTGACTTGGAAACGAATTTTGGTCGAGCATTTACTTGATTTAGCTCGGATTTGGTAATGGCCAATCCTTCTAGAACTTTGGCCATGTTCGCCACTGTTCTCTCTAAAGAGGAGATTCTATCATCTTGCGGGGGTGAAGAAAAGGATGATGGATTCACTTTGGGTTCCAAACCCTATATTCTAACTCACATCTCTCAGATAAGTCATCTATAGAGAGAGTGTTGGGGAGCTGTCTGGCAAAGAGTTTTAATGTTTGGGGAAGATTGTTAATAAAAACAACCTTAGCCTCATGGTCAGAAATGTTGGTTTTATACCAACGTTTCCGTAATTCCCTCAATATTTCGATGGGGCCAAGATTTGGCATATCTAACTGCGCATATTTGTTTATTATCTGCTCAGATTCCGTGGGTCCAAGCAAGGATTCTACCTCGTTTTGTAGGCCCAAAATGGGATTAGGTAGCTTCCTAATGGCCTCAAGCTTAGGATAAATCCGTCGCTGCAATTCAGAAGGTAGTTTAGCAAAAACCTTCGACAGTTTTTGATGACTGTCATAATCAGGAAACGGGGAGAAAGCGGAGTCTACGCGCATAAAGAATAGCTCACTATCTCCATCCCAAACAGGAACATCAATATCTAAAATTGGACCTGACATTTTAACAATCTTACGGGATCTTAAAAGCATAAATTTATAAGCAATATGAAAATATATAAATATACTTTAACGAAACGCTTACCCACAAACAGCTTCCACAGTTGAATGAGCGCAGAACAAAACACGTCACTGCTTCCAAAAATCCGCAATTGAGCCTGTCGAGTACGTACGGTGCCGTTTCGTACGTAGGAAAGATGAACAGAGGCCCCGTTGGCCTTTGATGCCAATGTATTCTTATTATATCCCCCAAAAAATTCAACACAAATCCACGAATATATACCCAACAAAATTCCCAGAAGACCACGATCACGGTAGAGAAAACGCAAATGTTAATCGATTTTTATCCCAAATAAATGAAAAAGGAAGTCAATTTTATTTATACCAAAAAAATCAGAACAATAATCAATATCCTGGCGCGGTCGCCAATTTTGTAAACGCCCCGGCTTCAAGTAAATGCCGTACGACGTTACAAACTCGGTTAAGGTGCTCTGATCAGAGATTTGTTACTGATAGGGGGGCCC
Organism: Eudiplozoon nipponicum; assembly: GCA_029291075.1. NCBI lineage: Eukaryota > Metazoa > Platyhelminthes > Monogenea > Mazocraeidea > Diplozoidae > Eudiplozoon > Eudiplozoon nipponicum. The sequence continues at coordinate 155,236 of JAQBSW010000071.1, read as the reverse complement.
TTAAGAGGGCCTGGTAATGCGTTCTCCTGAATTGTTCAGAGTGTGAAGATGTTCTAGAGCCTTGGGTGGACTCTGGTTGAGTAGTCGCTCCCGTGGTTGAGCTGTAATCACGATGTGGATAACGTCGTTCAGGTTCTGCAATGAATTGGCTCGTCTCGCTGGTTATACCGCAACAAGATGAGTCACGGATGTAGCCAATTGTTGGTGAAACTATCAAATCACCAGCGTAGGTATTGACAGCCGACAGAACGCACACGCGTGACGGAAGGCAGCATGCAATTGCAACAACTGACTTGCATGGTAAATTGCCGTGCTTAAATAGCATGCCATGCCTACTTGCACACTATTGGTTAAACGGCAAGTTTCGCTTTTTTCTCATTGGTGCAACGTAAATAAAATTGAATTTAATTTACGCAATATGTTGGCCATTAATTTGTGTCGTTACACTTTTTTAATGAGTAAAATTACATGTTCGACAAATGAAAAGTCAATCAAAACTCCGTAACAGCTCAGGAACAATTCGACAACATAAAGCGTAAATTAAATTTAATTTTAATTTACGTGACGCCAATTAAAATAAAGATATTCTCCGTTAACCAATCACGTGCGAGTTTTCGATTTCAACAGTGTATAAGCCCGGTGTATTTACCATGCTAGTTAGTATTGACGTTTGATTTCTGCTGCGCACTACATGTATATGCTGTCTCTTGTCAAACTGACTGTTCACCTACGCTGACTTCTGGACTTGCTTCACAAGCAGAGTCACTTAGTTACGTCAATCTAGTAGCTGCACAACTAGTGAGATGGAGCAACATATATTTATTGGACCTCTATGTGTGCCAGACACCACGGTGTTGACGCAGATCTTCAACGAGGCAATTCTCAGCTTTCACACAGTCTCTCGTCTTTGATTTCAACGGCAAAACAGAAGGAACATCAGCCAGTCAATCAGAGTCGTACTCAAGTGTCTAGGAGTACTTCTAGACAATGCTACACTATCTAACTTTCTTGGCATATGTCTGAGACGCAATTACGACCATAATAAGGGCCACCAACAGTACTAACTCTCAGCCGTCTTGGCACCTCACAACGTCGTATGACATGTACTTGAAGCCGGGGCGTTTTCAAATTGGCGACCGCGCCAGAATACTGAGAACAGCACTGTTTTCTAGACTTATTATAACACAAGACTTTTTGCTAAAGTACAATCGACTGTGATTCTTTTTCATCTTTATTATCATGGGAGTACAGTAAATTGACATTAGCACATACCACATTTTTTTACTCTGGATGTGAATCTTTCTTAAGTTGAGGTCTGGTAGACATTTTTCGTTAGGAAGCAAAAAATTTTTTGAGGGAAGGTTTGTTATCTTATACGTACAAACTGCGAAACTATGAAAAAAACTGTACACATTTGTGATCCCGTCATTTTTTTGTGCCAAACACATTATTTTTGTTGACTGTTCGAAACTGGTAAACTGTGACTTGTGATTTTGTGAAAGAACATAATTTCACCTGTTTTCTGTATGCGTCGATACTGATTCCGTCAGTTTCAACTGTGAAAGCAGATTTTCATTTCGTTAGTTTTCTGCATTCGTCAGTGCTCATCGCGTCAGATTCAACTGTGGAATCAGATTTTGGTAAGCGTTTCGTTACACGTATTTTTTACAATTCAACTTACTAATAAATCTATGCTTTAAAGATCCCTGAAGATTGTTAGAATGTGAGATCCAATTTTTGATATTGATATTCCTGTTTGGGATGGAGATTGCGAGCTATTCGTTATGCACGTAGACTCCTCTATCTTCTCGTTTCTATATTATAACAGTCATCTAAAACTGTCAAAGGTTTTCTCTAAAATATCTTCAGAATTATTATAATCAAGGTTGCGGTCTTGATATAAACAGCTGACCGCGGCAAATTCTGACCAGTACATGATGAGTTCCCAATAAGGACGAAACCGGTTAATTGGATGAATTGCTTTTTCTATACTATACAATTCTTAGTTTATACTGACATATGACAGTAATTAATGAGTCGGGTTGTGGCAATGGCCACCTTTAAGACAAATAATGAACAAAAGGTCTTATCTAGGGCAGACAGTATTTCAACAGAAATTCCTCGCAGAAGCGTCCGTATAAGAATGAAGCAGTCAGCCCAATGAGAAAAGCAGACTTAGAGCTGAAGTGAACATAAATTAATTAATGTGTAAATTTGTTTTATTAAATCGATGCTCGTTGTGCGAGAAAAATTCTATATATAATTGAGTAAAAATAAAGCATTTGTCGTACATTTAAAATGGCTTCTGATGGGTTGGAAACGTTGATTCAGGCATTGACTTCTCAAATGAATAATTTAACTGCAGAATTAGGCACAATTAAGGCTCGTCTAGACGATACGCTAATAATAAATACCGAAGACATCCAAGTACGTGGACCATCCAACATAGGTGGACACAACAATGGCGACCACGCCGAAGAGGAATCAGGAGGAAATATGCCGGCGTTTTCAGCCGAATCAACGAATTATTTCAGACCGTCATCAGAGTTTAAGCCGATGTTGGCACCACTAGATGTGGAAAGGCCACAGTTGTGGTTCGAAAAATTTGAAGCATCAGTTCGAGCCCAAGAATTTACATTGGAAGCACCTATTGTGCGTGTAGCTGTGCAGGAATTAGTGGACCGGACAGTAGCAGTCCAATTGGAATTGCCGGTTGACCTCACGTATGAAGAATACAAAAGACGCGTGTTGGATCATTTCCGGGCTAGGCCTCAGGAAGTGTTCTTAGAATTATACAGCCTGAAGCCATTAATGGGTGAGATGCCCATGGATACCATGGCACGTATCAAGCGGTGGTTCTCGAAGCTTACCGAGTCTTTACCCGGCTTGCAACCACATGAGGCCATCATGTTCATGCTGCTGGATCCTACCAGATACGGTGAAATATCCAGCGCCCAGGGAGGCCTTGAAGAGAGACTTCAGGCTCTTCAAAGTTCGGCCATAATGACAAACAAAGTGGCAGCTGCATCTCCACGCATGGGTCCAGTTACGACATCTGAGAGGAGCGACATACCGTATTGGAATTCTTCGCGGCATAATAAGCAGTTCCGCGACAGAAGGCAACAGCCAGTGGCCTGGAAGCAAAGTCAGTATATAAGGACTCCAGCTTCGACGAATACGACGTATAAGCGTCAGCAAAACCCATGTACTGCTCCTCGAGAACGGCCAGTGCAGTGGGGTAACAGGGTGCACAATCTCACAAATAAAGGTGGGAGAGAGCAGAGCACGAATATTAATCCTTTGGTGCCTCCGATGGGTAGATCGAATGAAGACCAGCAGATCAAACAAAAAAGTGGTCCGAACCAGATGGCCTTTGAAGAAAAGGAAGTGTGGGAAACATTGCCAAATGTAAGAATTTTCATTAAAGTTAAATTTTTAGAACTCTTCAACGGACAGCCAGTAATAATGCAATTGGATACTGGAGCTGATGTGTCGGTACTACCATTGACTTGGCCATTGAACAATGTAAAACCTACGAAAGCAAGTTTATGTCAGGCATCGGGCGCATCGATGGTGGCTGTGGGCGAGTGGGACACGAAGTTGTTAATAAATGAAAATGTCTATCATATGTCTTTTGTTGTTTCGAATACGCAAACGCCCTTATTGGGACTTGATTTCATTAGAAAATGGGTTAAGACGATAGACTGTCAAAATAAACGTGTATGCCTATCGCGGCCTGAGGGAATAAGTTCAATAAAGTCTATATGTACCCATAAATTGCAGGAGGAGACCAGTTGTCTACCTGGGTGGTGGAAGAATCTTCAAACCCGATATAACATTATATTCCAACTGCCTGATTGTAGCGAGCGTCCAGGGCCGACGGTCGAACAGTTTAAGCTATGGCTAGAACTAAATGACGGTTACGAACCACCAAAAGTATATGGTGCTCCTCCAAAGAAATTAGCAGCGGCGACTCGTGCAACCCAAGAAATGATAGAAGCCGGCGTTCTTGAACCGTCAACATCTGTTTTTCGTGCTCCGATGGTTTATGTTACGAAAAAGGATGGTTCGCTCCGACCAGCGGCTGATTTTAGGCAATTGAACTCAGTAACTAAACCGGACCCGTATCCCATGCCGGCTCTGCGTGATCTGTTCTTACAGCTAGCGGGAGGCAAATGGTTTGCCGTGCTTGATCTTAAACAGGGATTTTGGCAAATAGGTGTGCGGCCCGAAGACCGATGGAAGTTAGCGGTACAAGTACCCCAAGGTCATTTCCAATTCACCCGGGTACCATTTGGCCTTAAAAACGCTCCGAAAGTTTTCCAAAGAATGATGGACTCGTTCGTGTCTGACTTAACGTGTACAACAGCTTACGTAGACGATGTTATTATATGGGCCACTACTGAACACGAATTACGTGTGAGGCTGCAGAAGATGTTGGCCAAAGCTGTAGAATGGCGATTACATTTTAATCCAGAAAAGGTACAGATAGGTCAAGAAGTGCGGTTCTTGGGGCACTTAGTCTCAGCGGACGGATGCATGCCGTTAGATTCGAATGTACAACCTATCAGGGATTATCCGGTGCCTACTACTAGAAAACAATTGCGCCGGTTTATTGGTATGGTGAATTTCTATAGACCATACCTCGCAGGGATGGCGGTTACACAACAGCCCTTATCTCAGTTAACTAGTGCCAAGATACCATTTCGTTGGACGGAGGAAGCTCAACAAGCGTTTGTACTATGCAAGCAGAAATTAATAGATGCAACTATTTTGACTTTCCCGGTAGGTAATATGTCAATTGTTACAGACGCGTCAGATATTGGTATAGGAGCGGTGTTACAAGCTGACGGACGTCCTGCGCAATATATAAGTCGCACACTCACTAAGGCGGAACAGAACTATACAGTCACAGAAAAAGAATTACTTGCCGTACAATGGGCGCTGCGGAAGTTTAGATATTTTGTCATCGGGGGACACGTGGACGTCTTTACTGACCACAAAGCGCTAGTGCATTGGAGATCACTATGTATTGAGAAGAAACGTGTACATCGAGCCATTGAAGAACTAGAAGAGTATGATATATCAATTCATCATAGAGCAGGAATCGAGAATGCGGCGGCCGATGCGCTCAGCAGAATTTCCGCTGTGCGGGTTTCACCGCTTATAAAAGTCTCTGAAGAACAGGGTAGAGATGCTACATGTCAGGAAATAGTTAATCAATTAAAAAACGGCACCGGGGTATCTGCACCATATAAAACATTGAGTCTACAGAACGGCCTGTTGGTGCGGAAAGAAGGACAAACAGTGCAATGGTTTGTGCCAGAATCTATAAGAACAGAATTAATGGCCTTTTGGCATGAAACGTTAGGACATCCCGGCGCTGGGCGGCTCATTGAGACATTGCAGTCACGATTGTATTGGCCTGGCATGTCCAAAGAAATTCGTAGCTATTGTCAACAGTGCACTACATGCCAACGTTGTAAACCACAAAAACGAGAAAAAGTCACGCCGATTGCTTTCAATGCCACGGCACGGAACGAGTTTCTGCATGTCGACCTGGTAGGTCCACTGCCGGTAGCTCGCGGCGGCGTGTCCTATGTGTTTTCCATGGTCGATAAGTTTACCCGATGGGTCGAGTTTGTACCACTGAAGAAGATCACAACAGAAAAGATTATAACGTGCTTAGAAGAGCGATGGCTCAGTCGATTCGGTGCACCACAAGTTATAGTTACCGATCAAGGCGCACAGTTTGAGTCGAAAGAATTTAATCAGTGGTGCAAAGACCTTGACATAAAGCATTCCCGCACAGCCACTTATCACCCGCAAACCAATGCGACAGCTGAGCGCGCACATAGGACGATGAAAGAGGTACTGCGATGCTGGTGCCACGAGAGCCCGGGAACGTGGAGAGACAAATTACATTTGGTCGAGCGGGCCATGCGCTTTACTGTCTCAACAGCTACAGGATTCGCTCCAACGACCATGGTCTATGGAGGACACATAAGACTTCCAGGTGAACCGGTAATCCAAGGATCCCATAAGCGCTGCACCATAGCGGATATTCAGGAACGACTAAAACAGTTAACTGAATATGTAGGCGCCACACAGCGACAAGGCTATGCAAGGCAACCGACACGCACTCGCCTAAAGGTCGGCGACTATGTAATGGTAGCGAAGGTCGAGCCCATGGCACTGCAGGCTGTTAATGATGGGCCGTATCGCGTGGAGAGGGTGGACGCAGAGCACAATACTGTTTTTGTTAGCCTGCCCGATGGACCACGAGCTGTGGCACTGGATCGTTTAAGCAGAGTGCGAAAGCCGATTCCTGAGGGGGGGAAGATGTGGCAATGGCCACCTTTAAGACAAATAATGAACAAAAAGTCTTATCTAGGGCAGACAGTATTTCAACAGAAATTCCTCGCAGAAGCGTCCGTATAAGAATGAAGCAGTCAGCCCAATGAGAAAAGCAGACTTAGAGCTGAAGTGAACATAAATTAATTAATGTGTAAATTTGTTTTATTAAATCGATGCTCGTTGTGCGAGAAAAATTCTATATATAATTGAGTAAAAATAAAGCATTTGTCGTACATTTAAAATGGCTTCTGATGGGTTGGAAACGTTGATTCAGGCATTGACTTCTCAAATGAATAATTTAACTGCAGAATTAGGCACAATTAAGGCTCGTCTAGACGATACGCTAATAATAAATACCGAAGACATCCAAGTACGTGGACCATCCAACATAGGTGGACACAACACGGGTGTTTATATCAAGACCGCAACCTTGACTAAAATAATTGTTATCACCACCCGCGCAACTAATGTCCGTTTAATTATACCTTCAGAATTGCAGCGACGTATTTATTCGAAGTTTGAGGCCATTGGGAAATTACCCAATCCCATTTTGGGCCTCCAAAATGAAGTAGAATCCTTGCTGGGTACCACTGCAACTGAGCAGATAATAAATAAAAACGCGCAGTTAGACATGTCCAACCTTGGCTAATTGTGATCTTAAGGGAATTGCGGAAACATCGGTATAAAACCAATATTTCTGATCATAAGGCTAAGGTTGTTTTTATTAAAAATCTTCCCCAGTCACTAAAATTGTTCGCCAGACAGCTCCCCAACTCTCTCTCTCTCAATAGATGACTTATCAGAGAGATGCGAGTTAGAATTTAGGGCTTTGGAACCTAAGTTAATTTTGTCACCCTTTTGTCCTTCTTCGCAGGTTGATAGGGTCACCTCTTTAGAGAGGAAAATAGCGAATAGGACTTAAGTTCTAGAAGGATTGGCCATGGGGTAATCCGAGCTAAGTCAGTTGAACACACGACCCATTTTCCCACCAAAAGCACTAAATAACAGTATGTGGCGATCTAGATCCCCACAATCTTTTAATAGATATGCCCAAAAGAACTGGTGCTATAATCACAAGAAGATTTTCATTAATGTGAAGTCTGTCTCTGCCGTTCGGAAGAATTTCCTAATGAATGCCAAATTCCACAGTTGACGGGGAAGCCCACAGAAAACAGGCGTTGTGGAGCATCAAGATCGGTAAACGTATGGCGTAGAAAGTAGAAGACCGTACTTTCTGTGCATCAACGGCATCAACGGCCACACAAGAAAGCAATCACTTACAATCTGAAATTCCTGTTGACACATTTCGCCCATGCCGAATATGCCACATAGACATCCAAACTGACAAGGTCAGTTGCAATGATCAGCTTACTTGTTGGCATGACCCGACGAAGCAGCCCAATGAACTTCTGCATCTTCTTGATTTCATAACTGGCGAAGAATTCATCGTAGAGACAGGTGCAGCAGTCTCAGTTCTCAAGGGAGATTCAATCGCCGAGATGTCGCTAGGCGTTTTACCTGCAACAGCTACAGGGGAGTCCATACCTACATATGGCTGCCGGTATCGCACACTCAACATAGGTTTACGACGTGACTTTACTCACAACTTCACCGTCGCCAAGGTCTCACACAGAATAATAGGCCTTGATTTACTTTTGAAATTTCGGCTTATTTTTGATCTTACCAAGCAAAAGACAATCGACCCTTCAACCGGAATTGAGCTATGTTTATGGACACTTGCCTCCGAGCGTTTTCAGTTACAGGTCATTCAGCTAATCCCAGTGCATTATTCAGCAGAGATATCAACAGAACACAAGTCGCTTTTTGATCTCATCAAGTCAGAGCTACGAGTCTCCAACACGATGCACCATATCATTGCAGAAGGATAACCTATTGCACTCAAGAAGCGACCACTGGCCTATGCTAAATTGGAAGCTGCCCAAGAGGAATTTTTAGGGCTATTGGTAGAGAAAATCATCAGACCATCGAAAAGTTCATGGGCGTCCTCACTGCTCTTAGTCTCCAAATCAAACGGAGTGTACAGAATCTGCGAAGTTTACCGCAGGTTATATTCAGTGATAAAATCTGATGCATATCCTATTACCAATATTAACACTTTACTTAAAAAACTCAGCGACAGCCATTTATTCATAGTGATTGACCTCACATAAGCCAACCACCACATCTCGGTAGCGCAAGAAGATATTAAAAAGACTGTGGTCATTACTCCATTCGGCCTTTTTGAATATCGTTACATGACTTTTTGACTTAAGTGTGCTACACAGACATTTCAGAGATTTATGGACAACATAATTCGCGACGACATCGCTTACTGTATGTCATATCTCGATGACATAATTGTATTTAGTCCAGACTTAGAATCTCATGCCAAGCATTTACGAAATGTCCTCTCACACTTATCCAACCGCAGACTTACGATTAACCGTGACAAGACGCAGATTGCAACTACATCCGTGGACTTCTTAGGCTATCGTAACACACCACAAGGTATTCAAACTTTGCCTTCAAAGGCGAATTCAATCAGGAATAGGAAGTCACCGAAGGCTTTTAGCGAGTTGCAGAAAATTTTGGGTGTCCTAAACTTCTACCGCAAGGTCCTTCCAGGCATTTCAAGACAACTTTATCCTTTCTGTAGGAATCTGCGGAATTGAAAATGCCAGCAAGACCTCCATCATTTCTTAGTAATCTAAAGACGAGAAATTATTTCGACTCGCCATCAAGTCGTTAGCAAATGCTACAATGCGAACGTGTCCAGATTTAAACGACCATTTCTAATCACGAATGATGCTTCTTAGTTCGCTATTAGAGCCACGTTGGTACAAGAGTGTACTCGTTTACAACGACACTGCTTTTACACCAATAAAACCAAAGTATCGCAGTCCTTATCCGATTTTGCTCGGACAATCCAAACACTTCATTATTATGTAAAGCGCGACACCGACATCAGTAAGCCTAGACAGGTTGAAACCGTCTATCAAACCCCCTGATTCTGGGAAAAAACAAGCTTCCACACATGTCTCAGGCTCCATCTGCCTTCACTCTCAGCCCTACAGTAGATTCATTGGCATAGTGGATAACTGATGATTTTTTTAACATACTTTTTTCGTTATTCTACGTGTCGAATTTTTAACTTTATGCGATCCATTTGTGCTCTATATCACGCAACGTGACCTCTATAAATCCACATGATTCATTTTTCTTCTCACACTCACTTGTTTGACGTGGTATAACCAGCTGTTCTTAGCTAACAATTGTGTAGCATTTTTTGAACAGTTCTTTAGTATCATGCCATCTCTGCGACAATGTTCGAGAACACTTTTTTTGGTTACCCTTTGATTTTAATGTATATATTTTTACATTGTAACGTACGCCTCGCACCGGAGCTCACACTGCCTATTTTGTTATGACTAGCTACTAAGAGCTAACGCCTTGTGTAGCAACACTACGTATTTATCGGCTTCATATCATGGTACAGGCTACTTTCAATGCATATCTCAACTTCATCAGTTGCACAGTGACTACTCTAAGAATATCATGTCGACAACGTCGAGCACACTCTAGCTCCTTTGGTTCTATTAAAACACATTGACAGCGGTCCAGCCTGTTAGTGGAAAACTACTTTGAAATCCTCCCACTGCGGCTCTCCAAACCTCACACTGCTCTATTTTGCTTCATGCGGTATGACCGGCCATTACAGCTAACAATTTTTATAGCAATTCCTAGTGGTTACTTGGCATCATATCATTGTTGGAGCAACCAACAAGCATAAATTAGCACAGTAGTTACGGTAAATTTTTTTATATCTATGGGCTGAATAATAACCAGTTGCTTAATTGGATTCGGACTCTGCCCTACATTCTTATCAAGCCTCTCCGAGAGGAATTTTTTTCTTTTTTTCAGAGAGGAAAGTGATGTAACGGCTCAAGAACAATAAATAAAATTAAAAATTAATTTACGCGGCAGCAATTGAAATTAGCGAAATTTGCAGTTAATCAATGGCGTGCGAGCTTTCGATTTCAACGGTATATAAGCACGGTGCATTTACCATGCTAGTCAGTATTCACGTTTGAATTTTGCCGCGCACTACGTGTACGTGCAGTCTCCTGTCACACTGACTGTTCACCTACGATTCTCAAACAGAGTCACTTAGTTACGTCAATCTTGTTGCTGCACAACTAGTGAGACGGAGAAACAACTATTTATTGGATCTCTACGTTTGCCAATCACCACGGTGTTGTCGCAGACCATTAAAGAGACAATACCCAGCTTTCCCACAGTCTCTCGCCTCTTATTTCCACGCGACAACAGAAGAAAAACCAGCCAGTCAACCAGAGCCAGTCTTAAGTGTCTAGGAGTACTTCTAGATAATGTTACAATATCTAACTTTCTCAGCATTTGCCAGAGAACGAATTCTGGCCCTAATAAGGGACACTTACTGTACTAAATATCAGCCGTCTTGGCACCCCACTGCTTTATAAAAGTTGTTTACTTGAAACCGGGGCGTTGTACAACGCAATTTCAAAACAATTTTTACGGCTCAAATCCATTCGCCGACATATTGTGATAATTATATTCCAATATTAATACACTGGACCAATAAAAACGCACAAAATAACCGCCGACCAATTGCGTACGACTTCGCATCTATATAAGCACGATGAAATTACCATACAATACATATTCTGCTCTGTTTGCTTTATGTAATTTTATCGCATAGTCTTCAGTTACGCCAATTCTCTTGGTGATGCGCATCTAGCGATATGTAATCAATCATCTATTAATCATATTTCTAAATGTGCCAGCCACCTCAATGTTGCCGGAGATCTTCAACAAGACAAGTATTGGACTTTGAACAGCCACTAACACACTGTATTGACAATTCTACTTATGTTGTTACCTCTACCCAAATGACCACTTGTCAACGAACAGGACGACATAGCAAGTGTCTAGAACGATTTCTAGACACCATCACTCTGCAAACATTCATAAACTTTCACGGCTTTCTCCTGTGACGAATTTCTGGCCCTCTTAAGGGCCACCAACAGTACTTGCTCTCCAATTACTTATTTGTCTTCCTGATAATGTCGCACGACACTTACTTCCTGCTGGAGCGTTTAAAAATTGACGACCGCGCCAGGATCGGGGAGCAGTACTGCTGTTACAAATTGTTTTGATAATACAAATCCTTGAGTAAAAATTTAAACTAAATAAACTTGTTTTTAGACGGGAATCTTGGGTGTACATTAAAAAACCAAAGGTAGCACATCTGCTTACCGGATCGTCCTGTTTTTTTACAATTCTGTTTGTGAATTTTTCTGAGTCAAATTCTTTTGTGGTTAAATCACAAATCTTATATGGCTTGGACCTACGCCTGCCTAGCCAGCTTCCACGTTTACTACCAACAAAGAATGACTCCAAAGTCAAAGCTTCACCTGTGACTTCATTTCAGTAATATGTCTGCCTAGCAGCCGAGAAATATTCTTCGGCCAGTCTTCGTTTATCAGTAGCTCCACAACTGCACGGAGTACTCGTTTTTAACGACGCTGCTGTTGCATCATTGAAACCAAAGTATCGCGGCCCTTATCCGATTTTGTTCAGCAAGCCGAAATATTTCATAATCATGCAAGGTAGGACAACTAAATTAGATAGCATAAACAGGTTGAGACCTTTTGTCGAACTGTCTGACTCTGGCGACATACAACCTTCTACATGCGTTTCAGTCTTCAAACGCCTATAATCTCAACGTAGTAATAAATAGCTTAGCATGACCAGTTACTGATAATTTTTTCACATTAAGTTTTCGTTATTCTACGTATCAAATGCTAACTTTTGGTGCACTAATTGTGCCTTATTTCAAATGACGTGATCTCTATGCATCCGCATGATTCATTACTTTCCTCAAATTCACTTGTCTCACTTGGTATAACCAGCTTTTATTTATGAACTATTGTGTAACATTCTGAAAGTTCTTCAGTATTATGCCTTTTCTGCGACAATGTTCGAGTACACTTTTATTATTATCATTTGATTTTTATTTTTTTTACTCATCATGTCATTGCAACGTATGGCTCACAACTGAGCCCAAAATTACCGATTTTGTTATGACAAACTATTTAAAGCTAACGCATTGTGTAGCAGCACTAAATAATCACCGGTTTCATATTATGGTATAGACCAAAATCATGCATTTCGCAACTTCATCAGTTACACAGTAAAAATTCACTACGAATATAATGACTACAATGACGAGTACACACTAGCTCCTTTGGACGTATCGAACTCTCATTGACAGCGATTCAGCATGCCCAGTTTACATCATAAACCTGGTAACTTTAGTGGCCATCCACTTTTGAATTTTTAAGCTGCGGCTCTCAAAATATATCAGACTACTATATTTCCTTCCATGCGGTATGACCGGCTACTACAACTAAAAGTATGTGTATCAATTATTAGCGGTTTTTTGGCGTCATATCATTGTTGAATCAATTAATAAGTATGTACAAGCCCAGCATTACTATAAAATTTCGGTTAACTATGAACAGATCTTTGTTCACCCACAGTTCCATAGCAGCAAGAATGTTCTCGTTCGTAACGTCGCTTCTGTTTCACCACTGCATCTCAAATATTGTTGTCCTTATCCGATTTTGTCAAGATATCCCAAATATTTCTTTATCATGCAAAGTGTGATGTCTACTTTGGAAAGCATAGACAGGTTGAAACCTTTTATCGAGCCACTTGATCCTGTTTTACCACCGTAAATCCAGCATCCCGTCTTTACCCGATTATGTTCAGACATCCTAAATAATTTTTACCTTGCAAGGTTTTACGCTTACTTCGCTAAGCATAGAAGGGTTGAAACCTTCTATCGACCCGCCTGATCCTGGCAATATACAACTTTATACAGGCATTTCAGGTCTGACATGCCTACAATCTCAACCGGGTAATAAATTAATTTGCATTACGTGTAACTAATATAATTTTTTCTTTGATTGATCATTTTTCTACATATCACATGCTACATTTTTTGTGCACCACTTGTGCCCTATTTCACTGGACTTAATTATTTTACGGATCTATAGGATCAAAATTTTATACTCAATTGTATAACGTGGTTTAACCAACGGTTCTTTGCTAACACTTGTATAGAGTCTACGAACAGTTTTTTTGGTATTATGCCATTCCTGCGGCAAGGTTTGCGTAAATTTTATTTGTTTTTAACATTTTATTTTCACGCAGTAATTTTTATACACCATAGAGCTGAACCAACACTTGCTTATTTTGATATGACTAGCTACTTAGGGCTAAGATTTTTGTGTAGAAACAAATATTAATCACCGGTTTTATATCATAATTTATCAATTATCATACATACCGAAAATTCATTCGTTACGCAGTTCATATTAGCTAAAGTTTATAAAAAGTCACAACATCAAGCACACACGGGCTCAGTTGGTCGTATCAAACTTTCATTGACAGTGATCCAGCCTGCTCAAGAAACACTTAAATTTAGCTTCTTCATTTATAATCAACTTTGCAAATTTCATACCAGAGCTCTCAAAACTTATCGACACTGCTCTATATTTCTTTACTCGTTGTGACCAGCCACTACAGCTAACAATTATGTAGCTATCCATAGTGGTTATTTGACATCATATCATTGTTGAAGCAAGATCAATTCGCTGACATATTGTAAAAATTAAATTCCAATTTTAATACGCTGGACCAATTAAAACGCGCAAAATTACCGTTTACAAATTGCGTGCGATTTTGCACCTATATAAGCACGACGCAGTTACCTTGCAACTAACAATTTGCTTGTTACATGTGATTGCTCTGCTTGACTGTATATCTGCGCCGACTACTGGACTTGCGTTAACCACACTGTGTCATCTTATCACATAGTCTTCAGCTACGTTAATCTTCATGGTGATGCGCATCCTGCCGTGCGAAGTCGATCATTTATTAAACGCATTTCAACGTGTTCCAGCCACCTCGTTGGTGCCACAGATTCTCAATAAGTCAAGTCTAGGTTTTCGAAAAGCAACTACTTATCCTGCTTCGAGAATTCTACTTATTCAGGTGCATCTACACAAAGGGTCATCAGCCAACGAAAAAGAAGACAGAACAAGTGTCTAGGACTTCCAGACAACCTCAAACTTCAAAAAATCATAAAAACTCACGGCATTTCTTTAAATCAAGTTTGCGAGCTTGAAGTAAAAACCAATCCAATTCTATTTAACCAGTTGTGGAACAACATAGCAATACTACTGCCAGTCGAACACATTGACGAATTTCAAATTTCCATGATCATCATCAGAGTACGACGGCAAACTGACAAGCAAGGATCAAACCGCATTGTATATACAAGTATGTATTAGATGTTGCGAACCTAGTAACAAATTAGTTCAGTTGTGACCAGAAGGATAAACCAAAGGCAGCATGAACGGAAAGTATAATCTCATGCACATTCGTTTCGTGCTTACTGGCGACTCATCAGTAGGAGCCGGTATTACGCCCTTTAACCACTATATATTTGGTCGAAGAATGTGGAATAATAGGACGGTACAATCTCCTAGACGAATGTGTAAACCTGCAATAGTGAAGCTAACATCATCTAAAGTCAACGACAATGCGACTTCAATGCTAACTCACACTATATAATATATATACAGAGTCTGTAAAGGATACTAACACTATGGCTATTGTGTTAGTAACCGATACCAACATTATTGTACCGAAAAGGTACATGATACTAACACTATGGTTACCGAGTCGGTACATGATACCAACCTGATGGATATCAATTTATGCTATAGTTCACCGAAATTGAGAATTAACAATTTCTGAACACCTGTTACTCCAGTAAATCCATACACTCTGGCCTTGATCGATATCAGTTATCACATTTCGCGGTAAGCATGACATCATTCAATTCAATATATTACAGTTAAATACTGTTTGTTGCGAAGAACTAATATATATGCAAGTATGTATTAGGTGTTGCGAACCTAGTAACAAATTAGTTCAGTTGTGACCAGAAGGATAAACCAAAGGCAGCATGAACGGAAAGTATAATCTCATGCACATTCGTTTCGTGCTTACTGGCGACTCATCAGTAGGAGCCGGTATTACGCCCTTTAACCACTATATATTTGGTCAAAGAATGTGGAATAATAGGACGGTACAATCTCCTAGACGAATGTGTAAACCTGCAATAGTGAAGCTAACATCATCTAAAGTCAACGACAATGCGACTTCAATGCTAACTCACACTATATAATATATATACCGAGTCTGTAAAGGATACTAACACTATGGCTATTGTGTTATTAACCGATACCAACATTATTGTACCGAAAAGGTACATGGTACTAACACTATGGTTACCGAGTCGGTACATGATACCAACCTGATGGATATCAATTTATGCTATAATTCACCGAAATTGAGAATTACAATTTCTGAGATTATACTTTCCGTTCATGCTGCCTTTGGTTTATCCTTCTGGTCACAACTGAACTAATTTGTTACTAGGTTCGCAACACCTAATACATACTTGCATATATATTAGTTCTTCGCAACGACAGTATTTAACCGCATTGTATATATATG
Source organism: Eudiplozoon nipponicum (assembly GCA_029291075.1). Lineage (NCBI taxonomy): Eukaryota > Metazoa > Platyhelminthes > Monogenea > Mazocraeidea > Diplozoidae > Eudiplozoon > Eudiplozoon nipponicum. Next base: position 139,246 of record JAQBSW010000071.1, on the reverse strand, counting down.
GAAAGCAATATTAGATAAGCGGCTCTCGCCTCTAGTAGTCTCGCATATATTGTACTTGACTGGAAATGTCGGCTGCACAATCCCTTTGCAGTCACGAACATAGACTGAATGCAGCTTGCGCTACAAACTAATATATAGGAAATACAACTAATCAAAAATTGATTGCAGCATTTGCCGATGAATGCTTTTCTGGCCTTTTTAAGTACCAACTGCAGTACTTGCTTTCAGATTGCTTATTTGTTTTCTTAGTAACGTCGCACGGCACTTAATACCAACCGGAACGTTTACAATAATTTTATCCTTTTTAAATTGAAATTTAAGCGCGCAGTTTGAAATGAATTCAATCTTGTTGCATGTTATTTAACGCCTCAGATCAATTCGCCGACCTATTTTTAAAATTAATTTCAAATTTTAATTCGCTGGACAATTTTAAGCGCGCAAACTTACAGTTGACCAACTGCATGCGACATTGCATCTAAATAAACACAGTGCAATTAACACACAATACACATTATGCTCTGTTCGGTACCTGTGATTACTGTCGACTTCTCCACTTGAATGTCTATTTACGCCGACTACTGGACTTGCGTTTATTATACTGTATCATCTTGTTGCATAGTCTTCAAACAGAACAATCTTCTTGTTGCTTCGCATTCAATCACACGCAATACATCATCTATAAATCGGATTTCTACGTTTGACCGCCGCGTTGTTGTTGTCGCATATCTTTAAAAAGACAAATCTAAGCCTTTGAGCAGCAACTAACATATCCTGCTTCTACGATTTTACTTATTCAGATGCACCTACTCAAAGGATCACCAACCAACTAACAGGAGGACATTGCAAAATTCTTGAAGCCACTCTCACACGCCCTGTTAAGGACCACCAACATCACTCGCTTTCCGATTCCTTAGTTGTCTTCTTAGATACGCCACACAGCACTTACTTCTAGCCGGGGCGTTTCACAATTAACAGACACTAGCGTAATAAGATAGCACGGAATAATAGGACGGTACAATCTCATAGACGAATGTGTAAACCTGCAATAGTGAAGCTAACATCATATAAAGTCTACAAAAATGCGACTTCAACGCTAACTCACACTATATAATATATATACCGAGTCTGTAAAGGATACTATTACTATGGCTATAGTGCTAGTAAACGATACCAGCATTATTGTACCGAAAAGGTACATGGTACTAACACTATGTTTTTTATGTCAGTACATGGTACAAACATGATGGATATCAATCTATGCTATTGCAGGTTTACACATTCGTCTAGGAGATTGTACCGTACTATTATCCAAGATTCATGAACAAAATATATAGTGGTTAAAGGGCGTAATACCGGCACTACTGATGAGTCACCAGCCATCTTGGTGTAGCCGCAGACCTTTAACAGGACTAGTTCAGACCTTAAAACAGAAACTAACACATTCTGCTTCATAAATTTGATTTGTTCACGTGCATTTACTCAAAGGATCACCGTCCAGCAAACATATAACAATAAGCTAATGCTAAAGAGCACCTCTGGATATCCACACTCTGCTTATACACAAAAACTCTCACGGCATTTGCCGGCGAATATGTTCCAGTTCATATAAAAGACCACCAACCGTAACTGCTCCCTTTGGATTCTTATTTAGTCTTCTTAATAATATTGCACCGCAATCTATCAGGATCTTTACATTATTGTAGTAGCTCTTAACTCAATACTGAATGAGAGTCCTATTAACGGTAGATTCGCGTTCAAAATATTACTAAAAGTATCACTAAATATATAACAAGTAAATTACTTATTAGTTTCGGCACATTCTCTTAGGCTGACATTTCTAAGCCCTCCGATCAAATGCTCTGCATCTTCACACTTAATGCTGTTTTAAAAAAATATTGAATCACCATGTCAATGCTTACCGTGTCTATTGTAACATAGATTTACGAAAGTGAAAACTTTAAAGCTGAGAACTCATTCTGTTTAACTGATGACAAATTTGATATCCTTCTTCATTTAACAAATGAAAATATTTCTTTGTACTCAATTCAAAATTTTATTATCGAGGATTATATGCTAAGGATCAATATATTGGAAAAAATATGACTGTGCTAGCACAAATCAAGAGTGTCACGATCGAATAAAAACTCAGAAAGGAAGGATTTTTAAAGGGACAAAGACAAGTCGGAAATTTACACATTTCAAGCTAACGAAATTCTAGAAAAACTAATAGAATTTAATAAACGTAGCTATGTTTGAGATACGAAAGGTAACTTCAAATGTCACATAATGTAACTTGATTAATGTAAGCACGAAACGAATGTGAATGAGATTATAATTTCCGTTCATGCTGCCTTTGGTTTATCCTTCTGGTCACAACTGAACTAATTTGTTACTAGGTTCACAAAACCTAATACATACTTGTATATATATTAGTTCTTCGCAACAAACAGTATTTAATTGATTAATGTTTGTGTGAGAAGATATTATCCTCCGCATAGACCCGCATTTTTAAGATGTATGTTCATATATACACTTAAACGTCATTCTCTTGACTCTTGAAGACTTTTCCATAACATGTTTACCCATGTACCGCTGGTACATCGCTGGGTTTCATTTTCATATTTTGTTGGTTCATCATACGCTCACTTTTCCCGTTAATTTCAGTTAGTTTCCTTTCCGTTTTGCGTTAGTTTAACTTTTGTTACTTTTCTAAAGTCTTCTTGTAAAATCTCGCCTCAGATTCTTGATATCGTGATTGGGGTTTTTTCTCAATCTCTCCCTCCAACTAGGTAAACTTTGTTGCGTAGTAAGCCAGGGTTATATAATTCTCTGTGCCATTGATTTCTTTGAATTCATTCTTCTCAGTCATACAATTGATTTTAAATGACCCATTATATAATGGAGTAAGACGATTTAGCCTGTTTTCGTTAGTTATTTGCACATGCGACTTCAGTTTGAAATCTGAATTTATATAGCATTCTGACCTTGAACTTCTAGTCTTCCTACGAACTAGGCGAATAATTTTATCCCTGAGAGTTCCTACAAACCAATCTGCTGAACTACAGGTCCAATCGGGGCAACAAGGAGAATCTTTTAGACGATCTACAGGTAATCTCAATGGCTCGCCATAAGCCAGCTCACATACTGCTTATCCAATCTGTGCTCTTTACCTGTTTCACATTGCCAAGATAAATATACGCAAAACGTGTATCATGCTAGGTCATGTAGTGCCCTATAATGTAGACTTCAGTTCCCTATGCAGGATATCAACCATGCTCTAAGCTATGAGATTGTATGCTGTTATGTGTCTCACTTCAATCCACTTGACATTTAATGACCAGATAAAGATTTCCGGCATATATTAATTACCACAATAACTAGTGACAATTACCCGTAGACTACATAGTGACACTCAATTGTGCAAAAACATAAGTAGAAATTGCATAGCTGTCCTATCCTTCAAGATCTAACTTCAAACTGTTGAATGAAACGATCAACCACAGCGATATGTTATCTCTGATCGGAGATGTCGGGAATTACAACAATATCGATTTGCATATGCGTGAACCGACCCACAGTTATTCCAATTGATTTTACTTCGGGCTTATCATTTCGCCAATCTTGACAAGTTTGACAACGGAAAAATACTCTTTCATAAGTCTTTATGTTTTTCAACATATTTGGCAATTAGTATCTATCAGTCATCAACCAGATACTAGCCTTATTGTAAGGGTGAGCCAACTCATGAAGCTGGTGAATTACATTGTATCTTAATTATAACGGTTCATATGGTTTAGGTTGACTCCCAGAGATATCACACATTTACACCTGATTTCCAAACTTCTTAGCCAACAAAATATTAAAGCATAAATTTTCTGCGCCATAACGAATTGCCGAGGAAATTAGTTTTCAGATGCAATACAGCCTACGACTTGCTTCGACCGGAGAAATTCTATCTGTCTCGTAGGGTCTGCTGAGGTTGTCCGGCATCACATTTATTTTCCTAAGATATAAAAGATGGTGAAATGAGATTCTGCTAATCGGGTTACTTTTGATATCATCCTCTGAGAATAATGAAAACTGTTGATATTTTTTAGGATACTGATTTCCACCCAAGTAGTGCTCAAAATGCAACGCTGCAGTTAAAACAAAAGTAAATCCTTCCCAAACATGTCATATTGCCACTCACGATTCTGGTATTTCCTACAGTTAAATACTATAAACCTGACAATAATGTTGTGCCCCTGATGTAGAACTGCTCGTATGGCTACATCGGAAGCACCTGTGAGTCTAATCATCAATTCTTTTGCCCTACCAAAATTCTCCTTTTCATCCTGGATAAAATTAATAAGCCACGACTTCCTGATCCTAATTACCGTATGCACAGACTGTCAAGTTAACGATAAAAAATTCCAATTTAACTTGGTATAAAACGGCGTTAATAACCAATAATCCTCAAAATCTTCGCAGTTAGCGATAGTTTCGATCCTCCGGTACATCTTTTATTGCCTGAATCTCATTCTCCAAGGTTTGATTCCCCCATTTGAAATGGAATGCCCAATAAACTTTGCAAATAATCAAGTAATCTTGCTTTTTTTCAGGTTTGAAAACCAAAATCTAGTGTTCCAGCTTTGACAGCACAGCTTCCATGTGCTCCCGGTGTTCTTCCCAAGATCGATTACATTTGATTATGACACTTATGTACACTTGAGAAAATGGACATCCCTGAGAAACTTCTTCAGCCAAATTCCAGAATGTCTGATTTGCATTTGTAAGTCAAAATTGCATGCGTAAGGTTTCGTGCTATCAACTCGCTTGTAATTGGAGTGAGTGGATTCGGCTCTGACTTTATAGGCACTTAATAGCACGGTTTCTGCAGTTCTAACATGGTATGAACCTTATACTACATTAAATTCCTAGGCATTGTATTCTGATTCGGTAGAGGATAAGAATCACCTTCCGTTGCAGAGGTAATTAGTCGTTAATTATCAAAAACCTTCCATTGTCCCATTTCAGACTTAGAAACGGCCACTATTGGATATGTCGTTGTGGAATTTTAACCTATACATAACCTTTCTTCCATTAATCGCTGAAACTTTTTGATGGCGAAACGTTGCTTTTGCTGTGTTGACGGTTAGGTGAGCAGGGTAATTGTTTCACACACTTCATTTGGTGTTCTCAGCACATTACGCTTGACACGAAACTGTTGAAACACTGCCAGGTAAATCTCGACTACTTCCACCAATTCCTCGGTGATGATGAATCTGGTTAGGCGAACTGGTCTAACCATTAATTCGCAGTTTCAATATACATCACTGATTTTGTGCCTTGTGTATTAGTTCGGATATTCGGATTTAAGGCCAAATTGAAATGGATAATAAATCCAGTCAAATGATGTTGACTTTTTGCCAGAGACCAGAATATTCCACGTAAACGACAATTTTTTCCCAATGTCGTTGACAATTCTTTGATGCCCTTTACCATAATTGGATCTACATTGGTGGTCCATATTTGATAATTGAATGTCGGGCAATATATTTCCACCACATTAGATTGAACTGTTTCCACCTCGGCACCTATGTCTATTAAGAACTTAAAACCACTTAGATTATTTGTAATGACTAAACTTTTGTTGCTATAAGCATCAATCTCATCAAAATATCTCACAAGACGAATTCTAACAGCCATACCGTCTGCACTAGGGGGCCAGTCTTCCATCGATGCATTCGAGTAGGACTTTAACGATATCAAAATACCTCTTATAGGCCCTACTTGGATCCTTTTATATGCAGACTCCCTACGGTTTCCACTAGTGGGGCTTCTACGAATTTACTGAAGAGCTACGTCTAGTTTCTGGTCAAGAGCTACCTTTGGATCGAGACTCACTCAATCGCAGAAAAATGCATCCTTAGCTATGGTATTTTTTAAGTTCGGCATACATCCAATGCGAAATGCAGCCCACGCATTGTCACTAAACATCATCAAGCGATTCTCCTCCCTGCCGCTTGGAACTGTTCAGTTGATCACGAGAATATTACCTTCATTTGTCTGAATATTTTGGCTTGTATTTCATAATACACATATCTCATCGTAGGATACTAGCTTCATTTTCTTATATCAGGAGCCTTTTTGAGATTCGTCTGATTTCCTGCCCTAGGTACAGGTCAGTACATCTTATATAACCTTTTGAATTTCTTTAGCCAATCTAAATATTATGTATCATATACATCAAACGTGACTATGAATTTTGCAAGCAATTCTGCCACGAATGTACTATTGAAAAATTATTTAGAAATATTGAAGACAAAAGCTTTTACATATAATCTGTCATAAAAATCAAATGTAAGTTTAAAGTTCATTTTTTCCTAACATAATAGGTGAGTTATTTTCTCTGTACTTTCAGTTTGATATCTCCATTGCATCTCTTATACTAAAAGCTCACAGGAATTGGATTGTTCCTTGTCTATGATGCATCTTCTGAATTGGTTTAAATTCCTCGTAAATTTCTTTGGCAATGCACACAAGGCCGAGACGAACATTTCAATTAGGTCGTTATTCATTATTAAGTTGAGAAACCAAACCAATGTGCTAGCTATACTGTTACGACTGGCGTTCTCAACATCTTTTTTAAAGGTTCTTTGCTCTCTAATTAATGCGAGCCCGATTAATACTAGTAAGATCACTAAATTTAGAATAAGTATATCTCAAATTCCTTTTACCACCTTCCGTTAAGCTAACAATTCTAAGACCTTTGCTCATATTTACCGCATCCTCGCACTTAGTTCTGCTCTCAATTTAAATAAAAATATAATATATTGCAGAATATTTTTAAAATCCCAGTTTGGGAGTTTATAGTTTCGCTGGTAAGTGAAGTATTGTAACGCGTGGCTCTGCGTTACAACCCGACGAATATCAATTTCATCAGATCCGGTTTTTCTTAGGTTCACATGTACGAATTCTGGTTTTAGACAATCATTCTCTTAACTGTGATTTTAGAAACAATCTCTGTTAGTTTCAAGCAGTTTTAATTGAGATTTCTTGAACTGCAAATTTATTTGTAATTAATAGGGTTCTGTTTAATAATAATAGACTCCCGTGCGTAATACGCCGGTAACATGCGGTGGATTTATTTTATTTAACGCTCAAAGCCAGGATTTATATATTTTGTGTGTTTTAAACCTTTATACATAACTACTAACTGTTCTGCTAAGACATTCTGGGTTTGTATTTTATGTGTTTTTCAATCATTTATGAAAAAACTATCAGTTCTGTTAAGACATTCAGGATTTATTTATTGTGCTTATTATGACTTTGCTTTTGTGCCTAGATATTAACCTGTGTTGGCAATATTTTATTTTGTTGCCATCTAGAGCACGGTCAATTTTGACTAAAAGTGCATTTTAATTTATTTTGCAACATTATTTACAGTACGTATATGATAATCCGACTTAGCCTTCTCACATCAGCCATTGGGAAGAAGTCTGATATTAATCATGAGCACGACTCACGATATTAATCTTTTCCAACGACCGCTACCAGGCATATATAGGAATGGCATAGCATCGCTTAATAAACAGCTACCACGCGAAAACATCTTAAAATAACCGCAATATCTCCTACAGTATTACTTTACAAAAGTGAAGACATCAAAGCTGAGAACCAAATTTGGTTAACTCTTGTCCAATTTCAGATCCCTCTTGATATAATAGATGAAAATAATTATTTGTAGTGAATTCAAATTTTATAATCGAGAATTATATGATAATGATCAAAATATAGAAAAATAAATATGGACATGCTAGCACATTTCAGGTGTTTCATTAACTACCAAGAAAACCTAAAAAGTGGTTTTTTAACGTGAACAGAGACAAATGGAAAACTTCATTAATTCAAACCAGGAAAATTCGAGAAAAAATATTACAATATAATAGATCTAACTTTGTTTAATTGGGCAGTGGTAGTTTCAAAATTATCCTCCACAATATTCAAAAGCACGTGTTACATGCAACGTATCGAATATATAAATGCTGTGAATTTGCTACACCACTCACTCTGACTTGATTGCTATTTGCACTTACTATCACCTTGCTGTATCGGTCTCTGTTTACGGTCGCTGTCTTCACTCATTAATTTACAGACGCTGTTTCACATAAACAATTTGTCGTCTGTGATATAAACTTTTACTGCTGTGCTTTGTGAATGTTCAAATTATAAATCGGGTACATAAGTTAGTCAGGCTTGTGGTGCTGCCGCACATATTATCAGAAAGACTTATTGTAGTCCTCAAAATAGTGTTTACAACACCCTGATTCAACTAATCTACTTATTGACTCAATCTGCACAACCATCACTAACATGGGAACATGTCACAAATAGTAAGGCTGTCAGGACTTATAGATACTCGCCTCTGTCCTGGAACTTGTTATTTGTAGCATTTGTCTGTGATCGTTCATAGCTTACCTCTTCTGGACAACCATCGCTGATTGCATATCTAACCGATTTGCGTAACGTAGCACAGCACTCAATCTAGAGCGTTGCACTTCTGAAATAGGTTAATGTTCATCTAGATTTGTAAATCAATTATAATGAAATGAACAATGTGATTGACTGATAACAGACCAATAAGAAAACCTGAATTCTGAATAGATTATTGACTAATATCGAGCTAACTTCAATTAATTAATTTTTATATTAGAGAAATTAATTTATTTGCACGCACGTGCAATCATCAACACTGGCAACTCACCTATCTCGGTCTCTATCAACTTTCTTTATCAGCACACGCTGTTGTGCAAATGCTTTTTAAATTGTACAGCTTACAGTCAGTTAACTAATTAAAAATAATTCTTACAGATGCGTCTCTTGAAAATTGTTATTGATTAATTTATTGATCAGACACATTAGAATTCCAGTCATTTGGTGATGACCATTATGTTATAAGCACGACATATCCCTGCGTTCAATAAAGTGTTCTGTCGCATCCTGCATTGACAATTTGACAGCCTCTATCACTGACAAGACACCAAGTTCCAAACAGCAACGTTGATAAGACTTTAAGCCAGTCGACTCTGTTTTGATACACTCGCCTTTCGAGGAATTCGCCAGTAAAGCTCTAGATATTAATCTGCTTATCTGACCGCTTCATGTAACGTTAATCTGCATTCTGCTTAGATCAATAAAATTGGCGAATGTGTCGTGGAATTAGCAAATGTGCTGCGTTTATTCCTATAAATAACTATTAATTGTATTGTACTGCAACACGCGGCGCCACGCTACAACCTAATGTGTATCAATTTCGACAGATCCGGTTTACCTAAGGGTCACATATACTAATTCTGGTTTTAGACAATATTTCTCCTAGCTGTGATTTTAGAAACAATCTCTGTTAGTTTCATTTAGTTTTAGTTGAAATTTCTGTAGCTGCAATTTTATTTGTAATTAATGGGGTTTTGTTTAAAAATAATACACACCCGCGCGTAATACGCCGGTAGCATGCAGTGGATTACTGTGTTTTAGCTGTCAAAGCCAGGATTTATATTTTTGTGTGTTCTTGGATGTTTATCCGTGACTCTAAACTATACTGCTAATATATTCTCGATTTATTTATTGTGATTAATGACTGACTGATTTTGTGCCTAGATATTAACATTGTGTTAACAATATTTTATTTTGTTGCATCTAGAGCACGGTCAATTTTGACAAACATTGAATTTTAACATTTTTCATAACACGTATGATACTTCGACTTAGCCTTCTCACATCACGACACTGGAAAAGGGGTCTGACACCAGCTAGACTGTAATGAGACTGATTAGAATCACGTCACACGAACCTGATTTCTTTCGTCGTCAGCTACCAGGCATATGTAGGAATTTCATAGCATTAGTAAATTAATCGCTACCCCACAAAATACCACCTACATAAATGCAACACCTCCTACAATATTATTAGCAAATAACGATAATTATAAAATTAGATTTGGAAAAAAGACCACCTGGCCTGATGATGATTCAAGTGAAATGAAGGAAAATGTGTAGTTGAGTGAGACAGTGGCTGGCAATTGACTAAAATTAGTGATATCACTGGAAAAGGTACAAGATGAGTAAGTCAAATACTGTCTACATGTAAATGTTAGCCATGACTAAGATAAAATCAAATATATTAGGTTATTGTAGTGAAGAAATTTTGAACCTAATTAGCATTCCGAACTTCAGTTTAATGCAAAATTCGCGCATTATTTGTACTACGATCCAAGCGATAAAATGCGTTGACGTTGTTCAAAGCAACAGACAGCAAAGATGACGTCCATGCATCCTTGTCAGGAACAGTTGAAGAATATGTAATATAAGGAAGCTCAATTAAAATGTAAATGGATTAATAAACAGGCTATTTTTGGAAAACTGGCGGAGAGGATCCTTGATAATTTTCGGTCGACACTAGCGCAATTTCCATGAAAAAGTGTAATTGCCAGAATATTCAAAATAAAGATCAAGTGTGTTGCAAATGCAAATTAAACAAGTAACGTTCTTTGTCATTGCTATCTCTGAGGTATTTATTATCGAATTAAATATTAACCGCATTTATAAACTCATCGCATGATCGTGTTCTTAACTCTGTGGTTAGTCTGTTGAAAATGATTTTGGCCTTAGAAAAATGATGGACTTTGTTATGATTTAATTGCAGTTTCACAATTCTGCATGAAATATTAATAACAAAGGCGAGAGAAATTTGACAACATAAGGCACGTAGGGACGTACACACAGGAAATGCTTCTTGTCTGACAACTAAACCATAATGATAAGAGATTTGCAAGACAAAGTGATTATGATTGTTCTGACCAAGAATCAATACACCTATTAGTGATCGAGAGGCAATTTGCTCTAGAGCGAAAGAGGAAGTCAACTTGAGGCAACAATAAAATTCACTGTCATAAAGTATGAAAAACAGGATATAGGCTTCATATATAGGAAATTTCAAGATATTTTTGTTCTTTGAAGTATATTAAACGAGCCTATTTGAGTTTTAATCTAAGTTTGTTAATGTGCTATGTGATATCCAATGACCTAGATGATGAGATACCTAAGTGGTTTACAAAATAGACGATCTATGTAACTAGGGAGAGGTTGGTAGACGGTGAAGAGTTGTCAGAGTGTGGAACAAGATTCATTTAACGAGTTTTATCCGGGTTAGGTTTGAGTCCAATCTCGCTATGTTGAGCTATTGGTAACGATAGTGGCTGAAAGTGTTGACTGGGTTGCTGAAATCTTCTGCCATGTCGACATAATATTTAAACAGCTTGAGTTGGTTATCCACATGCTGAATCTGTGAAAGTGTCAAATTAAATACAAAGGATCGAGTACTAATCACTGAGGAACACCAGATTGGATAGAGGCCGATTGTAAATAATTAATGCCAACTCTTACAAACGTTGATAGGCTTCAAAAATAGTAACTTAATGGCTTAAATACATGAGCGCTGATGTCATTACTTAATAAGGTGGATTCAATCGCTGAGAAAGATATTATGTCATATGCCTTTGGGATTTTCAGGAAGAGGAGAGTACAAACGTGTCCTTGAGAGATGGAGGATTAACAGTGATTAAGGAAGCTGGCTGGGTTGGTGGAAGCGAGTGCACATTTCCAAAGGATAGAAAATAGTTATTGATTTAATGAAAGGACATATTTCGTTATAGAGGATTCTTTCAAGAATTTTATTGAATGCCAAGATGATGGAACAGGCGAGATCGTCGACTTAATCCATTCTAAAAGTTAAGTGGTAACTCATATATAAATATTAAATTCTTCAACAAGCAGAGAGAAAATGTTCTAATTCAGGAGAGCAATAATGTCAACGGCGATACCATAATGCTCAAATTAATTTTCAGATTTAATGTTCTTAATAGCTTGAACGAACATGACCGGTAAGGTTTAGAATTCGTACAGATTCCAGGTATTGCCGGCAATGATCGCCACTGTCGAAGTTGAAGATGCGAAGTAGTAGTCGAATGAAATCTCGGATTGTCAACTGCAAAGTTGTTGTCATTAGAGTTGGTGATGTTAATATCCGATATCTTGTATTTGTGCAGCATCGGGTTCTTGATAATTGCGAATTTCTGTCAAAATTAAGAGCCGGTCGTATGCACCTATGGATGCAAAGTACTTCGTTGCTTATTGTAAACTGAATAGGTTAATTAATACGCCGTAGTATAAAAGAGAGTGCTTGTGACGATGTTCCTAGTCTTGAATTATTGGAACAATCGTATTAGTTATTTGCATTCATTGGAGTATTGTAGAAAAATTCTATAGTGCAGCTGACGTGTATTTGATAAATTATTTTGATTTATTGTGAACTCAAGGTTTTGGAAACTTTGTTCGTAATATTGTGTTGGATTTCTTCCCTAAAAGAACAACTTTACTCGTAAATATTTATATTGGAATCGAGATATATTTCTATCAAATTTTAACGCTGTTCTTCTGGCCGTATAGTTTGGGCTAGTATAAGAACCAAAGCTCTTATTAAATTAAACACCAAGTACAATCACATCACAAATATTGACAGGCCTTACATCTTTGTATCAAAAACATTATTTTATTTGAACGTAATATATTAAACACAACTATTTAAAAACATCAGTTTTTTAATCGATGGCAAACTATGCTAACAGTTTTCATCACTAAAAGTTGTACAAGCAATACTTGTAGCCGTGCATATTGCCAAATAAAAGCATGACTCTTCGAAAATTTAGAAAAAAATATTCGCAGAATTTTTTTGTCTGCATCAACAGATTTTTCCAAGGAAAATCATTTTCATCAAATCTAGTTCTCGCGATGTATTAAACGAATGAATTAGTTAAACTGTGACAGATTCAACTTCACTCATTGGCAACACTATTTAGTAAGTAATCTGCAATTAGCACATACGATTTACTGGACAGGTATAATTTAAATTTTTTTAGTACCCTTTAATTGTTTATAAAAATTTTATTTATACAATTAAGATAACGTAAGCTTCTAAGGATGTCCAGCAAAATTATTGACTTTAATGTTCCCCTATTAGTTAGAGATAATGCATTATTTTTCATCCACATTGATTTCGAAATTGCTTTCGCCCCAGATTGTAATAGATAAGAGAAACTAAGAAATATTTTTGCAAAACTGACTTCGGAATTACAACGGAGGATATTTACTAAATTAGAGTCAATTAGGAGACTGCCCAATCATAATGACGAAAAAAAAGTATTTGCTGCGTTCCATTAAGACCGAGTAGATTATAATTGAATACATTCATTTAGACATGTCAAATTGTGGATTGATAGAAATTAAAAGAGAGCTACAGATGCGTTGGTACAATACAAACCTTTCCTATCATGAAGCTGATGTTGGTTTTATTAGCAAACTGCTTCAGACTTTGAAGTAATTTGCCAGATTGTTACCAACTTCTCTTTAAATAAAGGAATTATCAGAAATGTATGAATTAGAATTTAGAGTTTTAGAACCTATGCAAAGCAAAATTCGTCCATTCATTTTTCTCCCCAGGATGGCAAGACTTCCTTCTTAGCGATATCCATGGTAAATGCAGCTAGAGTTCTGGAATTATTAGTCGTGTTTAAATCCGAACTCAACAAAATTAGTACCCGACCATCTCGTTCAAATAAGATGTATAAAATAGGTAACTATCGATTTCCCTCGGATCCCATAGTCGTTCTGGTCTAAAAAATGGTGCTTTAATCATCAAAATAATTTTTATTACTACCAACATTGTCGAAATTGTTAGGAAAATTTCTCAAACGAATGTCAGTTTTATTTTATAGCTAGCCATGTAACACAACGTATGAGCAACGCATTTACAGGCTTGGGCACGCATAACGCAGAGAGTAAAGGACCGGTCTCCATGTAATTCATCGCTGCTATACAACATAAAATTTATGAAACCTATGACGTTGTTCCCGCTGATTATTTAGGTGCGAGTATGATTAAGTTTGAAGGCGATAATAGAATCAATATCGCGATAAAAATGAGAAACCAATACAGTTGAACAACTAAATGAAAAATTGCACTTTCAAATTTATAACACTGGAGAGAAATTCATCGTAGACAAAAATGCAATAGTTTCAGTTCTCAAAGGGGACTCTGTTACAAAGATATCTCTATAGATACTGCACGCAACAGCCGCTGGTGAGATTATTTTCTACTAAGGTCGTCAGAGCTGCTCTCTTAAAACAAGTTTACGGCTTGTATTTTTGTATCATTTGTATCATTGTTAATATCTCACAAAACATTATAGGCGTTGATTTCACATTTAAATCATTGAACCATATATCGGCTTAAGCATATTTTTTGGACAACAGCCACTGAATAGTGTGAATTGCGGGTCATAAGGGCATCTCCGATACATCGTTCAACAGAGATAACAGTAGCTCTGAAAGCATAAACACTTTGATCAATCTAAAAGTACCGAATTATATATCACTAACGTGATGCGCTATTACATTGCTACGTGCCAATCTGAACATTTTAGAAGAGGCCGTTGTCTCCTGCAAAACTCAAAGCTGCCACCAAAGAGTTTTCATAACTACTGAAAGAAGGCATCATTAGGCAGTCAATTAGTTCTTGGAAATCCCTATTTCACCTATTATCTAAAGCTAATGAATAAAACAGTGCCTGCAGATATTATTCTGGGGTCAACACTGCGAAAAGGTAGATGCATCTCTCATTAACAGTATAAACAAATTACAAGAAAAACGCCGTGGCAGCAATTAATTTTTGGTTATTTTTCATTGGCAAGCTTGGCACCACACACCTTTAGCACGATAAGATATTTAAAAAATGGTTGTATTCACACATTTTGGTTTATTTGAGTACATTTACATGCCTTTTAGCCAAACAATTATGAGTTTCATGTACAATATTCTGCCCAGCAACAAAGAAGACTGTCTGGAATATCTTGATGACAAAATAATATTGTCATAACCTGAACTCTCACACTGACCATTTCACAAAGACAGAGAAATTACAACTATTTCAGTTGATTTCTTAAGGCATCATATTTCAGAATATGGTATTCAGACTTTGCTTTCTAAAGCCAAATCGATTAAGAGCCGTTCGTCACCTAAGTCTGAAGGATTTGCAGAAAATCTCATGATTATATTAGCATTTATCGCAAGTTATATACTGTTTGTTGCGGATAAATAATATGTATGCAATTGAGTATAAGGTGTTGCACATTTTATAACAAATTAGTTCAAGTTAGACTACAAGGGTAATACAAACTCAGTATGAACAAATATTATAATCTAATGTGCACATACATGCATACATACATACATACATACATACATATATACATACATACATACATACATAGTGACGAATCATAAGTAGGAGTCGGTACTACGCCATATAAACATTATGTATTCTGTCAAGAAATGTGGTACAATTTGGCGGTAAATCTTCTATGCGAATGTATATACAAGCGGTGGTAAAGTTAACTTCAGGCCATATTTGAACTAATTTGTTAATTATTGCGCAAAGCTTAATAAACAGTTGCATATACATATATATATATATATATATATATATATATATATATTTTTTTTTTTTTTGCTAACAGTATTTCGTTTTGTTGCCGTCTAGAGCACGGTCAATTTGGACTTATTATGAATTTTCCATGCAGCATTGTGTACAATACATATGTGATCATTCGAATTCGAATTCTCACATCACCCATCGGGAAAAGGCCGGGGATTGATCATAAGAACGGATCTCCACAGCCGCTACCAATTATATGTAGGGAGATAAGAACCCCGCAAAAGACTCCTACAACAAAATGTCACTATTCTAACACACCCGAATTCTGAACGACCTTCCTACTCATCACTTATGCCTCGGAATTTGCAATTGGTGCCACCTAATAACACGAGACCAATGGATTTCCAAAATCAATAAATTTTACCTCACGTAATCTACAGCCAATAGATTCTAGATACATTAGATTTATTCGGAAATATTTTAAAATTCATAACAAAAAGCATTTGTTCATTGGAACTATAGGCAACAGTAAAATTATTTTTAATAGATACTGTCCCCATAGTCAGCGTACATTGAAATGTAACTTCAAAAATCACAAAGTACCTTGTCCAATTAGTTTTTAAAATTTAACGATTTTGGGATTGGTTATTCAAAACTTTCTACGTGCGCTTCAAGGCAAGGCATCTCTCTGAATCCACCTTCGCTATCACACGGATTTTCAAATAATTAAACTTAACGCTATCTCTTTTAAAATAAAAAATACGTTAGAATATATCATCCTAGCAGCCAATACGTTACACACACGTCTTTGTGAATTAGATACTACACCTGCAAGATTGTATTTGATCATAACGACACAACTGTTGTTTCGTTAAAATCAAAAGAGCGCAATCTTTTTATGTGTTTGAAGTTTGCACGTTATAAAGGGATTGATTTAATTGTTATTGCAATACAACTTAGTGCTAATGATACTAGTCAACGTTCGTATCTTAAAGCACTATATAGGACGTCTTGAAATAAATTTGTTAACCGAAATAATAACTGACGTTTGTAATTCGTATGCGATCCACAATTCCACGTTTATGCGTTTAAGCAGGAATTTGTCACAATTCTTATAAAAGAATGATAAGCTATTTGAAATCCGGTAAGTAAATTTCCCGATAAATGTTAACATTGGTGATTATAGGTAATTGAATTTTGTCATAGATAGGTATCATCGAGTTTGGTCACATGTCAGTTTCTCAATTGAAAGATTATTTAATAACTCATTTCAGTATTCAAAAATAACTCTCATATTTAGTTTAAGCGTTTTCCAATTTGCTCGAATTCCGTTTAGTTTACAAAAAGTTGCAAATACTGGAGGAGGACGGATAAAGCTTTTGGCAAAGCCATGTGCCTTGCCTATATTATACAATGCTGTTTAAAATGACAAATATATGTACATACCAGGACAGGTGTTTATATCAAGATTTTAACCTTGATTTAATTAATTGTTATCACCGCCAACACAAACAATAATCATTTTATTAAATAAGATATTCCAATTGCTTAAAATGTATTGTACGAACAATTCTTCATTTAGTCTTCTTCAGTGAATTAAAATAATATTAGCACAAACATTTCGTCTTTTTATAAATCGAATTCTATCTCTCTCTCTCTATATATATATATATATATATATATATATATATATATATATATATATATGAAAATAAAGGCCAATTTAAATAATAAACGCCGATAGTCAAGTTAAAGTATTTATGATTTACAAAGTTAATATTAGTATGTTTGTTAAACGAATAAATTTTGTCCTGTAATTTGAACGTATTCATATGAAGCCACAAGGATAAATCATTATTTTCGATTTTAGTAATTTTCCATAGGAAAACAGAAACGAGTTTTTGTCCTATCGTGTTACTGTGGGATTTATTTTTAAATAGTCATTGTGTATAGTTAGACTTATATCAGAACGGAATCTAGAAGTAAGTGCTTCCGTTCATCGACATGTTCAGACGACAACATAAGGCGATCCGCCCGTGAATAGAGGCAACTACGGTGGTTTTGCATTCATTTCAATTGAAGTAAAAATCATGAAATAGAGTTCCTCAAAAGTCAAAGAGTGTGCGGAGATACAGGCTTAGAATTTAGAGCTCAAGCAATTAAGTCCGTAATTACATGTGCATATAGTCTAAGTGGGAAGAGGTATATGAAGATAATAAACTTAGCAAAAGTTGGGAAAATTGCGTCCTAGAAGGTTGGATAACGAGCCTTGCATTATAAATGCTGCCAATTATGGAACATCGGAGAATATGCTATAATTCCAGCAATTTAATATTTGCAGTGAATGCTAGTTCTTGGAGAGATCCCTTCATGCTTGTAAAACTACAATACATAAATGCCTTCATAAAGCGACTAAAAATTGGGCAATAACCTCATTCTAGAAATTAAAGACATGAACACGTCTATTGCACTTCCCTAATTTATGCCAGATTAATTAAGTAAATACTGGAATCCGAGTTCAAATCAGGAAAAAAATACCGAAAGAATTTCGGAGATTAAGAATACCAAACACGGAAAGATTTTGCGAGTGATCACCGGCACTGAGTTTTTGATATTGTTTGGTCATATGATGCTAATGAACTGAAAAATAATTATCTGTTGCACTTTCTTGGGAAGGAAGCTATAATATTGTTTACTTTTCGCCAAATAAACTTTTTTGTGCGTAAATACCGGCCACAATAAATGAGAACATATATACAAAATTTGAATATCACAAGAAAAAAGAATAAATAAGCTTCTATTTTTAATTGGTATATGATTCACCTTCAATCAAAATGTAGAAAATACATGACTAGACGATTTGATAAATGTGAAAAATGTGTTTATTGAAACTATTTAGATAAATAGATTGAGTTATCATATAATTCAACGATATAACTTTCAAGAACCGTTTATGGTACAAAAAGCAAATAAGGATTTGAAGAATTTAAAATCAACTTGTTTAAATTGCTGGGTTGATTGACTATTGTATAAATTATTGTAAATATATAATTTCGTTGAAAATACTGCCAATTTCAACTGATTTTTTCATCATTAGACACAAATAATAATAAAAACAGTAATAGTATAAAAGGTGACCATTTGTTGGTTCATTGTACTCTATAGAAATAATTCTGTCACGATACAAACCAAAAGAAATAGAAGTTTTATTTATTTTGACGTTATCTAATGTTGACTTGAATTATTAGAAATAAGATAATAATTATAACAATGAAATTATCGTTATTTAAATACAATTAATGTGCATGCTCATTTTATGACATATTTTGAAAGTCACGTTTAGAAATAAATTTATATATATTATTTTACACACAAAACTTAAATAGGTAACTGACATTTTCAAATTTTCTGAAGAGTTTAATCGATTACTGACGTAATATTTTATTAATCTTAGGAAATTAAGTGAACATTTTATGTGGCTGTTCTCCTTCAAAGCCATAACCTATATAGAAATATTATATTTCGCTATATACATCGGTTTTAGAAACTTCATTTTTTCTGAATTGCATATCATACGATACAAATCAAAAGAAATAAAAGTTATATCTATGATTATTTATTTTGACATTATCTAATGTTGACTTGAATTATTAGAAATAAGCTCATAATAATAAAAATGAAATTGTCTCTATTAAATATAGTTAAAGTGCATGCTCATTTTATGGGATATTTTGAAGGTCACGTTTAGAAATAAAGTTATATATATATATTTTTACACACAAAGCTCAAACAAGTAACTTACATTTTCAAATTTCCTGAAAAGTTTAATCGATTACTGATGTAATATTTTATTAATTTTGGGAAATTAAGTGAACAGTTTATGCGGCTGTTCTCCTTCAAAGTCATAACCTATCTAGAAATATTATATTTTGCTTTATACATCGGTTTCAGAAACTGCATTTTTTCTGAATTGCATATCACACAGTAAAATAAGAAAATCTGCCAAGTTATTGGAAGAGGTAGAAACAATTTACGAAGCATTTACTGGATAAACTTCTATAGGCATTATAAATTTAACAACAAAGTTGTCACAATTATCACATCATAATAAAAAATGCGCAATAATTTGTTCACAACTATTTGTATAATTACAATTATAATATTATAATAACGAAATTGTATGAGACATTTGAGATTTGGAGCAAAACAAGTAATTAAATGAAGACAAAACTTTCTTTGATCACACACAAATAATTTGTTTTAATGTAAATGCAATATCGACAAAGTGTGGTTCATTTGCTTTAAGAAATTCTGGAACACGCAAATTAATTTTGAATGAGTCAGAAACTGACACTGCTATCCGTGTCTGATTTATTTCCTGCGTTTTCGGATGATTTGATGTCACGTAATATGTCTAAACGAGAAAAAATAAAAATAATTTATTATTGTAAATTTTCTTACGAGGATTTAGATGGTTCATTGGAAATTTTTCTGTTAATTAACACTTTGGCAGCACCAAAACTCATGTGTCTGGTGGTACTTTAATCAACACTGCACTCATTATAATCACAGAACAACAATATCGCCAACAAAATCTGAAGCAGATTCTAAAGTGCAAATTTTTTAACCAATTTATTTATTTTTAGATTCAGGTCTATCATTGTAACTATAATTACTAACTTGGTTTAAATAATTGTTACCATCACCCGTGCAATTAATGATTGTTTAGCTTTAATTACATATGTTCATAAATTAGACAGAGAAATTATAGGCGAGCATACTTACTCTGGAATATAAACTCCAAAACCGTTATTTACATACATTTTCCAATATAAAATAAGCATTTTAAAGTATGGGAAAGGCAATTCATCCAGTAGACCGGTTTCGTCCTTATAGGTAACTCATCACGCACTGTCCAGAATATGCCGCGGACAGAACTCGAACCTGAGCACGTCTGCTTTGCAATCTGGTGCCCTAACCACTGAGCTACCATACCGCAAACTTCATATGATTTTCAGTTATATAATAAATAACATTTCTTCGTTAGCCTTTCCATTAGGTAGAGCCTATAAATCCTTCTTTTAGCCCTAAATTCCAACTAACAATGCACAATCTGTCATTATAGAACAGGCAAGACTTTACATGGGGAAGTGGTATTGAAATGCATATTTCAATAATTAAACGAACATTGGTTGCGCGGGCGGTGATAAGAATTACTTTAATCAAGTTTGCGATTAATCTGAACAAATATATAATTAAATTTGCAGCATAGACAAATTATTGTATATTATGGAAAAGCAACTCATCAAGTAGATCTGTTTCGTTTTTATTGGGGACGGTTATTTGGAGCTTTAGGAATAAAGCGATATTACATAGGCTCCACCTAAAGGTAGGACTATCCCAGGAACATTAGTTATTTTATTACTGAAAATTGTATGTAGTGTGTGGCAGTGTAATGAGTTTTCGATAAGGACAAAACCGTTCAACTGGATGAATTGCCTTTCCACAGTATACACTTCTTAGTTTATACTGACCAATGTATGCATGTAATGGATTAGGTGTTTATACCAAAATCATTACCTTGATTAAAGTAATTGATATCACAGCCCGTGCAACCAACTTTCGTTCAGGTAATCTCGAATAATTCTTAATCTTCGGTCAGATCATCCGTTTTCAAAAAAAATTATTATCTTAAAATCATTGACAATTAGTTGTCTTAGATTAATTTGTAAGATAGAGCGAGTTAAATTTAAGACAACTAAGCGAAATATTCAATGACAATAGTTTACTGCGTAAATTAATCTTAGTAACAATTATTGATGTCATAATTAAACATAAACCAATGTAGAAGAACGCAAAATCTGACAGAGCAAAGAAGGATTGTGGGATCAATAAATTAGCGGATTCCAAACTGAAAAACAAAGTGAAATTAAGCAAACTGAAATAAAATATAATAAAAGTTTTAAGATCGTACCTTATTCTGGGTTTTAAAATTCCTTAACAAAAAACAGAAAATGGACCCTTAAAAAAACCATAGATTTATGAAATTCCTTACAAGGCCAGTAATCTATCGCAAGTGAGTGCAGCCATGTGCCCAGTTGAAGTAAGAAGAGTAGAACACAGACTGGCATGTAAGTGTTGTCATTTCACTAAGTTTGATCGTGCACTTAGTTTAGAAGCGATTTGACAAGAAATTATCTAGGATAATTGGCGAGATCTATCATAGAATCCACCGAAATTAAGTCCAGATATGATATTATGAATGAAAATGCAGTGGAAAAATTGCTAGTTCCCACACGAAATACAACATAAGCTTATGTTAGGAAACGAAAGTTGACAATTTGGAAACGGTCTCTTGCTCCAGAAAATGATTAGAATTCTTATATAAAGATAAACTTAGATTTCGCTTTTGTAAATTAACTACCTTATAATCAATTATTTACAGTTCCATCCATCCAGATTTCTTAAATTATGTCTTGTTTTTAATTGTGCCAATTAAGATAAGGCTCATATTCGACTTTAAAGTAATCAGTGGGCTTTTACTTTAATTACACCCTTTCCTTACAATGATTATTCATTAAGTAGGAAATTTTCTAACCAATCTAGCCTGACCTTCATTTATTTTAACATCATATCTTGACTTAGGATTTTATCATACTCACTATCGCGTCACTTCACTGACATGATTTTACAACTGATGGATTACTATTACATCACAATATCTGGAACCGATATGCTTAACATTAATTAAGTTAATTCACATAGTAGGAATAAAACGGTTATTCTGACTCGGGCTATGTGTAAATTGATATTCAGTCACTATAGTTTAATGTAGATGGATGCATGTAATCATATATAATTTAATAGATGCACAGTCACAGAATCCGCGACGCGCGCCTATATGGTAACAACGTAGTAGTTATTATAAGATTAGCGAACTATAAGTATAAATTGACTTGATTAAATGATATTTCACAATTACATTTATTTTTAATTTAGTTGTATGTTGTACTTTTAACGGATTAAGATATCCAGAATAGAATTTAAAGAAATGTAAAATGAAAAGAGTAACTCAAGACAATCTTGTGTTAGTCACAACATGGATCATGTAGTTATACCATACACTATAGCGCATATATTTATTACTTTTATGTTAAAACCTACTTATAAATTAGTTCAATTTTGACCAGAAGGATAAACCAAAGACAGCATGAACGGAAAGTATAATCTCGTGCACTTTAGTTTCGTGCTTATTGGCGATCCATTAGTGGGAGCCGATATTACACCATTTACCCACTAAATATTTGAGTGAAGTATTTTGGAATTGTTGTACAGTCCTATTTTCCCACATTCCTCATCCAAATTTATAATGGATAAAGGCGTAATACCGGCTCCAGCTGCTGAGTCGCCAGTAAGCACGAAAACATTACTTTAGCAGTTAAAGTGAAAACAGATTGTTAATTACAGTTATATTAAATGGATTTAGAGGCTATAAACAATTAAGTAAGAGGAAAAAAATATAGCTTATATTTTCCATAAAAATAAAACTAACTTTTAATTTGCAGAGTCATTTCAATGATAATATATAGTCGAATTATGCTATGCTTCTATCATTCAGTATCATTTCTCAAAGTAGTATTGTTTTTGCCTCATAAAGGACGTCGGGGAAGGCTAGTTAAACCTTAAATTTAAAAGCGATGCTCACGCAGATTCACATGAAGGCGAGACTGACTAAAATGTATAAGCCGGTTAAAAACAAAAATTACGTGCAATACATGGCGTGAGGATAAATTATATAATACTGGACCAAATGCTCCAGGGCTATATTGCTGCGGCAACAATTCCATCTAGCAATGATGAATGCTAATTGAGGGCTACATTGGGCAGTAGATGAATATCCTTTACAATAATATGAAATGATTAATTTAATCGAACAAAATATGCAATATTATATAGCATTTGAATTGAGAGATTTTATCCAATGTCAATCATCAATTTGGAGGGATGGAGAGAATTAAATATAAATAAAAGAATATTTTTTTGCTTTTCCTGTTAAGAAAAACATGAAAAAATAATTTTGAAATATGCTTTTCTTATTTACCTAGGCTAAGTGTAATATGCTTAACTTTGGCGCTTTATAAATTATCAATCCCTCGTTGATTTTGCAGCAAGAAGTATCATAAAGATATCATCTGATAAAAATATATGCAAGATCTCAATAATATGCGTCGCGATTGCGCACTTAATTAAGTTGTAAACATACAGATTAATGACAATACTCATTAACTTTATTTAGTTGCTGGCTTCCGTCAGGAAATCGGAAAACTACTCATGCATAATTCTAAATCATGTATAAGATGGACACGAACAGCGTTCACCTACAATTAGTGAGCAACAAAAATATGAGACCTTATTTTAACATGCACAGTTTCGCATCACTGAATGGCTTTATTGAAATCATTTATTTTGTTGTGATATAGAAACTATATACAATTTTCACGAATTGCATATAAAAATCTATTCGATCTCAATCCTATGCTCGCATGTTTCTGCTGATTTTCCATTATTCGTAAGGATTTATTAATATTTTAGCATATTCATTAGGCCTTAAATTTATTTTTACTTTTATTAGATTTGTTATTTTTTTGACAAAAATGTTCAGATCTAACGATTTACGATGTAAGGTATGACACTCGGCTAGTTTATGCGGAAATGACTTTAAAATACGATAATTTAGCACACTGTATACCAAGTAAGTTTGTGATAAATTGGATTTTTATAATATTGAGAGATATTTTAAGAGTGACACATCCACGAATGGTTGTTTTTCGTGTTTTACATTCTTTGAAATGAATGAATTGCATTTTAAACCCTGCTAAACGACCAAGTAATGGATTATGCTGAGATTGGTTTTAAGGCAAAACTAAATGCTTTCAGCATAATATATGTTCTTTAAGCAAGTTATAAAATAATTTATACATTTTAGTGCAGCTTTGTTTATTAATTTTCATTTTGAGTTGAGAAATAAATCGTTTATTGGAGCAGAAATTTATTAGAGCCAGTGTTTACTATCCAGTTAAAAAGATATTTTCTTTACACCGGAAATCAAATTCACTGCAACTTTGTGGATTATTTTTAAAGCAACAGGAATACATTTGGATTACATACACAAATTATACTACAATTAACGTGAAGCGGAAGCCGCATATTCTGAGGCATACAAACATTAACTCGACAAAAAATCACCGGTTAATATTCATTTCATTTTCGGAGCTTTTCGTTTATTTAGCTGTAATTTTATTGCAACATTCTTAATACGCAGCTAAATAAACGCAATTAATTTATTCATGAATTGAATGTTAACTGGTAAACTGTAATTGTGTGTGAGCGACTTAATATGTGCGTTTTCAGCTTCCCCTTCAAGGTTGCATAATGCATGTATTTAATCCAATTTAATCTCTTTTAATTTTTAAAATTTACTGTACAAGGTAACAGCTATTGCTGTCCAATTGAATTCTTGCGAAAGGAAATAGATTTATTTTAGCTGTGTTTTATATGCCTGCTTTATAATAACATTTTACTTCTTATTACGATTTATTTCAGAATTAAAAACCTGATATTTTCTTCTAATTTATTATTATAACATTGGCGTAATATATCTAAGAATTGTCGAAAATGTAATTTCCTTATACTTGTCATCCATTATTGCATTACAAAAATCGAAATTGTTATTGCATTAAAATTAATTTGCGCATGATTTGGGCTGGGACCAGATTTGATAATATATCTGGTCTACTATTTGACGTATTTGTAAAATAATATTTCATATAAAAATGAATAGTTACTTCATGTTGCCCACTTGAATCTACACTTTTGTTTGATTAATCAAACCATTTCGCGGTGAACTGAATTTATTAACACCAGATGCGGCATTCCTACGCGACATATTTTAAGCAGAATACTGAATAAACCAAAACTAGTAGATCACGGCAACTACTGCAGTAACAAGTGTGTAGTTCAAGGTAACCGCCCAAAGTTAGAAAAGATTTCGTTCAAAATCATACATAGGAAAAGACGAGAAACGCGTCTTTTAATACAAATGGTCCCTTGAATGAGCACAAATGAAAGCGTTTTGGCTTAAAGGATAACTTGAAAGGTATTCTTACTAATATAGCTATGTTGACACCCAAGAATTTGATTTGTGATATCTGTTTTTGCGACAAAGGGTGGATGGAGATTGTGAAATCTGCTATAACAAGGTGTATTTTGAGTGTCAATATATATCTTGAATTTTGAATAGCTTAAAATTCACCATAATGTCCATTGCCTTCGAATATTACACAGTATATTTATTATTAGGAAGAAAAATCATTATTAACAAAGTGAATAATGGACATTTATCTCAAGACTACAAAACATCAGTTTACAATAATGTATTAGGTGTTGCGAACCTAGTAACAGTTCAGTTTTGACCAGAAGGATAAACCAAAGACAGCATGAACGGAAAGTATAATCTCATGCACATTTGTTTCGTGCTTACTGGCAGAAAACAGTATTTAACTATCACTTTACAATCTTTCATTTATATATATCCTGGGTTTTCAATTGTTTATGAGGGTAGCAAATAGTCTTACTCGGTTTACTTCTATTCCTTGTTTTGGCTGATTAGTAGGTGTATATTCATACGTGTTTGAGTGTGTGCCTGTTTATGAGTAGGGGTCTTTCTCAGACATCACTTTGCAATACAACGATAGATTGTTATGCGCAAACAACATACACACACAGTCACTTACTAATCAGCCCATGCATGAAATAGAAGTAAACTGAGTCAGACTAATTGCCACCCGCATAATCGATTAAAAACCGAGGATGTATATAAATGAAAGATTATATAGAAATAAGCACCTGACCCATTAATTGCTTACATAGGTCAGTATAAACTAAGAATTGTATAGTGTAGAAAAGACAACTCATCCAGTAGAACGGTTTCGTCCTAATTGGGAACTCATCATGTACTGACCAGAAATTGCCGCGGGCAGGGCTCGAACACTATACAATTCTTAGTTTCTACTGACCTGTGTAAGTAATTAATGGGCCAGGTTCTTAGATCAAGACCGCAACCTTAATTATAAAAATTGTTATCACGTCAGCCTAACCAATGTTCTCTTAATTGTAAAGAGATATTTGGTAGTCTCGCAGTATATGGCCACTATTCGCTTTGTTAATATTGTTCTTCTTCCTAACAAGAAATATATATATATATATATATATATATATATATATATATAAATAATATCTGAAGATATACCAATATCGGCACGAAAATATATTTAATCTTATGTACTCGTGCTTTTCATGCATACTAACAACTCATCCGTAAGAGCCAGAACTACACATTCAACTCTGTATAACGAATGTTTTAAACAACTTTTAATTAAAAAAATATTATACTGTGGACTCGATTGAAATCGGCTATCACACATATTATACTGTGCATGGCGGAATGAAATGAAACACTTTGTGATAATTGTCATATCATTTCAATAAATAGATGACTATTTTCTCACACACGATAGCCACAATTTCAGAAGTGAAATCCAGAAGAGGGAGAAAATGGCATAAAATTCGTGAAAGTCTAAGTCGCCAGACTCAACTGCAGGGACTATTTTCCTTTAATGGTATGAGGACATTTTATATCAGTTGGCTAGTTAAAAAAATTAATAAAAATCATTTGGTAAATCTTATTGTTTGAAATATCTTACCGGAGCCATAAAGTTCGGCAATCAACTCATCTGTGGCACTGACGATTGACCTTACCTCTTTGCCAAAAACTTCGGCCCCGATGCTTGGCGGCTTTCGATAGGCAGCCACTGCCACACAATTCGGTGCTTCCCGACGACGCGTCTGGTTGGCAGTTTGACTATAATCATCGTCAGTGAATTCCACGCGTTTTGCTCGTATTTGGAACTTTGATTTTAGCCCTGCTTCAGTTTGATTAGGCAACGTTTTTCTGTCAACAATCTGAAGTAAATTTTAGATTCAATTGCATTTTTCTACGTAGTACAAACGGAAAGGTTTAACTAAAGTGCAACGCAGTTGTGCAAAAAGAAATGATTGATTAAATATAGATCCAAGTAATTCTTGTACACATGCTCAATCCCTTTAAATTATGAATGTTTAAATTGTACTTGCAAGCTTAAGGTGGGTAAATGCGTTATTTTGGTTAAACTTCTTTGTTGTTGATTTCATTTCATAAGGAAGAATACAAATCATTTCGGTTTAAACTAATACGCTCTATGTAAGCCTATTGTTAATCAACAATTTCATTTGTATGAACGTTGAAAGTAAAATCGATAAATTTCCCGTACTGCAAGACAAACGACGCAGATAAACAAATATTTCTGCATAAATTAATAAATTTGTTAAAATTAAAACTGCAACCAACGCAATTTCATGTTTGCATGAGGATGTTTCCTTTATAAATAAGTGACAAACAAAATACAGCAATTTGTGTTTTAGTTGCTGTGACCAAAAGGATAAACCATAAACGATAAGTATAATCTCGTACACATTCGTTTCGTGCTTACTGGCAACTCATCAGTAGGAACCGGTATTACGCCCTTTACCCACTATATATTTTGGTTAGGAATGAGGGAAATGGTACAATCTCCTATACAAATTTGTATGCCTGCAATTATGAAGCTTATTTCATACGAAGTCTTCGACAATGCGAGATAAAAGCCAAATCACTATATATAGTATACATACGGAGTCTTTAAAGGGAACCAACACTATGGCTATTGTGTCAGTACCCGATACCATAACTATGGTACCGAAAAGGTACATGGTACAAACACTATGGTTGCCGAGTCGGTACAGGGCACCAACACAATGGATTTCAATGTATGTTAAAGCTTAACAAAACTGGAAATTACAACTATTTCTGAACACCTGCTACATCAGCAAATCAATTCTGTTGGTACCATGTATCGACTCGGAAAGACAAACGACGCTGTTAAACCATTAATTCTGCATAGATTAACGTATTTGCTCAAACTGACACTGCAATGAATGCAATTTCATGTTTTTAGATGATGTTTCCTTAATAAATAAATGACCGACAGAACATAACAATTATGTGTAGACAAATTAATTTTTGTTTAATGTAAATTTTACGTAAGGCTAAAGCTAAGAATTTAATAAAACCATTACCATGTGCACAGATAAGACGAATATTAATTTACATACAAGATATATTTCTTTCTTATTTTCTTCTCAAATAACTAAAAATGAATACATTTTTATTTCTTCTTAAAACGACAAACTGTCAGAAAACTGAAAAGGTAAGATATTTATAAAATGGAAAGCCCCAAATCATTTTAATGCTTCCCTTCTTATTTAGGTGCAATGCTTGTACATGCATTTTATGCTTTCATGAATTAAATTTATTTAACCACAGCGTTTCATAAATTGCTAGGTTATTTCTATTATTACATATGGAAGTTATCTTATGGCAAATATTTGATAAACACGCGTGAGAGGTTTTATGTATATTTTGCGCACTTGCGGACAAATATTCTCTGTTCGATTAGACATTTGAGAAGGTGGTCGAACAAGAAATATTTATGGATTTAGATTGAAATTTTTTAATCATCTTTGCTCATGTTAATGACACGATGAATTTATCAAATTTTGAGCAGAACAATATTGCTGAATTTCTAGTGCAACGAAAATTAATAAAGTTAATGCAGAGGGAGTGTTGCATCGTCAAAAAAATATGCGTCACATTCATATATAGCCAATTCATCATCTTTGAATTCACGTTATCAAATTATGGTGGACTGAACAAAGACAACACTTTATAATTCTAAATATATATATATATATATATATATTCTTATAATTAGGAAAACACAAATAACGAAGTGGATAAAGGTCATTTATTTCGTGAATACTAATCATCTCTTATACAATCATACATATTTATACATTTTGGGTTTTCAATTGATTATGCTAGTGCTAACAAATCTGACTCGTTTTTACTGCTGTTTCTTGTTTTGACTGGTTGGTGAGTGTGTATGCAAATGCAGTCGATCCAGACATCAAATTCACTCTCGAGGTAGAGAAAGACGACAGTTTTCCCTTCCTTGACATCAAACTCACTTGAGAAGCAAACGACGATTTGACACTGGCCATACATAGAAAATCCACTTGCACCGGACAATACATTCACTACAACAGCAGTGTGCCAAAATCCCACAAAAGAAACTTAGTAAACAACCTAGCAAACAGAATCAGGAAGATCTGCTCTGAACACAAGATTGAGGAAGAACTGGGCTACCTCAGGAAAATTTTGCTAATGAACAACTACCCAGAGCGTTTCATTGATGTCAACATCAGACCACGGCAGATTCGTACTAGAGAGGATACCGGCAAGCAGGTTTTCCTAAACTTACCATTTAGAGGCGACGTACCAGCCTCAATAATTGCACGGCGGCTGAATAGAATAACTAAGGACAACTTTCCCAGTGTTAAAGTTAATATGACATTTAGTACACAGAGAATCATGAGGTTGGATGCCAAAGATCAATTGCCAATTCTCTCAAAATCATTCATAGTCTACAAATTCTCATGTATGTGCGGTAGCACATGTATCGGATGTATGAAGAACCAATTGATAAACAAGATCCAGCAACATTTGCCACAGAAATTGATTAACAAAGGCTTGGCACCGTCAGAAAAATCAGCTATTTCCGATCATATACTGGCAACGGGGCACCCTGTCAATTCGAGCAATTTCACAATTCTACATAAATCAAAATCAGAAAAATTATTATTCATCTACGAAGCCCTTTAAATAAAACAACAAGCACCTGACCTTAATATTCAAAAGTTTCATCAACATGATATTCTTATCGACTGGCCAAGAATAACAAAATTCAACAACAATCTACTAGTATCCAGCCAAGAACAAACAGGCCCTCGACTAGAATCAACAAACGTACAATCGGATTGGCAACAAACTGAAGTGGAAATAACAGAGGCGCATACGATTACAGAAGTCTCCAAACAATGTGAGCGTTTAACACTGCAATCAACACTGGCGTTGTTACCACGTGAAAACTTTGCGCAACGAGGTGAAACGATCAACTATACTGGGAAAAATAGCACTTGTATATGTAACAGTGAACAATGCGCACAAATGGTTAATTCTCAAGCTATCAAAACAATAATGACAAGATCCCAGGCATCACTTCGCAATACTGCGAGAATGACTTTTACATGCAAACACGCAAACACTCAAACACAAACGCATACAAACTCACCAACCAGTCAAAACAAGAAACAGCAGTAAAAACGAGTCAGATTTGTTACCACTAGCATAATCAATTGAAAACCCAAAATGTATAAATATGTATGATTGTATAAGAGATGATTAGTATTCACGAAATAAATGGCGTTTATCCACTTCGTTATTTGTGTTTTCCTAATTATAAGAATACTGTGTTAAATTAAAAAGGAATGGATATATATATATATATATATATATATATATATATATATATATATATATATATATATATATCGATGCGGCCCCATTATGTCAATGATCAACGCTCCACAACATAAACCAGCTAAGTTTCTCTGCAAAATACTTCAACCAATACGGAGCAGTATAAACTCAAACACTATCAAGGACTCCTTCGAACTAGCAAATGAATTGAAGGGGAAGAACATCCTACAGAATAAAATGGTCTCGCTTGACGTCTCATCCTTATTTACAAACATACCACTGGATAAGACAACGGAGATCTTGTGTGACCTCAACAAAAATGAGTTTTTTTGACTTCCCCATAGACACCAATGACATCAAAGACCTCATATTAGCATGTTCTAAAAACGTGCAATTTACATTCGATGGGATATACTACCGCCAGATCAATCATGTAGCTATATGAAGTTGCATCGCACCCCTCCTGGCAGATGTATACATGAATCACCTGGAAATAGCGAGCCTAAAAGGTATAATTGACCAGTGCGCACTCTACAAAAGGTATGTAGATGATATCTTGTTGTTCATCTCAGAAGCAGCAGCTCCTTCCGAAATCCTCAAATAAGCAAATGGAGCCGATACAGACATCGAGCTCACTCTCGAGCTAGAGAAAGACGACAGTTTTCCCTTCCTTGACATCAAACTCACTCGAGAAGCAAACGGGGATTTGACACTGGCCATAAATAGAAAATCCACTTTCACCGGACAATACATTCACTACAACAGTAGTGTGCCAAAATCCCACAAAAGAAACTTAGTAAACAACCTAGCAAACAGAATCAGGAAGATCTGCTCTGAACACAAGATTGAGGAAGAACTGGGCTACCTCAGAAAAAATTTGCTAATGAACAACGACCGTGAGTGGTTCATTGATATCAACATGACATCACGGCAGATTCACACTATATATATATATATATATATATATATATATATATATATATATATATATATATATATATATATATATATATATAATTAGCTCAAATAGGAACAGCAGACAAAACAAAAGTCAGCATGAACGAAAGGTATAAGGAGGCGATACTATGCCTTATATTTATATTTGCTCAAAAAATATGAGATTTTATTGCCAAATTCATCAACATTTCTTGACAAAATATATTGTGGGAATAATGAGCAGTACTGGCTCCTATCGATGAGGTCCAAAAAACCAGCGTTCAGTTTCAGTTTAATTGTAAATATTTTCGTTAGTTCAGTGTAGTTGCCATTTGAAGTTGCATAGCACCACATCTAGCGGCTGTTTACTTGTATCATCTAGAACAATGTGGCCTACAGTCTATCACAGATCTATGTTTGCTATGTGGGAGTTATATAGACAGTCTAATGATATTTTTAATTAGGCTGTAAGTCCTGGAGAAATCACTGAACAACCAAAAAAATACGAACCATATAACAAATTTAAAATGAAGGAGGAGAATATGAACATACTACCTTTTCTTTTACCTGATCTGCGTTTTGACTAACGCAGCTTTCATTGTTCCAGTAATTTTCTTTTAGAAAGATATTTCGGCCCATCTTACCGTAGGCCTTCATCAGTTGCATCTCACGAAACAAATGAAGCAAGTGTTTTATTTCCTCTAGTCATAATATTTATATACCTCAGACTGACCTTTCATTAGATATTCGCGTGTCACATATTTGTGTGTGTGTACATTTTCATAACCGTTGTTTTCATCTAACTAATTTCGACCAGAGTGGCTGAATAATAATTTATCAATTGCATGCAATAACTATTCGTTTTTAACACACTCAGTGTAAATGACGTAACTGAGATGGGGGAGACCCATAATTCAGAAACACTCGTCATAAAAACATGCCATGAGTGATAAAACCAGAAGTCCGAACGACTAATGCACATGAAGGAGTTTCCGTGTTTCGCACCTGGATTAATTGAAATTACCTGATCTGCGTTTTGACTAACGCAGCTTTCATTGTTCCAGTAATTATCTTTTAGCAACGCAGATCAGGTAATTTCAATTAATCCAGGTGCGAAACACGGAAACTCCTTCAAGAAACATTTACTACCTTTTCTGTTCCGACGAAAGAAGTGGAAAGAAACAGATGTTCAGCTCAGCTAGTTCAGACCAAGTGTTTAACAGGAAACAGAGGCTGTATAAATATCACAAAACGCAAAACACTGAAACGTTGCAAAAAATAAGCAAATAAGCAACATCAGCCTCCTGAGAATCAAATGTTCACACTTTCCTCAAACAGACGCTAGACTAAATCTAAATGGGCACAACTAAACGAATAACCACGTTTTATGCATTAAGAAATCAAGCGCCCTAATAGAGACATATTTCAAAACATGCCAATGCGAAACCCAAACCTTGCATACATGAGCCATCTTACTGGCCAGAATTTGCCGCGGACAGGACTCGAACCTGGGCACGTCTGCTTCGGAATTTGGTGTTCTAACCATTGAGCCATCCTACTGGCCAGAATTTGCCGCGGACAGGACTCGAGCCTGGGCACGTCTGTACACATGTACCATTTATAATTAAATCTCAAGTCTTTTATTCTACCATGTGGAAAGCCATGTAAACATTAAAAAAATATTTATATAACAATCCTATCAATATATTTCCCAAAAGTTTCTTTTATCTATTCAATTTATGTCTTTTATTACTACATAATAAATTATATTTTACAAAGAAACATATTGAATATAATTTAATATGATTTTTATCCTTTTTGAAATAGAGGTTTATTAAAATTCATAGTAGCTTTCTCAAGTAATTTGGCTAAATGAACTACTATCAGATATTAAAGCCTTTCCTTTATTGTTTTCTCCAGACATATCTAATAGTACACATTTTAATTTTCAAGTTTGCTTCGTATTATATATATATATATATATATATATATATATATATATAATGTGAAAGAAACGATATATGATACAACTATATTTCTGTTTTTGCAGTTTTGATGAGTATGAATTGATATATATATATATATATATAAATAAAAAATAAATAAATAAATAAATAAATAAATATATATATATATATATATATATATATATATATATATATATATATATATATATATATATATATATATACTTCAAGCTCTGCAAACTTGATTTAAAGAATTGTTGCCACCACCCGCGTAATCAATTATTGTTAAATTGGATTGCCTATATATGTATATGTGGCGAAAGCTGCAAACAGTTAATGTTCGTGACTGCATAGAAATTGTGCTGCCGACATTTCCAGTCAAGTTCAATGTATGCGAGACTGCTAGAGGTGAGAGCCGCATATCTCAATTTGATTTCCATTTATATTCAATGCGGTTTGATCCTCGATAGTCAGTTTGCCGTCGTACTCTGATGATGATCATGGAATGTTCGAAACGCGTCAGTGCGTTGCAGCTGGCGGTAGTTTTGTTATGTTGTTCGACGACCGGTTAAATACAATGGGATTGGTGTTTACTTCAAGCTCGCAAACTTGATTTAAAGAATTGTTACCACCACCCGCGCAATCAATTATTGTTTAAATTGTATTACCTATATATGTATATGTGGCGAAAGCTGCAAACAGTTAATGTTCGTGACTGCATAGAAATTGTGCAGCCGACATTTCCAGTCAAGTTCAACGTATGCAAGACTGCTAGAGGTGAGAGCCGCCTATCTAAATTTGATTTCTATATATATTCAATGCGGTTTGATCCTCGATAGTCAGTTTGCCGTCGTACACTGATGATGATCAAGGAAGGTCGAAACGCGTCAGTGCGTTGCGGCTGGCGGTAGTTTTGTTGTGTTGTTCGACGACTGGTTAAATACAATGGGATTGGTGTTTACTTCAAGCTCGCAAACTTGATTTAAAGAATTGTTACCACCACACGCGCAAACAATTATTGTTAAATTGTATTGCCTATATATGTATATGTGGCGAAAGCTACAAACATTTAATGTTCGTGACTGCATAGAAATTGTGCAGCCGACATTTCCAGTCAAGTTCAATGTATGCAAGACTGCTAGAGGTGATGAGCCGCATATCTAAATTTGATTTCCATATATATTCGATGCGGTTTGATCCTCGATAGTCAGTTTGTCGTCGTACTCTGATGATGATCAAGGTAGGTCGAAACGCGTCAGTGCGTTGCTGCTGGCGGTAGTTTTGTTATGTTGTTCGACGACTGGTTAAATACAATGGAATTGGTGTTTAACTTCAAGCTCGCAAACTTGATTTAAAGAATTGTTACCACCACCCGCGCAAACAATTATTGTTAAATTGTATCGCCTATATATGTATATGGGGCGAAAGCTACAAACAATTTATGTTCGTGACTGCATAGAAATTGTGCAGCCGACATTTCCAGTCAAGTTCACTGTATGCGAGAATGCTAGAGGTGAGAGCCGCATATCTAAATTTGATTTCCATATATATTCAATGCGGTTTGATCCTCGATAGTCAGTTTGCCGTCGTACTTTGATGATGATCAAGGAAGGTCGAAACGCGTCAGTGCGTTGCGGCTGGCGGTAGTTTTGTTATGTTGTTCGACGACTGGTTAAATACAATGGGATTGGTGTTTACTTCAAGCTCGCAAACTTGATTTAAAGAATTGTTACCACCACACGCGCAAACAATAATTGTGAAATTGGATTACCTATATATGTATATGAGCCGAAAGCTACAAACAATTTATGTTCGTGACTGCATAGTAATTGTGCTGCCGACATTTCCAGTCAAGTTCAATGTATACGAGAGTGCTAGAGGTGAGAGCCGCATATCTATATTTGATTTCCATATATATTCAATGCGGTTTGATCCTCGATAGTCAGTTTTCCGTCGTAGTCTGATGATGATCATGGAAGGTCGAAACGCGTCAGTGCGTTGCGGCTGGCGGTAGTTTTGTTACGTTGTTCGACGACTGGTTAAATACAATGGGATTGGTGTTTACTTCAAGCTCGCAAACTTGATTTAAAGGACTGTTACCACCACCCGCGCAAACAATTATTGTTAAATTGTATTGCCTATATATGTATATGTGGCGAAAGCTACAAACAATTAATTTTCGTGACTGCATAGAAATTGTGCAGCCGACATTTCCAGTCAAGTTCAATGTATGCGAGACTGCTAGAGGTGAGAGCCACATATCTAAATTTGATTTCCATATATATTCAATGCGGTTAGATCCTCGATAGTCAGTTTTCAGTCGTACTCTGATGATGATCAAGGAAGGTCGAAACGCGTCATTGCGTTGCGGCTGGCAGTAGTTTTGTTATGTTGTTCGACGTCTGGTTAAATACAGTGGGATTGGTGTTTACTTTACGCTCGCAAACTCGATTTTAAGAATTGTTGCCACCACCCGCGCAAACAATTATTGTTAAATTGGATTGCCTATATATGTATATGTGGCGAAAGCTACAAACAATTTATGTTTGTGACTGCATAGTAATTGTGCAGCCGAAATTTCCACTGAAGTTCAATGTATGCGAGACTGCTAGATGTAAGAGCCGCATATCTAAATTTGATTTCCATTTATATTCAATGCGGTTTGATCCTCGATAGTCAGTTTGCCGTCGTACTCTGATGATGATCAAGGAAGGTCGAAACGCGTCAGTGCGTTGCAGCTGGCGGTAGTTTTGTTATGTTGTTCGACGACTGGTTAAATACAATGGGATTGGTGTTTACTTCAAGCTCGCAAACTTGATTTAAAGAATTATTTCCAAAAAGTTTCTTTTATCTATTCAATTTATGTCTTTTTTTACTACATAAAAAATTATGCTTTACAAAGAAACATATTGAATATAATTTAATATGATTTTTATCTTTTTTGAATTAGAGATTTATTAAAATTCATAGTAGCTTTCTCAAGTAATTTGGCTAAATGAACTATTATCAGATATTAAAGCCTTTCCTTTATTGTTTTCTCCAGACAGACTCTGATGGTAAACATTTTAATTTTCAAGTTTGCTTCGCTAGTATATATGTATAGTGTGAAAGAAACGATATATGATGCCACTATCATTTCTGCTTTTGCAGTTTTGATGAGTACTATGAATTGATATATATATATATATATATATATATATATATATATATATATATATATATATATATATATATATATATATATATATATATATATATGTAGACATGGTCTAATCGAATTAAAACAAACTCAGTTATTGACTACGTGAAAGTGAAATCTGCAATAGTGTTTCATTCCCGATAAAAAAACTATTTATTTGGCCAACACAAAAGACATGTTATTTATAGAATAAACGCGGAATTCTTGTCATTAAGAAATGACAGAAAAGATTTTATACAAATTTTCATGTATGTTCAGTAGCACATATATTGGACGTACGAAGAAGCAATTCATTAACAGAATCGAGCAACATTTACCACAGTAATTGATCAAAAATGCTTGACACCGTTAGGAAATTCAGCTATTTCCGAACATATATTTGAAACGCCGCATCCAGTCATTTTGACCGATTTCACAATACTACATAAAGCAAAATCAGAAAAATTCTTATATATTTATGAAGCCCTTTATGGCTTCACACCTGGCCAAATACATTCAAGAGTTTCATCAACTTTATATTCTAATCGACTAGTGATGAATCACACAATCCAACAACTATTTACTAGCCTCCAGTCAAGACCCAACACTCCCTCGACCAGACGCACCAAAAATTCGATTGGATTGGCAACAGGCTGAAGTGCAAAAACAGCAGCACATACGGAGACATAGATTTCGAAACAATATGAGCATTCAACACTGCAATGCGCACCTGCGCTGTTACCAAGTGAAGAAAACACAATTGCGGAACAAGATGAAACAAAAGACTACACTTGGAAAAAACAACATACGTTCACGTAACAACGAAACAACCCGAAAAGTTGGTTAACTTTCAAGCCATCAATAAAAGAATGACCAAATCTCAGACATCGATTCGCAATTCAGCGAGAAAGACATTTACTTGCAAAGAGGAACACACAAAGACAAAAACGCATACACACTACCTAATCATTCCAAACAATAAACATAAGTAAAACCGAGTCAAATTTGTTGCCACCCATATAATCAAATAAAAACCCAGAATGTATATATATATATATATATATATATATATATATATATATATATATATATTAGGTAGTAATGGTCGTACATTGAATCAAAAACTTAGGTTCACTGCGTGAAAGTGAAATTTGCAATAGTTTTTCATTCACGATTAATAGCGATTTATCGGGCCAGCATGATAGACAGGTTATTGATTAAAGAAACTTGTCAATCTTGTCATGTTGAAATGACAGAAAAATTTCCTTCAGATGGATGAATGGAGAGAAAATTCGGTGTGTTATGTTATTGTTGCCACATACGACGTCTGTTGGAATTCCCATTTTGTTTAAATAATTAATATTTACAAGGCTTTACAGCTGGTTTAAAAAAATTAATACTTTGCTTCTTTCCTTAACATTAGTGGATTTGATTAAAGATACTGGATTTAGTAAAAGATTTGAGCATTTTATTTAAATCAAGTTTGTGAGCCTGAAGTAAATCTATCCCATTTTATTTAACCAGTCATCGAACAACAAATTAAAACTACTGCCAGTCGCACTCACTTACGAGTTTCGACCTTCCGTGATCATCAACAGAGTACGTCGGAAAACTGACTATCGAGGATCAAACCGCATTGAATATATATGGAAATCAAAGTTAGATATGCGGCTCTCACATATAGTAGTCTCGCATTTGTTTTAATTGATTGGAAATGTCGGCTGCACAACTTATATGCAGTCACGAACATTAACTGATTGCAGCTTTCACCACAAATAAATTTATAGGCAACAAAATTTAACAATTTAACTTGATTTAAATAATTGTTTCCACTATCCGCGCAATTAATTATTGATACATTCGAGCATTATTTAATTTTTGAGCATTAAAACAGCATAAGGTTAGGTAAGCCTAAATAATAACCATAAACACGACATTACCGACGTAGTAAGTTGTGAGAATACATCCAGACTCGCTTAACTTCAAAAAGAATTCGAAGTGAAAGAATAGTACCAGTTGATTTAATCATATCACCCTGTACATAAAATTTTTTTAAATTTCAAACTGCAACGTCACGATAAGTGATAGAGACTTTGACACCAAAAGTGAAATATTTTTATTAAAAGAAGTTTTATATTTCGCAGCACTGTCATCACATGCTTTTATAACGACATTGAGTATTTTGCGGTAAAATCTTCATTCCATTACATTTCCAGGTACACAGCGTGTCTGCTTCCGTTCTCACTGGTCCCGTCACGCTTCAGCCTTCTACGTGTGTACTGCCTATTGTAAATCTTGTACAACTAAGTTTTACCGAATTACATTTTACGTTTCGAGTCGTTTTATCTTAAACCATCCTCGGAAATTCAGCACAATACTTTCAGAAAACAATTTCTGGAAGATATCGTATCTTCATTTGTGAAAGATTTATTTTATTCATTTTACTTACTAAAGCTAATGTGTAATAAAATATCAGTTCCTTAATAGCTATTCACCTCTACGCACCAGCATATGCGAAAATATCTATGTCACATACATATACATTCATATGTAAACACTCATAATAAATAAATCATATGGAATAAATATATAGGCAAACTTTGTTGATTAAAATATACACCTATCCATGTTGTCACACTTTTCTAATTAATTTTCTATATGAAAGAAATTTGTCTTAAAGAAGAAATCGGTAAACAATTTATGACAGTTTCCCATTCCTCGTACCAATATATTCTTTAGAAAACCTCTAACTTTAAAAATACGTTTCCACACTATACAATACTTAGATTATACTGATAAATATATGTATATAATGGGTCAGATTTTTCTATCAAGATTACAAACTTGATTTAAATACTGGATAAATTGCCTTTTCCACACTATACAATACATAGTTTATACTACCATAATAAGTTAACTTGTTGATAAAATATTTTATCAATCGCAAATGTTATTAAAAATAGTTCCAAGTCATAAGTTTGGTTAAGCAAATAGAAACAAACTTATTAACGCAAACATTTTCAAAATTGAGCAGACAGTCTTTGGTTTAATTGAACTTATGTTTCTCGAAGATTCGTAAGACAATCTGATCAAAAATTAATAGTATTTAAAAATTTTCAAACTAAACTTTTTTTAAATGCGAACCTTAATAAAATTCATAGTACCCTTTCCATGTGCAAAAATAAAAATAAATTTTATCAGATACAAGAGCACTTCTTTCTTATTTTCTTCTCAAGTATCTACAAATGAACAAAAACAAGATAGAAATATGCAAACATGAAAAGAGCGTGAAAAAGGAAATCAAACCAATGCGTACGTCACCTCCAGTTCAAGCTCAATGCCTGAACGTGCTTCTTCTGCTTGCATAAATCCGGCTGCAATTTGTTTATCCATAAGGATTCGTATGTGGCTAGCTCCCTTTTGTTATTGCATTTAGTAATTATTTTAAATGCTACGTCTGGAGAACATACGTGTGATGTTTCAACGATGTGTTGCGCAATTGCAGACGTGTATTCACCATTTGATTTAAAATAGGCGTTTAAGTTACAATGTTCTCTCATTCGAGTAATTAACCGTCTGGTTGATCGGCCTACGTAAGTTGATCGACAACTTGCGCATGTATATTGGTAAATAATATTTGATGTCGACATTAACGGCTGTTTCTCTTTGATTGCTGGTAAAGGCAAGTGTGTTACTCTAAATAACACTCGTAGTTTAGCTGCATTAAATGTGCGTGTTAATGCTGCTTCAACTTTCTTTTGTGCTATTCGGGAAATTGCATCCCCTTTAAATGGGACGTTCATGTGGATTGTTTTCTAACTTATCTTGCATATGATAAAATTTATTTTTATTTTTGCACATGGAAAGGGTACTATGCATTTTATTAAGGCTCGCATTTCAAAAGAATCTTTCAGAAAAACTAGATGAACTAGTGACGTTAAAGTGTAGAGCGCAAAGAACGTTATTGTGGAAAGAACATTATTATCAGTGTATTAAGCAATTACGGTTCCCAGGTGATTTGGTGCGCAGTTTACGAAAGTCCAAACTACGGGTCAACCGAAGAAATCTTACAAGGTTGGCGTATTCAAAAATTGAGCAGTTAAAGGAAGATGAAGCAGTGTTACAGGCAAGAATCGGTGTGTATCTTGTGTATTGGATGAACTAAGTCTTTTTGCAAGAATGAGATTTCTGATGTTTTTGCCAGCTGTTATGACGAAAGACAAAACAAGAATTTTGAAGAAATTAGAAAATGATATAAAACCTGGAGTTTTGTGTGATTTAATACCGACCGATCTTGATAAACGTGTGCTTAACTTATCAAAAATACCAATCGATCAGCTAACAATGGAGGCACTATCGATGGGCCGAAATTATGGAATACATCCTTCTAATAAATGCGATGTTGATTTTGAGGCAGCATTTGAATTGCTATTTGAACAAACAGCTGACTTGGAACCTACCAGTATTGATTATAAAAATTGGTTCAAGGCTACATTAGTTGATCAGGCTTCACATTTGAAATCGTCTAAATGCGCAGAACAGCATGCATTGACAAAGCAACATATAAATGCGCTTAAAGGTATCAGCAGAAATGCAGACATCAAAATACTACGCGCTGATAAAGGCAAGAGCGTTGTTATAATGGACAAATCTGACTACCTACAAAAGATGGAAAACGTGTTGAATGACAATACAAAATTCACGCGTCTAGACGATAAATCAGATGAAATAGACAAAGTGGAGCGCAAAGTAATAAATGAAATTATGATTATTTGGATTATTAAACAGAAGCTCAAGCCTGTTGGATCATCTATACCAATAATGCACGGATTAACAAATCCACTAGAAAGGTTGTCCGATGAGGCGAATTTTATCAATAGTCAATTCTCCGTTTTATACACTAAATAAATATATTCAATGCGGTTTGATCCTAGATAGCTAGTTTGCTGTCGTACTCTGATGATCATCATGGAAGGTCGAAACGCGTCAGTACGTTGCGGCTGGCAGTAGTTTTGTTATGTTGTTCGACGACTGGTTAAATACAATGGGATTGGTGTTTACTTGAAGCTCGCAAACTTGATTTAAAGAATTGTTACCACCACATGCGCAATCCATTATTGTTTAATTGTGTTGTCTATATATGTGTGTTTGGCGAAAGCTACACACAGTTAATGTTTGTGACTGCATAGAAATTGTGCAACCGACATTTCCAGTCAAGTTCAATGTATGCGAGACGGCTAGATGTGAGAACCGCATATACTTAATATGATTTTCATATATATATATATATATATATATATATATATATATATATATATATATATATATATATATATATATATATATATTGATAGTTTCTAATTTCACCATTTTTAAAATGTAAGAACAAAACAACGTACTCCATGGAATAACATTTATTAATAAATCTTATTTCTACCAGTATCTACAGCCATTGTTCTGGATTCGTTAGTATATTCGTTCATCCAATCTCACTGTACATTTGTTGTAACCAATCTCCTCTTCGTTATTCTAGCCTTTGTTTTGCGCAATTTAGACCACTACTTTTGTGCAATTTAGACCACTCCTTTTGCGTAACGTCATTTGGTGTGTCATCGCTTTCATTGTAATTGCGTCCGTAATTGATGTATGTGTCGTATTTTGCGAAGCGTTGGCTATTTTTAAAGGCATGTCAGTTATGTCTTTATTCCAGTCCAATTTAATTTCTTTTTGAATTATTTTCTGCACGTTTAAGCAGGGCTTGAGCTTATTAATTGCAATAGCTTCAAAAGCCAGAAGCATTTTCTCTGTTTTTGCCTTGTAGAGAACTGAAAAATTGTTACTACTAACAGCATGACCTGTGAGTAGTACATGTTCGCAAATTGCTGATTTTTGTGCAGGAGCTGCACCCCTCTTTAATAGTTTTTGAGGGAGATGCTGATTTATTCTAGTTTCGAGCCTCTTTTTTGATCTGCCGATGTACTGAGCGTTGCAGGTACATTGAAATTTGTATACAGACAAAGGTGTTGACGTCACAGAGAGGCTATCTTTTTCATTCGTGCGCATCAGTTTTGTTGTGTTGAACACCACTCTCACCTGTATTGATGGAAACTGTGCTTTTGTCGCTCGAATTACTTTTCGTTTGAAGATTTCCGCTGGAAGATCACCTCCAAAGGGAACACTAAGCGTTACTATCTGGGGAGTTTGATTTTCTTCCAAATTGGCCACGATTTTGTTGCGTTGCCTCAAGTTGTATTCAATGAACCAGTCCGGATAGCCATTATTTCTCAACGCTTCGCGAAGCAAATTTAGCTCTACTTCAATGTTGTCCGGTGAACAAATCCTGCGTATTCGTGTGCCCAAATTCATTATTAGGTTTCTTTTGTACGCCCTTGGCACACTACTCATATAATGGACATATTGTCCAGTCCAGCTTGATTTCTTGTGAACTGACCTTGAGAGAGTACCTTCTTCACCTCTCGTTATTCCTACATCTAGGAAGGATAAATATCCGTCTTTTTCTTCTTCTATTGTAAACTTGATTGCCTGGTCTACCTTGTTTATGTGATGTAGCAGTGAATTTGTATCTTCATCCTTTTCAACGACCATGAAAGTATCGTCAACGTAGCGCACGTAAAAATGAGCTCCATTGATAAATGGTTTTAAACCAGTTGTTTCTAAATGGTGCATGTATATGTCTGCCAATACTGGTCCAAGAGGACTACCCATACCTATGCCGTAAATTTGTCTGTAGAAGACTCCTTGGAATATGAATTGTACGTTGGATGTGCATAATAGAAGTAGTTC
Source organism: Eudiplozoon nipponicum (assembly GCA_029291075.1). Lineage (NCBI taxonomy): Eukaryota > Metazoa > Platyhelminthes > Monogenea > Mazocraeidea > Diplozoidae > Eudiplozoon > Eudiplozoon nipponicum. The sequence goes on along the minus strand of JAQBSW010000071.1, from coordinate 95,320 downwards.
TCTCATGTCGTCCACTTCTATCAGTGTTTCCGCTCCTGATGATCGTATATATTCACATAGGATATTTATAGTTTTATTTACTGGAATGCTAGTAAATAGTGACTTTATATCGAGGGACACCATTTTCCTCTCTTTCAAATTTAGGTCGCGAATTTTTTCTACGAATTGAAAGCTATCCTGTACAACGTGGTCTATTCTTCCTTTCATGATAGGCTTTATAATCCGTCATAATAGTCTGGCTGCCTTGTGCTGGTTTAAAACCATTTATCAATGGAGCTCATTTTTACGTGCGCTACGTTGACGATACTTTTATGGTCGTTGAAAAGGATGAAGATACAAATTCACTATTAGGTAATTATTGGGTTGCCGATCCGTTTGAGGTTTTAAACAAAATTAAAGATATAAATGTTAAAAACAAGATTATGGTAACTTTTGATGTTACGTCTTTGCTTACAAATGTTTCAATCGATGAAACCATTGACATTATAGTCAAATCAGTAGAACACGATGTATTACTATCACCGGTGCCAGGTCCCACTCTACGCAAGCTTATCGTATCATGCACGAAAGATGTACAGATTCGTTTTATTGGATGCATCTATAACCAGACTGATGGTGTGGCAATGGGTAGCCCATTATTTCCGGTGTTGGCTGAGATTTTTATAGGGCATCTAGAGAGCACATCATTAAGGAATGACATAATTAAATCTGCTCAATATATACGGTACGTGGACGATATTTCTCTTGTCCTTAAGAACAGGTCGCGATCATGAACATTGCTTCAAATTTTCAACAAAAAAATGAAGAATATCGGTTTCACGTCAGAGCACGAGAAAGATGATCGTCTGCCTTTCTTAGATGTACTATTAAAGAAAGAAACTAATGGTAAATTAAATAGAACAATTTACCATAAACCAACCTGGTCTGCACAGTATTTGCATTACAGCAGTTTTGTGCCGTTTCAATATAAATTATCAACAGTTCGTGGCTGCTTTTCAAGAATTGACAGGTTGGTTAGTCAAGATTCAAAAGAAAACGAATATAATAAAGCAATTAACGATTTAATGTCTAATGGCTATCCTAGACAATTAATTGAATCAATTATTAAAAGGGGAATTAAACAAACAGACGTATTACGGGCCAGAAAAGAAAACAGTCTACCTGAACATCCCATTTAAGGGGGATGCAGTTTCCCGAATGTCACAAAAGAAAGTTGAAGCGGCATTAACATGCACATTTAATGCAGCTAAACTACGAGTGTTATTTAGGGTAACACACTTGCCGTTACCAGCAATCAAAGAGAAACAGCCGTTAATGTCGATATCAAATATTATTTACCAATATACATGCGAAAGTTGTCGATCAACTTACGTAGGCCGTTCGACCAGACGGTTAATTACTCGAATGAGAGAACATTGTAACTTAAACGCCTGTTTTAAATCAAATGGTGAATACACGTCTGCAATTGCACAACACATCGTTGAAACATCACACGTATGTTCTCCAGACGTAGCATTTAAAATAATTACTGAATGCAATAACAAAAGGAGCTAGCCACATACAATCCTTATGGATGAACAAATTACAGCCGGGTTTATGCAAGCAGACAGAACATGTTCAGGCATTGAGTTTGAACTGGAGGTGACGCACGCAATTGATTGGTTTCCTTTTTTCACAATCTCTCCATGTTTACATAATTCAATCTTGTTTTGCCTTTCCATTTATATATAAGGAGATGTTCATTTATAGATTCTTGAGAAGAAAATGACGTATAAGCATTACAATTTCACAATAATTGATTGCGCGGATGGTAGTAACAATTATTTAAAACAAGTTTGCGAGCTTGAAGTAAACACCAATCACATTGTATTTAACCAGTCGTCGAACAACATAACGAAACTACCGCCAGCCGCAACGTACTGACGCATTTCGACCTTCCATGATCATCATCAGAGTACGACAACACACTGGCTATCGAGGATCAAACCGCATTGAATATATATATATATGGAAATCAAATTTAAATATACGTGTCTTTTGTACCTGTAAAATTTATTTTTATTTTTGCACGTGGAAGGAGTACTATTTACTATTTTTAAATTGTTATTTATGTTAACGTGCTCACAAAATGCACCGCTGCAAATTTAATGCAATGAACATAAAAAAATTAATGCTAGTTAACACAATCATAAAATTGGGTAGTATTTCATTTTTATTTAATAATGTTATATTCGGTATTGGCAGTATAATAATACGATAGACAACTTCATTCCGAAATAAATACGTCGATTGAAGTTTTATTCATGTAGGCGTGAATACATCAATCGTTTGTAATTTAATTGTTTGTAAAAATACAATTTCAAAAAAAAGTTAAGGTAAGTATACCGGATACTTTACTTGCTGACGATTTTCTGACTTAGATGTAGTTCTCTGACTTAATAATTCCTCATGTTGAAAAAAATTACTCGTTGACGGTGGTGACAATTGTGCTGTTTTATGATCCTTTTGATCGGCATAATTTGTAGAATGACGGCAAGCATAGGTAGTAACATAGGGATGCTGTTGCCTCAGCAAAGAGCACTGGGTAGATAGGTCAACATTAGTGGCTGCATTCCAAGCCGAGGATTTTCCACTTTGGAAATAGTCATCATGATCAGTCCTCGAATTAAAAATTTCGTCGCTCTGAAAATCTGCTTTATGAGCAGCATATTTATTGTCAGATTCCTTAGCAAGGAATTCTACGCGTTTCGCAATATTTGTCCTGTGGCCCGAAAATTTATCAGTTATTCTCTGAAAGAATAAATTACAAAAGCTATGATAAAATCTGTAATAATGTTTTATCTAAAATTAAGCGTTAATAAATTGTGTAAAAATTCTATTTTATACTTTTCCTATTTAAGATAAATTCTCTAAACTGAAGCAATATCACTTCCATTGAGAAAATTAAGAAACGTAAGTGTAAATACAGTTCTAACTTGCAGCGCATATTATCAACAGCACAGAAAGCATGATTTAATTAATGACAAGAGAAAATAATTAGCAGAAACGAGAAATTCAAATAGAAATCCAAATATTTTAAATCACAAGCACAAATACAATATACAAAATTCAAGATTTTAGCGACCTAAGAGTGCTATCAATTGTCCCGTTCAAGAAAAATGTAGTCAAATCCACAACAAGAACAACAGCACTGCCCAAAGAGATTCAACATTTAATTACTACTTACAGTAGTACCTAGCAGAACTCGTTCTTATAAAAAAACTACGTCGAAGGTTACACATGCATTCAAAGTTAGGAAGAACTGAAGCCACAAAACAGACACAAACACACACACATTTATGTGCAAAATTGCAGACAGTCTAACAAGGACCAAGCCGCAATTTTTATAGAAAATATAGAAAGCCAAATATTTGGATTTCACCTATAGTTAAGTGTGCTGTGTTCGGGGCCAACCATGAGGAAGAGCCTCAAATCTGTTTTAGCGTATATTTACGTTGCACCGTTAGTCAGTTTTCCATTGGGCTGTAAAGCTGATAATGGACTGTCGGAATATGTCAGCACTTGTGAATTTCGAATATTTTGCTACGCTATGCGATTGGTAACATAAATAGAATAGATATTAATCATATGATTAAAAACTTTATTTCAAGAAATATTTATATGATCATATATTTCATTAAATCAAGTTTGCGAGCTTGAAGTAAACACCAATCCCATTGTATTTAACCAGTCGTCGAACAACATAACAAGACTACCGCCAGCCGCAACGCACTGACGCGTTTCGACCTTCCATGATCATCATCAGATTACAACGGCAAACTGACTGATCGAGGATCAAACCGTTGAATATATGATATATATATATATATATATATATATATATATATATATATATATATATATATATATATATATATATATATATATATATATATATATATGGAAATCAAATTTAGATATGCGGCTCTCACCTCTAGCAGTCTCGCATACATTGAACTTGACTGGAAATGTCGGCTGCACAATTTCTATGCAGTCACGAACATTAACTGTTTGTAGCTTTCGCCACATACACATATATAGGCAATACAATTTAACAATAATTGATTGAGCGGGTGGTGGTAACAATTCTTTAAATCAAGCTTTGCGAGCTTGAAGTAAACACCAATCCCATGTATAACCAGTCGTCGAACAACATAACAAAACTACCGCCAGCCGCAACGAACTGACGCGTTTTGACCTTCTATGATCATCTTCAGAGTACGACGGCAAACTGATTATCGAGGATCAAACCGGTTAGATACAATGGGATTGGTGTTTACTTCAAGCTCGCAAGCTTGATTTAAAGAATTGTTACCACCACCCGCGCAATAAATTATTGTTAAATTGTATTGCTTATATATGTATATGTGGCGAAAGATGCAAACAGTTAATGTTCATGACTGCATAGAAATTGTGTAGCCGATATTTCCAGTCAAGTTCAATGTATGCGAAACTGCTAGAAGTGAGAGCCGCATATCTAAATATGATTTCCATATATATATTGAATGCAGTTTGATCTTCGATAGTCAGTTTGCCGTCGTATTCTGATGATGATCATGGAAGTTCGAAACGCGTCAGTGCGTTGCGACTGGCGGTAGTTTTGTTATAATGTTCGACGACTGGTTACATACAATGGGATTGGTGTTTACTTCAAGCTCGCAAACTTGATTTCAGGAAATAAATAGTTAGCTCATATACTTGAACCATTACGCAAACTAGTAGGTAATTATTCGGTTGCCGATCCGTTTGACATTTTAAACAAAATTAAAGATATAAATGTTAAAAACTAGATTATGGTAACTTTTGATGTTACGTCTTTGCTTACAAATGTTCCAATCGATGAAACCATTGACATTATACTCAAATCAGTAGAACACGATGTATTACTATCACCGGTGCCAGGTCACATTCTACGCAAGCTTATAGTATTATGCACATAATTAAATTTGCTCAATATATACGGTACGTGGATTGATTTTGTACGCAAACTTGATTTAATGAAATATATGATCATATAAATATTTCTTGAAATAAAGTTTTTAATCTTATGATTAATATCTATTCTATTTATGTTACCAATCGCATAGCGTAGCAAAATATTCGAAATTCACAAGTGGTGACATATTCCGACATTCCATTATCAGCTTTACAGCCCAATAGAATTGGTGTTTATCTCAAGTTTGCAAATCTGATTTAAATAATTGTTAGCACCATCCGCACAATCAATGAGGGTTTAATAGATATCTAGGGCATAAAACGAACAAATAATGTCATATTTATTATGGGAATTTCGTAATGAAATAATTATTTTTAGCATTATAAAAGAAAATTAATTAATTCCAAGGATAAATAAGAAAAATATACAAATAACAAAAATGACTTTAGCACACGGTTATCTGTTTCTAAGCTAATTAACTGTACACACACATTTTTTAAACGAAAATGGTCCAGATATAAACAAAATTGGACGAAAAATAAATCATACGGTCAACGCTATTGTATAATGTAAGCAAATATAATTTGAAGGTAAAAGAAAATATTATTTGTGACCATATCGTCAAGTGTTTTTAAATGTACACGTTTATAATATTCGTGCGACAAAACATGACAGTTGACGAGAAACAGCGGTTAATATCTACTTAAAATATCTTTGATCGATATAAATGAGTCAGTTGTCGATCAACTAATGTAGGGCGATCAGCCAACAAGTTAGTAACAAAGGTGAAATAGCTGCAAAATCAATGGTGAATACACATATGCGATTGCGCAACATATTGTAGAAACCTGACACCTATGTTCAACAGATATTATCATTGATGTACTTGCAAAATGCAGTAATTAAAATGAGTTTGAAATTTATGAAATGATATGAATAAACAAATTGCAGCCTGACTTATATAAGCTATAAGAGTTTTCTCAGGCATTAAGACGGAACTGGACCTGTTGAACATCATTATTGAAGATTCTTCAATTTCCAACCTTTCATTGCTCCAGTTTTCTTCTTATTTCTGCTTTCGTAAATATATAGATAGGCTTATTTGTAGATATATGATGACAAAAGTCAAATACATTTTTCTTTGCTCAATGGAGCATCAGAAATAATCACCAATTTGTAAAGTGTTAGTGAAGCTATCTGGTGGTGCGAATGAGTGGACAAACGGCTGTGAAAAAATAGACTTCAAGTAAGGAAATAGGCTTACAAACAAAATTTTTTGTTAAAATATAAAAACTCAATGTTGTTTTTTGGATAAAGCAATCCGGCAATGTGGCTAGTTAAAGATTTACGCACTACATAATTATTCTTTTGCAAGAAACAAATTTGTATGTCTTCCGACGCAATTGAATTCAGTCGTCTACAGCATTTCGTTAAATATGATTGACATTTTTCATCATATTTAAACTTATCTGTATTACGTTTTCGTTAATTTTGTATAATATATTTGAAGCTGATTTAAAAGCTTCTAAAAAATGCCAGTCACACATACTAATGTTTTGAAAATTCCCACGTTAATTATCGGACAAAAATGTTAAACTGAAAAACGAGAACAAACCGAAATGCACATATAAGTAATGGGGAATCCGAGACGTAACTCTCTTCTCTGTTATTCTCGCATAAATAGAACTTGTTTAGAAATATCGGCTGCAAAATTTCCTTGCAGTCACAAATATTAACTTTTTGAAGATTTAGCCACATGTATATAGATTATACAAATAGACATCACGCACATAGTATTTAGCCAGTCGAACAACATAACCAAACAAATGTCAGTCACAATTACTGACGCGTTTCAACACTCTATGATCATCAGCAGAGAACAACCGCAAACTGACTATCGTGAATTAAAACGTAGAGCATATATATGCAAAGCAAAATTAGATATGCGGCTCTCACCTCTTGTAGTCTTGAATACGTTGAACATGACTCGAAATGTCGGTTTCACAAATTCTATGCAGTCATCAAAGCTATCATTTTTCAGATATCGCCAAATGTATATAAGCTAAGCAATTAAACAAACATTGATTCCGCAGGCGGAGGAAACAGTTATTTTAATCAAGCCTACGTGCTTGAAATAAACACCATTAACAAAGTATTTATCCATTCGTTCAACATAGGGAAACCGAAGTCAGTCACACTTACTGACGTGTTACAACCTTCTCTGAACGACGGCAATCTGACTAGGTATTGTCTGACCACAAAGCGGATATATGGAAAACAAAATAAGATTTGCGGCTGTGATATCTTTTAGTCTCGCATACATTGAACTTGACTGGAATTGTCGGCCTAATAATTTCTATGCAGTCACGAATATTAAGTTTTTGCAGATATCGCCACGTGTATATAAGTTTCACAATAAAAAATCAATGATTGCGTGGGTGTAGAAAACAGCTATTTTAATCAAGGTTACGAACTTGAAATATACACCAGTCACATAGTATTTAACCTGTCGAGAAACATCACCAACCATCGTCAGTCACACATACTGACGCAGTTCAAACTTCGACGATAAATTATCAGAGAACGACTGCAAACGGACTAGCGATAATCAAATTCCAATGCATACCTTGAAAGCAAAATTAGATTGGCGGCTCTCAAATATAGTGGTATCACATGCAGTTTTATTGACTGGAAATGTCGGTTGCACGAATTCTTTGGAATCACGAATATTTACTTTTTGCAGATTTTGTCACGCACACATCTATATATATATATATATATATATATATATATATATATATATATATATGTATGCTATACAAATAAGAAAATACTGATAGCGGGGTATTTCCAACAATTATTTAAATCATGTTTGCGTGATAAGAGAAAGCGCGAATCCCTATGTATTTAACCTGTCTGGAAATATAGGAAAAATACGGTCATTTACACGTACTGCTGCATTTCGACAGTTAAGTACTCAAGGACTGCACAGGCGCTGATTTCATTTCTTTAAATTAAATTTGTGAAATACATTTAATTTTTTCAGCTGATAATTATAGTTCAGTACAATGTATGTGTGTCGTATAGAGAAGCGAGTCGCCTCACTGGATTTGCCTATCTTTTTAAGGCATTTGGGTTCGACTTTCGTCAGAAGTTTTGCCGTCGTAGTGTGACAAAAATCCAAACTTGTTGCACACTCATTGTGATTTAAAAAAACTATGTAATCTCTGCTGGCACATAAAACACGTCGTCTGCAATATTACGTCATACTCACATATATATCCATTCTGGTCTCAAACAGCATGTTAGATGGATAAATAAGAAAGTAAAACTGTCTATTGCTTACTTGCGATCGAGAACTTCCTTTCAGTTTGTTGCTGTGACGCGTAGCTATTGAAGTGGAAGACGCACTAAATTTTGTAGGCGAGGAGATTTCATCTAATGACTCCAGATCAATATCCGTGTCTGCCTGACCACCGTTTTTGATAGTTCCTACTGTGGCAAGTCTCAAATTTTCAACATTCCCGACACCAATGGCACAGGTAACGTCAAATAAGCCGCCGCATTGCATTCCATCATCCATAGGTGTCGTATCTTGGACGGCGTATGTCTCGGTAACATCACTAACTGTATTTATACGAGTGCTGCTCTCAATCATATTGTAATCAATGCCGTCGTTTTCAGTACACATCTCAATATCCTTAACCATATCCTCACGGTCATTATCATATTCTTTATTAATAAGTGAATCAGCTGAGTTACTACTATCATCGACATGAGTAAAATTATTATCATTACTCTCCTCCTCATTATTACTATCATCATACTCTTCATCAGTGACGTATTCAGCATAATTTACAATCTCACTATCATCATAATCAAAGCTATCATTATTATCAATACATTGATGAGTAGAATCATCATTAACATCGTCATCACCACCACCATCATCATCATCATCGTCATCATCATTATCATCAAAATCATCATTATGATTACGAGTGTCATTTATTTGGCCCATTTTCAGCTCCAGTTTAGCAATCATGTGCGTCAATCTCGCTAACTGAACCTTTATGTCTTTCACTGCAAGAGTCATGGAATTATTTCCATTAGCTTTAGGTTTACTTGGATTTTTTTGTACGCATTCATAACGTAGAAGCTTTTTGTCTGCTGAACTGTCGACCACCAGATCTGATATTGCTTGTCCCGTCTCTTGAGAGTCTATATGATATAACTTATGCAGCCGGATCTCCAACGAACCCGAAGTAAATGAGTCACTGTTGTCAAGCTCTTGGTGTTGCTCGATTGTTGCATTCGTAAGTGCGGTTGAACATGTTATGTCATGTGTCAAATTGAACATATTCCAACTCGACTGCGAAACATTTCTTGTTATGTACCTAGAAATGGCGCTTTCAGTTTGCTCATTTCCTTGTCTCCCAACATTGCGTTTTATAAGATAGCTTAGCGCAGGATATTTTTGCATATTCTCTGTAGATAAAGTTAGCGAGGTTTGATCGTTCCACTGGACCTTTGGTGAATCGGTTGATCCAGCGCCTCTAACGACATGTTGGGCTAGAATCTTGTATAAAACATAAAAATTTTGTACAATTTACTTAAGCAGTTTAACAACATAAAATTAAAAGTTCTTTGATTGCGCGGGTGATGATTCCGATTATTTTAATCAAGTTTGCGTGCTTAAAACAAGTACCAATCTCATTGCATATAAACAGTCGGGCATCTTATTGACGGATGGTTTTCCGTTGTTCAACAGGTTAAATGCGATGGAATTAGTATTTGTTTCAAAATTGCAAATTTGATTTTCAGAGTAGCTCAGCAACATCTTGACAAGAATAGTGCCAAAGATTTTGAGCCATTGTACATATTTTTCCTCTGTTATGATTTACCATACTATAGGGAATAAAAATTTAAAAAATATCAAATGTGTGATACCGATAGTAATGAAGTATTTACCATTTTTTATTTGTAAACAATTAGCCGAAATTTCGAAAGTGAAAATAATTTTCATTTTAATGAATGAAAATATAATTTTCAACGACATAATTTAATGCATATACTAAACCTAGTACCATTTGCTTGTGGAAAAGTTAAAAAGTTGTATTAGACACAAGAACAGTTTCTTTCTGATATTCCGTTTGATTCCCATTTCCAAGTACGCATCGAGGTTGACTTATTATTGACTGTCTGCGTATTCGTCCTTTTTTTTCGAAGGCTTTCAGATCTTTTATACTAACCACTGGAAATGAGGTACTATCTAATCTTCGTTGACTGGCAACATTTGGCATCGTAATTTTCCGAATAATCATCAGGCTTCTAATCACATATACACAGTGCATTGCTCACAAGAGCAGATTTAAGCAAATTTGGTAACCTGCTTCCGAATCAGTTCTATTTGTATATTTAACAAAACATCTATTGACTCACTAATGGTTTAACACAAAGAATGGGTCTCAGTAACTAAACCCTATATATGTATATGGGTAGAAAACCTGAAGTCAACAACTATATATATATATATATATATATATATATATATATATATAATACAAATGGAAGACCAACCCTTACCTCTATACAATTGCAGCTATTTCATGCGCCTAATGAAGGTTCGTAGAGGAAAACACAAAACAGCTTCAAATACAGACACATTCAAAGATCAGATTTAGATAAGCATTCAAGGGAAATAGGTAATGAAATAGACTGGGATGGATGAAAACGCATCGCGTTATGGAAACGCAACAGATTAACTAGACTAATTAGAGACGATTGAAATAAAATCGGGCAATGATATTATAAATATAACATCGGTAAAAAATCATTAGGCCCCATATTTTATGAAGATTTTTCTAGGGTCTGAAAAAGATGCAAGCAAATGAACCGGAGTTAATTATAAAACCGATTAAGAGACCCCGTTTATTCGAAATTGATTGAGAATGACCTAGAACGATATAAATTAATAATTCCTTCTATTCTTATCTTTCTCAAAAACAGATTTATAAATGAATATGAAAGACGATATGGTTATAAATTTATTTTACACATACGCTGATATATTTACTATACAAATCGTTAAATTATATATGGTTGACACCTCACACGGTTGGTTAGAATTATATATATGTTTTCATACATATTTATATGTTTTTATATATTTATATAAACAAATAGTAATTTCGTCTTATATAATATATTCATGGTTAAAGGAGAACGTAAAATTTTGCGTTTATATATATATATATATATATATATATATATATAAGGATTTTTATATCCGTATATGTATTTATTATATATACAGATATATTAACATAGAGGGTATAAAAACATAGTTATAATACTCTGTATAAATATACTAACATATGCGATATTTACATATATATATATATATATATTGAGAAATTGTTATATATTTATATAAGGTGTGGTATATAAATATTGTAATAATAAATAAATAATTAAACGAAAATTAATGAATACAAAATATACATTTACACTTTTATACATAAACTAATCAATAGTATATATATATATATATATATATATATATATATATATATATATATATATAAGTTGTTACCAGACTATATTCTGATTAGAGACATTTGGCTCACACTGTTGCTTTTATTATATTTATATATAAATAAATATCTATAATTTCTAAAAAAAATGTAGATATGTGCTTAGTATATATTTATATAAGCTATGGTCAGAAATATATATCAAATATCTAATTTGGTTAACTTAGTGACGTCCAGATTCTTAGTTATTATAGACCATTTATGCGGGTTACATACAGTTTGTCCTTACTATACATTCCTTTCTCTCTTTATTTAGTCTTAACCAAAGCGTCGCTCTGATCTTCACTCTTTTTCTACCGAGGCAATTTGCTGTCTTTAGTTTATCCTTCGGGTCATGTTTGAACTAATTGTTACCAGATACGCATTACCTGAAACGCCATTGCACATATATTAGTTCTACGCCAAAAAACAGTATCTGACAGTCAAGTTTGATGGCTTTTCTCATTTTCGAATTTTAAGGTTAACTACCGCGACATCGTAGCATTACAGTTAAACCATACATGTTTAATACATTCTCTCTCACCTTCAATTAACATTCTGCACACTAGATGAGATTATGTATGCTAGGATTTTGTGATATCTGCAATTGTAAGTTAGGGGTTGGTCTGTCAATTTGTAGTATATAGTATAGGTGTATATATATAGTCGTTGAAAGGATGTTTTCATTTGTTACATGCATATGCATAAATTAAGTTTAGTTACTGAGACCAATTCTTTGTTTAAAACCATTGGTGAATCAGTAGGTTTAAAAAATATATTTAAATAGAACTGTTTCGAACGAGGTTTCCACATTTGCTTAAATATGCTATTTTGTGAATGTACGATTAGAGGTCTGATGATGATTTGGGAAATTACGAATCGAAACGTTGTCAGTAAACGAAGATTAGATTGTACATCATTTCCTGTGATTGGTATGAACGACGTTGACGCCTTCGGAATAAATGGACGACACTGCATCTAGCCAATAATAAGACAAACTCGAAGCGTACATGGAAATAGGATCAATCGGATCATTGTAAAAGTTATAGTGTAAAACGGCAACACGCAAACGCAATTCGCGAAGATCCAACATTTCAAGCTCACCTGAGTAAACATTAAAAATATATCTGACAGAGTCTATTTTCTATATTTTTTAAAACAGGCGCTTAAGTTACAATGTTCTATCATTTGATTAATTAACCGTCTTGTCGATCGGCCTACGTAAATTGATCGACAATTTGCGCATGTATATTGTTAAATAAAATTTTATGACGAAATTAACGGATGTTTCTCTTTGATTGATGGTACAGGCAAGTATGTTACCATAAATAGAAATCATAGCTTAGCTGTATTTAATGTGCGTGTTAATGCCGCTTGAGATTTCTTCTGCGCTGTGCGGACAAAAGCTTACCTCAAGATTGGATGTTTTAATAAATTGGTTTCGGTTCTGGTCCTAAATACATCTGTTTTTTGTTTCTTTTTAATAATTGACTAAATCAATAGTCAAGGATATTCGTTAAATATAAACAGATAGTTTTTGCTTCAGTATATTCGTCAAATTTTGAATCTGGACTGACCAATCTGCCATTATTTTAAAAAAATAGACGAAACTCTGTTTGTAATCTATATGAAAAAGGCACGAGGCTGATATAATGCAAATACTGTGTGGACCAGGTAGGCTTGTTGTAAATTGGTTATTTAATTTAATATTAGCATCTTAATATATTAGAACATGTAAAAAAAATCAGACGCTCTCTTACTCATGCTCTGACGTGAAATGGATATTTTGATGAAATTTATTGAATCTTTCAAACAATGTTTGTGATTTTGATCTTTTTTTAAAAAAAAATTGAGAACAACATCAATATGCTGTGTGTACTTTGCACATTGACTAGTGTCACTCTTTCATGATGCGTTCTCAGTTGACAATGAAAATAGGTGATCACATGAAAACGAAACTACATTTTTCGTGCATATTAGAATAAGCTTGCGTAGAGTATGACCTGGCAACGGAACAGGTAATATATATTTGTTATGTCGTATAAAAAATTTTGTCAATGATTTTATTTTATTCGCCCATTTGAAAACAAAGACGAAACAACAAAAGTTACCATAATATTACTTAACATTTAAATTTTCAAATTTGTAATTATCTTCATCTAGTTTTCTGTAAGATCTTTTTTAAATGCGAGCCTTAATAAAAGTCATCATTTGCCTTACATGTGCAAAAATAAAGTTACTTTTTTATTGAAAACGGAAAGTGTTCTGAGTATTTTGTTATGGCGCGCATTCTAAAATAATATTTAAAAAATTAGATTAATTTTTAACGTAAAAATTTGAAGCGCGAAGAATTTTATTGAGGAAATAACATTATTATGGTATTAAGCAATTTATTTTCCCAAAGTATTTGGTGCACAGATTGCGCAAGTCTAAACTATGGATCAATCAAAGAAATCTTACAATGTTTGTACATTCCAGAATCGAGCAATTTAAAGAAAATTATGCTGTGTTGCGCGCAAGATTCGAGCGTGTATCTTGTGTATTGAGTGAGTTAAATCTTTTTGTATGAATGCGTCAACTGTTATGAACAAATGTAAAACAAACATTTTAAAGAAATTAGAGAATAATATAGAATCTGGGGTCTTGATTCTTTTGATTTAATACGAAGTGATATTGAAGAACTAGTCCATGAGATAAAAATAGAAGTTCTATGTTTATGCCGAAATATGGAACAAAGCATTTAGATAAAAGCGATATTGATTTTGAGGCACCATTTTTGTTGCTATTTGAACGAAAAGCCGATATAATATCAACAAACACGGATTACAAAACCGGTTTAAAGCTCCATTATTTAAACAGTTTTCAAATCTGAAATAGTTCAAATGTACAAAACAGCATGCACTGATTAAGTAACATTGAAATGCATTTCAAAATATCAGCAGAATTGCAGACACTTAAATCATACACGCTGAAAAATGAATGAGCGTGGTTTTACTGAACAAATTTGACTATATACAAAAAATGGAGAACGTGTTGAATAAAAATACAAAATTCACATTTCAGATGAAATAGAAAAAGCTGAGCGCAAATTAAAACAATAACTTAAGATCTTAATAGATGCTGGTTCAATTGATGAAGAAATTACACGGAAGATTAAACCTCCTGGATCATTTACCACAACAATGTACGGACTACAAAAATATATAAATAAGGTTTTCCTAAGTAAGCAATAATTTAAATGGTCAATTCTTTGTTCCAAATGTTAGTCTGCACACTGGAACCATTATATAAAATAATCGGTAATTATTCGATTCTTTTGAGTTTAATTTAAAAATTAGAAATATAAATGCCAAAAAAAAGATTATGGTTTCTTTTGTTGTTACGCATTTGTTTACAACTGTTCGTATTGAAAATAAACCATTGATGTTATTTTTCAACTGGTAGACAAAATTATATTGCAATATTTTTGCAAGGTCATATTCTACGAAAGCTT
Organism: Eudiplozoon nipponicum; assembly: GCA_029291075.1. NCBI lineage: Eukaryota > Metazoa > Platyhelminthes > Monogenea > Mazocraeidea > Diplozoidae > Eudiplozoon > Eudiplozoon nipponicum. Next base: position 80,277 of record JAQBSW010000071.1, on the reverse strand, counting down.
ATTTTAATATGAATGAAAGATGTACGGTTTCATTTTGATGTAAACATACATAAAAAGATTTACAGTGTGATAATATGGAGCCACTATCTTCAGTGGTTGCTGAGAATTTCCTAAGGCACTTTGGGAACACATCATCCAAACGGCATTTTAATGATGTTCTCCTTGTTATTGAAATCAGGCCACAATCACGACGACTTTTTCAATGCCTCAATAAAACGCACAAATATATCTGTTTCACGTCAAAGCATGAGAAAGGTGATTGCTTTCCTTTCATAAATGTACAGCTATAGAAGAACGCAAATGTATAATTAAATAGAACAATTTATCAAACACCTGCCTGGTCTGCACAGTATTTTCATTATAGCAGCTTCGTACTTTTTCCATAAAAATTATAATCTATTTGTGGCGGTCTATCAGGTATTGACAGATTAGTCAGTCCAGATTCAAAATGTGTATAATATACAAAATTTTCCTGCTCAATCTAGATTTGGTTAATATTGCAATTCTACGATTTTCTAAATCTGTTTCATGCTTTATTGTGTTTTTTTCTCATCAAATCTCATTATCATCTCTATTACAATTTCGGATAATCATTTTTAATGAATATTTCCGTCAGTCACATCAGCTCATTACCTTTATATTTCAAATTACTTACCTATATATATCTTATTATAATCCAAGACAAGTCCATTTTCGTTTTACATAGAAAATTCCATTTTATTTACTTTCATTTTCCAATGCATATTTGAATTCTCCTAGCTGATTGACTAACACAAAAGTTTATTCAGATCATTATCTTTGTGTTTCAGAGTTTACAATATCATCCAGGAAACTCACAAAAACTTTGGCTTGAGTGGAGTTTTGAACATCAGTTTATTTTCAAAATCATGCAAAAATAATGTTAGCCATCTGGACTTAAATTTGTTGTACTATAAAACAACCTTTAATTTGCTTATAAAACTCATTTCTTAACAAAAAATTGTAATGTACATCCTTTGGATGACTTTTGCACGTTCCAATGCCGACTGCATTGGAAAGTTAGTATACGTCGGTACAACATTCAGGCTTGCCAGTCTACTACTCCTCATCAAATTGTATTTACTAATAATGTCGATAAAATGAAATGTGTTCTATAAAGAATAATCTAAAAATGTGTTATAAAATCCGCCGGCGTTTTCATCTGAATCGACGAGATTTTCTGATTGTCATCAGAATTTAAGCCAATTTTCGCAACCTTGGATTTGGTAAGGCCTCATTTGAGGTTTGGATTATTTGAAGCCTCAGTTCCAGCACAAGAATTTTCACTAGAAGAAACTATTGTGCGCGAGGTTGTCCAGAAATTAGTTGATCGGACATTTGCAGCACAATTAGAATTGCCTGTAGACCTGACGTATGAAGAAAATAAAAAAACGAGTGTTAGATCACTTCAGATCCAGGTTTTAGGAGGTTCTTTCAGAATTCTACAGACTGAAGCCATTACTGAATAAGATGCTCCTTGATACCATGACACGCATCAAGCGGTGGTTTTCTGAGCTACGTGTGTCTTTGCCCGGGTTGCAACATCGATAGGCCATCATGTTTATGTCGCTAGATCTTACAAGGTATGGTGCAAAATCTAGCGCCCAATTAGGCCTGAAAGAAAGAATTCAGACTTTTTAAAGTTCGGCCATGATAACCAACAAATTGGTAGCTGCGACTCTGCGCATGGGTCCCGTTACAACATCTGGCAGGAGCGACATACTTTACTGGAATTTTTTGCGGCATATTCAGCAAGTCCGGGGTAGATGGCGACAACCTGTGTTGTGGAAGCAAGGTCAATATATAAAGACACCAGCTTCAACGAATAAATCGCCTAAGGGGCAGCAAATCCAGTTTAGTCCTCCTAGATAACAGCCTGTTCAATGGAGAAATAGCGTCTACCATCTCACCAATATGGATAGTCGAGAACATGTCTGAAATATAAATAATTTGGTGGCTGAGATCTTTAGATCGAGAGAAGACCAGCAGAACAACCTAATAAGCGTTCAAACTCAGATGGCCTTCGAAGAATAAGAAGTTTGGAAAATGTTGCCACATGTAAGGAATTTTATTAAAGTTAATTTTTGAGAAATCTTCAACAAACAGCCAGTAATAATGCAATTGGATACTGGAGCTGATGTGTCGGTATTGAGAATGACTTGGCCGTAAAACAACATAAAACCTACGAGAGAAAATTTGTGTAATGCATCAGGCGTCTCGATGGTGGCTGTAGGCGAATGGGACACGAAATTCTTAATAAATAAAAATATCTAACATATGTGTTTTTTTGTAGTGAATACGCAAACACTCTTATTGGAACTTGGCTTCAATAGCAAATGTGTGAAGACGATAGATTGATAAAATAAACGTATATGCCTCTAGAGGCCGGAAAGCATAAATTGCATAACGTCGATATGTGTCCCTATGTCGCAGGGGGAGATCAGTTGTCTGCCCCGGTGGTGGAAAGAGTTTAAAAGCCAATTCAACATTATATTAGAACGCTCTGATTGCAGCAAATGTCGGGCACCGACGGTCGACCGCTTCAAACTATGGCTAGAATTAAATGAAGTTTACGAACCATTAAATGTATATGGTGCTCCACCAAAGAAATTGTCAACAGCGATTCGAACACCACAAACGATGATAGGGGCCGGTATTCTTGAACCATCATCATCTGTTTTTCGAGCTTCCATGGTTAACGTTATGAAGAAGGATGGTTCGCTCCGATCGGTGGCTGATTTCGGCAATTAAACTCCGTGACTAAACCTTATCCGTATCCCTTGCCGGCTCTGCCTAATTTGTTCCTACAGCCAGCGGGAGGCAAATGGTTTGCCGTGATTGACCTTAAACAAGGATTTTACATAGACCGAGGGAAGTTAGCGCTGCAGATACCACGAAGTCATTTCCAATTCACTCGGTTACCATTTGGTATTAAGAATTCACTCAAAGTGTTCCAAAGTATGATGGACTCTTTTGTGTCAGACTTACCCTGTACAACACCTTACGTTGACGATGTTATTAAATGGACCACTACTGAACAAAAATTACGTATTAGGCTGCAGAGGATGTTAGTCAATACTGTAGAATGGCGATTAAATTTTAATCCATTAAAAGTTATAATAAGTAGGCAAGTGCAGTTTCTGGGTCACCCAGATTCAGCGGAGGGATGTATGCCATTAGATTCGAATTTACAGCCCAGCAAGTATTATCCGGCGCCAACTACGCGAAAACAATTACGCCAGTTTATTGGTATGGTGAATTTCTTTATCTCGCAGGGATGGCGATTACGCAACAAACCTTGTCTAATTTTACTAGTGCCAAGATATCGTTTCGTTGAGCAAAGGAGGCTTAAGAATCTTTTATCCTATGCTAACAGCAATTAGTAGACGCAACCATTTTGACTTTCCCGGTGAGTAGTATGTCAATTGTTGCACACGCGTCAAATATTGGCGTAGGAGTATTGTTACAAGTGGACGTACACCTGGCGCAATATATAAGTTGCACACACACTAAGGTGGATCAAAACTATACAGGCACAGAAAAGAAATTACTTGCCGTACAATGAGCACTACGAAAGTTTAGATATTTTGTCATTGATTGACATATTTAATTCTTTACCGACCATAAAGCACTAGTGCATTGGAGAACTCTGGTTATTGAGAAGAAACGAGAACACCGAGTTATTGAAGAGCTCCAGTAATGCGATGTATCAATTCATCATAGAGCCTGTATCAAGAATGCAGCAGCCAGTGCGCTCAGCAGAATTTACAGTGTGCATGTTTAGACAATTATGAAAGTCTATGAAGAACAGAGAAATGATGTCAAATGCCAGGAAATTACTAAACCAGTAAAAAAATAACACAGCGGTGTCTGCCTGATATAATGAGTCGAGCCTGCCATACGGAATATTGGTGTGAAAAGAAGGACAAACTGTAAAATGGTTTGTGTCAGAGTATATACGATCAGAGTTTATGGCCTTCTGGAATGAAACGTTGGGACATCCCGGCGCTCGGCGACTCATTGAGACATTGCAGTCGCGATTGTATTGATCTGGCATGTCCAAAGAAATTCGTAGCTTTTGTTATCATGTCAGCGTTTTAAGCAGCAAAAATGAGAAAAGGTCACCCCAATTGCTTTCAGTGCGGCGGCACAAAACCAAATTCTGCACACTAACCTGCTAAGTCCACTGCCGGTTGCTTGTGGCGGGGCAGCCTATGTGGTTTCCGTGGTCGATAAGTTTACCGGATGGGTCGAGTTTGTACACTGTAGAAAATCGCAACCTAAGAGATTAGAAAGTGCTTAGAAGAGCGATGGCTCAGTCGATTTGGTGCACCAGAAGTTATTGTTACCGACCAGGTCGCATAGTTCGAGTCGAGAGAGTTTAATCAATGGTGCAAGTACCTTGACATAAAACATTACCGCCTAGGCATTTATCACCCGCAGACCAACGCGACGGCTAAGGGAGCCCAGCGGCCAATGAAAGAGGTATTGCAATGTTGGTGCCACTAAAACCCGGGATTCCGGAGAGACAAATTGCATTTTGTCAAGCAAACCATGCGATTTACAGTATCAACAGCTACAGGGTTTGATCCAACAACCATGGTCTATTTGGGGCATAATAGACTGTCAGGTGAACTCGCCTAAGTGTGAGCCACTATGGCATGGTTGCGAAAGTGGAACACAAGGCTGTCAATTTTGGTCCGATTCGGGGGGGAAGTGTAGACGCAAAGCACAATAAAGTTGTCGTTATCATGCCCGATGGATTACTTGATCGTTTAAGAAGGGTGCCAAGGCTGACTTATGAGGGAGGCAGGGGGATGTAGCGATAACCAACTTTGAGACCAAGAACGCACCAAGGGTCCTTTTTAGGACTGGCATGAATTCATAAGAATGTCCTCGGAGAAGCGCACGTATTGTTGTGCAGCAATCAGCACAATTATGGAAGCAGCCTTTTAGCCTCAGAAGTGAACGAAAATAATACATATTTTTACTTCTGTTTTACTAAATCTATGCCCTTTATAGATTATTGATTAAAAATAAAGCATTTTTATTAAGATAAACAAAATTGAATCTGACGGAATGGAAGTCTTGGTAAGAAGCTTGACTGCACAAATTAACTCCTTGTCTGCAGAGATAGGGCTAGTTAAGTCTCGGATGGATGACACAAAAATAATAAATTCTGAAGGAATCCGCATAGATTACCCAACCAATAAAGTTGAAGTCAGCATTATCCATAACCAAACGCACACAGGATGTGATAACTTAAATCGGGAATTAAGTAATAATCTTATTTCAAATTTCAAGTCTAATGTAGAAGGATGCACTGATTCTGACGAATATTTTCGTTGCGAATCGTATACACTTGACGTTGAATTATCTTAATCTGTTGCTTAAATATTTATTAATATATGCATTAATAATTATATGGTCTGTACATCTCTCTCTATATATATTTATATGCCTTTCTAGATTTACAAATAAGACATCAGCACGTATAAATAAATAGACACTTTTTATTGTGAATTGGGTGTTGCAAACTTAGTAACACGTAAATTCACAAGAATAAAACAAAGTGAGCATGAACGAAAGGTACACTGTCATATACCCATGCGGTTCGTACTAACTGGCGATTAATAAACATAATATATTAAGTAAAAAACGTGGGACAGTTGGACGGAACAATTATTTATACTAATGTGTATTCAAGCAATAATGTAGTAAACTTCATATAAAGTCGTCGACAATGCGAAATCAAAGTCAACACACTATGTAAAACATACATCAATTCTTAAAGAGCACCATGATTATAATTTTTCAAGTTCTTAAACGGTACATGGTACTAAAACAATGGAATTCAAGATATTCTAAATTGCAAAACTATTGATAAATTTAAATATTTTTAAATTCTTGTTACTCCAGAAATTCGATATATATATATATATATATATATATACACTTGTACATAATGCAATGCGTATCTAGCAACAAATTTTTTAAAGTAAGACCAGATTGATAAGCCAAATTGAGCATAAACGTAATGTAAAGTCGCATGTACATATGCGTTTCATGCTTACTGGCGACTCAACAGGCACACAAGATGGAGAAAAAGAGTTAACCGTTCTATAAGCGAATACATATCTCGGGAGTCTACTAGCAATGATCTAACATCTTCGACTAATTAAGGTTTAACATAATATAATTTATAGTCTTCAAAGCATAGCCGGCAAACATATCAGTAAATTCGAAAGCCAAATTGGACACATTTTGAAAGAAAATCGGCCGTATCTGAATATATGTCAATTCTATTAACACACCATTTAGTTTTAGCAACCAGAATTTATCAAAAACTCATATGAAAATGTGCAAGCTGTGACATTTTCTTATCATTAAAAACATAGCAATTGGTTTTAAAGCTTTATAATTACGTTTAGACTCATTAACAAATGCGTGAGAAACGGCATATAGAATGATAAAATACAGTATAATATAGAATGCCTCCAATGTTTAAACAAGAAATATACAAGTGCTAACTTACCAATTTTATAAGAACGAAAATAATGTATTCGAAAACAGAAATAAAAACGATGGTTTCATTTAAATTAATTATTTAACATGAGCAATATCTATATGGGCAATATTTCACAACTTTATTAGTGGATAATTTTCAAGATTGAAATCATTTTTCAAGACGTTGGTCAGAATAAAGTTCTTTTTAACTCGAAAAAATCTAATTTGGCGAATAGTTTAGGCTAGTTTACAAAAAAGACAAAAAACGCACTGGAAAAATGCGTAAATAAAATAATAAAAGCAGTAGAAAGCTGAAACAGTCTGCAAGTTAATGCTATCTGATTTTCTCGAAATTAAGTTCATATGACCAAAGAAAAATACAAACCAAGAATCTGATTAGAAGTAGAAATCTATTTCCAACACACTAAAACATATCGGAATTTCAAAAAAGCTGCCTTGAAAATAAAATTTTAAAGGTCTTAAATGTTTCTGAAATACAGATCAAAATATGCCCATTTATTTTTTACACAATAAACGGGCAAATATTGGTTCAATTAAATGATAAGTAAATAAATAAATAATTTTTATCCAAACATTATATGGTATTTATAATATATATATATGTATATATATATATATATATATATATATATATATATATATATATATATATCCATAATGATTTGATATAAAATTATTATGTATATATATATATATATATATATATATATATATATATATACAGTCATATGGATTAACTATGTAGGGAATAAAATGTATGCGTTTTATCTTCAGTAAAGCTGCAAACATTTTACTATTTAGAAATAATGCCAACATAATACGATTTTGAGATAAGACTAAGGCAGTAATTTTTATGGTTGTCTTCTAAGCTTTAGCATCACAGGTGCAAGTAAAATATATATATATATATATATATATATATATATATATATATATATATATATATATATATAGATTATCTTGAGCGCCATCCGTTTTATTTTGAAAATAATTTTCACCACCTGAATCACCACAGCAAAGAACATCACATAGCGCAAACCACCAGTTATATTAAATACAAAACAATGAATATTCCCTTAAGCTTTTTCATTTAATCTTTTATGAACTTCAAATCAACTATTCTAAGACTTCTTAATATCATGGATTTCAAAATGCCTATTTTAATACTATCTGGGTGATAAATAAATCAGGATACCAGAATAGGTATTTTCCCTATAGACATCCTTTTCTGATATGCTTCTATTCCAGCTCAGTTTCACATCAAGTAATGCTAACTCTCGCCTTGTTTATTTTTTTAAAAGTGATCATTAGATCATCTATGTTATTTGCTTAATTAAGGAAGTTTACCAATTAATTGTCACCATGTTGCCAGACAATATAAGCATCATCAAGAAATCTTACAAATAAGTTTGGTGTAAAACCTGTTGTTTATCGGAGTTTTTTTCGGTATAATGCATAAATATTTTTGTAAAACTTGAAGCTTGCTTATGTTCTGACAGGCATAAACTTGGTAAATTTAAGTTGATGTAGAGCGATGTCAGATATATAGACTGATGTAATTATAACATGAATTACATAAATAAATGCCTCGTCTAAAATGATTGGTGAATTAACTTTATAAAAGTGTTTACTTGATACTCTTTGTCAACGAGTAGATGCTTGAATCTAAACGTTGGAGATAATGATATATATCCAAATAGTGTTTTGTGGAAGCATCCCAATGTGTGCGTATTTGTTATAGGAACACTAGAATTGGTTAATAGTAAGTTGTATTGACGTGTATAAAATGATGTGGTGCTGGACCGTAGAGTTACGTGTAAATTACCATTTTTGATTTTTGAACGAGCTTGGAAGATAGCAATAATAATGAATTGCTGAAACGTCAGCACAACGCAAAGAATCTTCATGAACATCAAAAGGCAAACGAATTTGTATAACATATCCCTTTGGTTCACCAATTGGATTAGTAAATAGATAGGATAAAAAATGAGATGGAAAATTTAACACACAATTGTAAAACATAGACGCTTCGTCTTAAATCAGTCTTCATGCACCATTACTTTTTGAATACACATTACTGATAAAATCACTCTCATTAAAATGTTAATGAACGTTAACAAAACCACCTTTATGCCATTTACAAAACATAAACTCGTAATCGATCTCCCATCCATGTGTAAAGCCATGGTTACTATGCATAGAATGAACGTTCTACTTTCAATTAACAGTTCCGAAGAAAATAGACTATCCTATTTACGGAAAGTTATTTACGTGATTTAACTAATTTCATTTCATAAAATGTAAGTGTTAGAAACAATTAAAGCGTGAATGTGGACTATATGTTGTATATACAAATAACGAACGAAGAGATTTACTGTAACAGTTACTACTGACAGGTCTTTTTACTACACAAACACACTCCACCTTTGACTACAAACAAACTTGAATATCTTGGTTTACAAAAATATCTATAACTTTTTTGGATTGTTTTCGTGAATATTAAGATTAAGTGAAATAAAATTTAACCTTGAATAAGAAAAAGATGTTCATTAAATTTTGTCTCAATCTGTCAAATGCGATATGGCCCTAGTTATTACGCAAGAAGTAAAAGCTCCGTAAAATATCAATGCAGTTTGAAGATCGATAATTTACATAACAAATTAAGGTTGAATGAATCTTTTCTAAGCATAAGTTATTAATATAGTAAAATGCATTTCTGGTACCATTTCCGTTAATAGAAATTTTATCAGATACATAACTCATTTATTTTTCATATTCTACTTCAATTCATTTCAATTTTTTTCGTTTTGCTTTGCCTTCCAGTATATATAAATGGATATTCATTTGTAGATACTTGAGAAGAATATGTGAAAGTAGCATTTCTTGTATCTGAAACAAAACATTCTTTTTACTTTTGAACATGCGAAAGCTGCTTTAAATTTTATCAAGGCTCGTGTTCCAAAATATTTTAATAAAAATTATAAATCCTTAGAGTTTTGAAATATGATTTGTGGCATTATTTAACTGTGCTACAAATAATTTTATAAAATAAAATATAATGATAAAAATTCTAGATACCTGAGTTAATGCTTTGAATAATTTCGGAGTGCTCGGGAGCTCATCAGGTAATACAAACACCGGTGACATAATGCTTGATAGTTCTTCGTCCTCATCTTCAACTTTCTCCTCTGGTTCTTGACACACATCGGCCTCAAGCGATTTATATTTATCATCATCATCATCATCATCAGAATTAGACGCCTTATTGCTATGACTATTATCGAGTGAGTCTTTGGCTTTATGAAAAAGAAAATTATCTAATTACAAACAATCGAATGAATTATGGGCAACTTAAATAAAAAATAACATAAAAATACAAAACATTGGTTGCGCGAGCGGCGATAACAATTATTATAATCAAGGTTTCTATTTTAATATAAGCACCTGACCCATTGATTAATTAAATATGTCAGTATAAACTTAGAATTGTATTGTGCAGAAAAGGCAGTTCATCCAGAAGACCGTTTTCGTCCTTATTGGGAACTCATCAAGTACTGGCCAGAATTTGCCGCGGACAGGATACGAACCTGGGCACGTCTGCTTCGGAATCTGGTGCTCTAACCACTGAGCTATCCTGCCGCACACTACACTACACACAATTTTCAGTTATATACTAACTAATGCAACTAAGTTAGTCAATTTTCCCTTTAGGTGGAGCTCATATGGCATCCATTTAGACCCAAAGTTCCAACTAACCATACCCAATCTGTCATTACTGAACAGACACCACATTACATGGGGAAGTGGTATTGAAATGAACATTTATATAATTAAACGAACATTGGTTGCGCGGGTGGTGATAGCAATTATTATAATCAAGGTTGCGGTCTTGATATAAACACCTGACCCATTAATTACTTACATATGTCGGTATAAACTAAGAATTGTATAGTGTAGAAAAGGCAATTCATCCAGTAGACCGGTTTCGTCCTTATTGGGAACTCATCAAGTACTGGCCAGAAATTGCCGCGGACAGGATACGAACCTGGGCACGTCTGCTTCGGAATCTGGTGCTCTAACCACTGAGCTATCCTGCCGCACACTACACTACACACCATTTTCAGTTATATACTAACTAATGTAACTTGGTTAGTCAATTTTTCCTTTAGGTGGAGCTCATATGGCATCCATTTAGACCCAAAGTTCCAACTAACCATGCCCAATCTGTCATTACTGAACAGACACCACATTACATGGGGAAATGGTATTGAAATGAACATTTATATAATTAAACGAACATTGGTTTCGCGGGTGGTGATAACAATTATTATAATCAAGGTTGCGGTCTTGATATAAACACCTGACCCATTAATTACTTACATATGTCAGTATAAACTAAGAATTGTATAGTGTAGAAAGGCAATTCATCCAGTAGACCGGTTTCGTCCTTATTGGGAACTCATCAAGTACTGGCCAGAAATTGCCGCGGAAAGGGCTCGAACCTGGGCACGTCTGCTTCGGAATCTGGTGCTCTAACCATTGAGACATCCTGCCGCACACTACACTGCCATTAGATGATGAGATCCTAATAAGGACGAAACCGGTCTACTGAATGAATTGCCTTTTCTACACTATACAATTCTTAGTTTATACTGACAAATGTAAGTAATTAATGCGTCAGGTGTTTATATTAAGACCGCAACCTTGATTATAATAATTGTTATCACCACCCACGCAACCAATGTTCGTTTAAATACTAACTAACTAACTAAATAACTAACTAACTAACTAACTAACTAACTAACCAATAATTAACTAACTAACTAAATAAGTAAATAACTAACTAAATAACTTACCAACTAACAAATTAACAACTTAAGTAACTGTCTAACTAACTAATACCTAACTTATTAACTAACAAACTAACTAACTAACTAACTAACTAACTAACTAACTAACTAACTAACTAACTAACTAACTAACTAACTAACTAACTAACTAACTAACTAACTAACTAACTAACCAACTAACTAACTAACTAACTAACTAACTAACTAACTAACTAACTAACTAACTAACTAAATAAATAACTAACTAACTAACTAACTAACTAACTAACTAATTAACTAACTAACTAACTAACTAACTAACTAACTAACTAACTAACTAACTAACTAACTAACTAACTAACTAACTAACTAACTAACTAACTAACTAACTAACTAACTAACTAACTAACTAACTAACTAACTAACTAACTAACTAACTAACTAACTAACTAACTAACTAACTAACTAACTTACTAACTAACTAACTAACTAACTAACTAACTAACTAACTAACAAAATAATTAACTAATTAACTAACTAACTAACTAACTAAATAATTAAATAACTAACTATCTAACTAATCAAATAACTAACTAATCAACAAATAAATTAACTACTTATGTAACTAATTAATTAAATAAAAACTAACTAACTTACTAACTAATAATCTAAATAAAAAACTAACGAACTAACGAACTAATTAACTAAATAACTAATGAACTAACTAACTAACTATTTAAATAACTAACTAATTAAATAGTTAACAAATCATCTCACTGTTTAACTACTTAAGTAGCTAATAACTAACCAACTAACCAACTGGCTAACTAACTAACTAACTAAATGACTAACTAACTAACCAAATAACTAATTTACTAATTACGTAACTAACTTACTAAGTAATAACTAATTAACGAAATAAATAATTAACTCTCAAACCAACTAGCTAAATAGCGAACTCAATAATTAACTAATTAAGTAACTAACGAACTAACTAATAACCAAATAACTAATTAACTAACTGGACTAACCAACTAGCTAACTAATTAAATAACCAATTAACCAACTAACTCATTAACTACTTAAGTAACTAACTAACAAACCAATAATTAATTAACTATATCAAGACCGCAACCTTGATTATAATAATTGTTATCACCACCCGCGCAACCAATGTTCGTTTAATTATATAAATGTTCATTTCAATACCACTTCCCCATGTAATGTGGTGTCTGTTCAGTAATGACAGATTGGGCATGGTTAGTTGGAACTTTGGGTCTAAATGGATGCCATATGAGCTCCACCTAGAGGAAAAATTGACTAACCAAGTTACATTAGTTAGTATATAACTGAAAATTGTGTGTAGTGTAGTGTGCGGCAGGATAGCTCAGTGGTTAGAGCACCAGATTCCGAAGCAGACGTGCCCAGGTTCGTATCCTGTCCGCGGCAAATTCTGGCCAGTACTTGATGAGTTCCCAATAAGGACGAAACCGGTCTACTGGATGAATTGCCTTTTCTACACTATACAATTCTTAGTTTATACTGACATATGTAAGTAATTAATGGGTCAGGTGTTTATATCAAGACCGCAACCTTGATTATAATAATAATTAATTAACTAAAAAACTAACTAACTAACGAACTAACTAATTAATTAACTAATAACTAACAAACAAACTAACTAACTGACTAATTAAACTAACAGCTCATGCAATCTTATTTTGTTTACTTGAATAGGTATTCAATTAAATATCACATCTCGAGACACGTGGTGTCTGTTGTAAAATAATAAGTTATTACAGAACTAAAATTTTTGTATATTTGGCGCTGTGGGTATAATCAAATACCAAGTAAAAATAGGCTCCGTTTCGAGATTTGCCCGCGGAAACAATCTTGCAAGTACCCCATTAGTCCCAATCAGGACTAAAATAATCGGCCCGTTGAATTTCTATTATACCACATACAGTACTAAGTTAATAATAACAAATGCAAATATAAGTTGCGATCCTGATATAATTATCTATAAACATTATTCAGTACAAACTAATCATTGTTGAATGTAGTAAAGGAATTTCCTCCAGTAGATCTGTTTCGTCTTTATTGGGCACTCTTAGTTTACTTTCCAGAATTTGCCGCGACCAGGCACGTCATTTTCGGAATCAGTTGCGTTAACTACTAAGCCATTCTGTCGTACGGCACACACAATTTTAGAGACACAGATTCCGGAGCAGATTCGAGCGCTGTTTGCACCAATTTATGGACTGAACTTAAGGGACGAAACCGGGTTCACTATAGCACACAATGCTTATTTTGTCCTGAAAAATGTTTATATTCAAATGGAATTGTATTTATATTAAGATTACAACCTGGATTTAAATAACTGTTACCCGTTTAATTGAATAGAAAATCAACTTAACACCACTTCCGTTGTTAGCCTGGTTTTTGTTCTATAAAGACAGACAATGTGTGGCTATTTGGAAATTTATGTCCAAAGAAATTCCCCATATACTCACTTTAATGAGAGGCTTTTGAAAAGTATGAATGAAAAGATATATTTAGTGTGCGGTGGAAAAGTACAGTGGATAGTGTCACATTATATTTTGCTTAGTTTATACTGCCCAATATATACATAATTGAATTGGTGTGGATGTCAAGATCGTGAACTTGATTTAAATAATTGCCAAAAATATCCGCGCAATTTAAACAAATAATGCAGAAATGGCGGAAATAATTGTTATTCAAACTCTAGACGCATAATTTAATTATCTGAAATAAAGAATAAAAAATTCGTAGGTAGACTTTGACTAACGGTACCAGAAAATGTTTTTCATGAATATATTGATCCGTATTAAAATTTCAAGCAAGTAAATTTTCATCGAATGTAACTATCCATGCAAGTATAGGAAATAAATTAATAAAGAAATAATTAAATTATGTTTAACTATATTATTTAATAGATTTACAACTGAAACTTTAACCACCACAAGTTTCTTTACTATTTACTTGTTAACTAATTATTTTATTCATCCTTTTATTAGAAAGTCCTAAATTTTTTATCAAAAACGTCATGCACAAATATATTACATAATAATAAGCATTAAAAATCTGTCAATTTATTACACAATAATTGAAAATATTTATCATTCAAAATGCTAATTATTGTCGTAGTATATGCTTTTATGGTGGGGTAATTAGTTTCTAGGATATTAATTTAATTATTGTTAAAGCCTAAGTAATTAAATAATGCGTAATTACATAATACTATTCAAAACAAATTTATTACAGATTTGTGACTTTAAAATTTTTTTTGAATTCAGAATTATATGTTCAACATTTAAAAAATTATTCATGGTGATGATTAATGTTACTGGGGTTCTCGTCCGCATAATCTTGATTCAGTGATTGACCGGCGCGAATTGCAGCAACTTGCTGCGCTTCACGTACACGACGCAGTTTTGCTCTGAGCTGCTTCAGATGAATTACTGAGGCATCTGTTCCTGGTGCCAAACTTTTTCTAGATTCTGCTGCAGCTTTCTTCTTTCGTTCCGCTTCAGCTTTCGCTTTATCTTGTTTGAGCATTTTTCTGAAATTTCGAATCAACGGGAAGAAAAATTTTGTCAAATTTGAAGAGTTTGATTGAATGCATTCAGGAGGAAAAATGTAAACAATGAAAGATACATGATAATTAGACGCACCAAAAATCAGGAACTAGTGTTTGTGCTAGGACTTATAAAAATAGTAAAAATGTGTCACAGATGCGAAATAACAACTAATGCATAACAATACTGCGGCTCTTTCAGTCGGACGGATGATGTCAAAACACGAAGATCAGATGCTTGAGGAAAAACTAGAAAGATCAAGACACGCTTGTTCATTTGATTAAAAGGCGGACGTCTACAGATAAAACATTTCGCTAACGTGTATTGGAGTTAATTTGATGTCAAACAAGTTGATTTTAACGATGTTTATATTGTT
The DNA here is from genome assembly GCA_029291075.1 of Eudiplozoon nipponicum. NCBI lineage: Eukaryota > Metazoa > Platyhelminthes > Monogenea > Mazocraeidea > Diplozoidae > Eudiplozoon > Eudiplozoon nipponicum. The sequence continues at coordinate 64,927 of JAQBSW010000071.1, read as the reverse complement.
GAAATAAAAAAACTTGATTCAACATTCTTCCTGTACAAGACGAATAATATAAATAGCCACATTAACGACAAAGCGCCATGATAAGGTATGTGAGAATTTATGTAGGTTCAAGAGTACAGATCAGTAAGTATATATATACATGTATATATACGTGTATATAGTTTAGAAATTCAAAGCAGATTAAATTGATTATTGCGAAAATATTATGCAAAAAAACAACACAGATCGATCAAATAGTCCATTATATTTTATCTCTAAAAGCAATTATTGCTTGGAGCGCAAGTGTACCAGAATTGGATAATTGTTAATGAAGTTAATCCAAAAATTTTTAGATCAAACACAGCTGGCATAAAGAGGAGATTTGTGCAAAAGATAACGAAATTTCACACCCAATTAAAGGTGGATATCTATGTGTTTAACATTAAGAATTACAAATGAACTACATATTTTGTAAGCGGTCCTTTGCAACATACGTTCTGAGCAGTTACATTGAGAATAACTATTAATGAACCAAATAAAAGCGACTGACATTTATTTTTACGTGTGTTTCACTAACTGCGTTCTTTGTTTCTTGTTATATATATATATATATATATATATATATATATATATATATATATATATATATATATATATATATTGGTTTGAAGTATAATGCCAGAATTTTGATAAAATATATATTTTGGATTTGACCGCATTTTTCTTGTGCGGGACAATTGATAGCACTCTTAGGTCGGTAAAACTTTGAATGTTATACATTCCTGTGGTCCACATTTGCCACAAGTTGTTTTTTATTCCTGTGTATATTGTGTCAACCCTGATGATGAAACTGGAAATTCGGTTTAATAAATTTGGAAAAATTCTTGTTCTAACGTCATTTTCAGACTATCAGCTGATGGAGGGCTTAAAAATAAAGGGACAAGTGAGAACCCATCGATCAAGGCGAATAATCAGAACACCTGAAAATAAAGATTAAATGTTGCATCAGGTTGCAAAGGCAATTCATCCAGTAGTTTGTTTCTGTCCCTATTAGGAATACTTTGAGTACTGCCTAGAATTTGCCGCCAAAATGACATGAACCAAAAGAAATTTGCTTTTGTGTCTAGGACACTAACCACTGCGCCAACCGTGCTGCATATTACACTCAATTTGAAGACATAAATATTTATGTTTGTGGCAAATCTTTTCTTCGTGTGATATCTATTTGGAATCTCTTAATACCTGAAGTACTAATTAGCCATCATAGATCTGTCATTATGAAAAAGATATTGGGCCACTTTAGGATGATATATTTATTTGATATCTAATGACAGAATTATGATTATATGTATATTGTCTGAATAAACTAAGTATTGAAGCAAATAGCAGTAGCTAAGTAGAAATTTATGTCTTACAAGATTCCAAATAGATTCTGATTGACGAGAAGGCTCACCATAAAAATAATTTGATATATGACTTCACATTGCGTATAATAAGCGACACGGTTAATGCAGTGGATAGATTCCCAAACTACGATAGAAATGTGCCTCGGTTTGATTCCCGTCCACAGCAAATACTGGACGGTATTTAAAGAATTTTTAATAAGGACAAACTGGTCAAAAGGATGAATTGCCTTTTCTACCTTGTGTAATCATTAGTTTATACTGATAAAGTATATATGATCAAAATTCTGCCATTATACTTCAAATCAATATAGCTTCTCTAAATGACTTGTTAAAACTTTAGGTTTTAAGAGATTACAAATTGTTCCCACCTGAAAGGATGGCATACAAAAAGAAATATTGGTATATGGCTTCCAATTGCATGTAGTATGCGGAATATTTGTCTCAGTGGATAGAGTCCCAGACTCTAAAGCCGATAATCCCTGTTCTGAGACCTGTCCGCATAAAATTCTGAAAACCTTTTGAAGAATTCCGAATAAAAATAATGTTAATGAGCTATTTTATTCGAATTTATCACAAGTTAAACAATAATTGTTTGCGCGGTTGGTGGTAACAATTCTTTTCATCAAGTTTGCAAGCTTGAAGTAAACACGAATCACACTGTATTTAACCAGTCGTCGGAACACATAAAAAACTACCACAAGACGCAACGCGCTTGCGCGATTCCACCTTCCATCATCCTCATCAGAGTAGGACGGCAAACAGGCTAGCGAGGATCAAACCGCATTGAATATATACGGGGAGCAAAATTAGATATGCGGCTCTCACTTCTAGTAGTCTTGCATACACTGTACGTGTACTGATCCTCGCTAGACAATTTAACGTCGTAAACGGATAATTATCATGGAAGGTTTTTACTTCAAGCACGAAAACTTGATGTAAATAATTGTTACCACCACACACACAAACAATTATTGTTAAATATTATTGTCTATATATATATATGTGTGTGGCGAAAGCTACAAACAGCTAATGTTCGTGACTGCATAGAAATTTTGCAGCCGACATTTCCAGTCACGTACAATTTATGCAAGATGTCAAATTTGCCACAAGTTTTGTTTTATTCCTGTGCGAATTGTGTCAACCCTGACAATGAGACTGGAAATTCGGTCTCGAAAATTCGGAAAAAGAACAATGGAAAATCTTGTTCCAACGTCATTTTGAGACAATCCGATGATGAAAGGCTTAAAAAAGAGGGGAACCCATCAATCGAGGCCAAAAATCAGATCACCTGAATATGATAAAAATTCAAGATTTTACCAACCTCAGAGTGCTATCACAAAAAGATGCGGCCAAATCCACGTCACCCCATTTATTTATAGCGTTAGCGGCATATTTATGTGAAGAAATTTGACTCTAGCTTTAATGAATTATGGCTAATACTCGTGTGTACTCAAGTATGAGTTGATATTAAAAACGTATATATATATATATATATATATATATATATATATATATATATATATACTTTGTTGTGACATCCACTTTTAAGTTTGAAACGGATTTAATAATAATCTCATTCTCTGAAAGATGGAAATATTTAATTACAAATTAACAAATAAAAGGATACAGATTTTGAAAATTTAAAATTTATTCAGACTTAAGACAACACCTTGCAACTCAACATGAAACAAAATGTCTGATACGGTGTCAACTACACCAAAATTCAGCCAAGCAATGCTTTTAGAAACGATAATTTTTAAATGCATATTCAAAATTGAATAAACAAAACATCAAGAATATATAAGATTGAAACGATCTGGTATTTCTTAAATTTCTGTGCTGGTCAATCATCGCATATGTAATTACAACTACTTGTTATCCTTAGAAACAGATGTGCACTAATTGATTTGAAATAGTTATTCCCATCCTCATTTCCGGATGCACGACATGTATGCAACCTTAATAAGTGAACTTTAGTGAAATCCGTCGCTCTAAAGTCATCTTAACTACGTTAAATTTTCACTAAATTTGAGGTCGCCAATTGTTTGCCTTAATTTTCAGGGAAAAAAATTCGTCGTCTAAATGAATTCAGTGCGACGTTTACATGTGAATCTGGCTTATCAGGGATTCATACACGTCGTACACTTTGAAATGATTTCACCAAAATGTACTGCAGTTCACCCAGTGCCAATCTGTTGCCTATGAGTACAAGTCATTGTGTCCAGTTATCCAAAGTTGAGCCAGAATTCTGACTGTAAAAATTTCAAAATAAAATTAAATAATGTAAAAGCTGTATTGATGTTATGAATGTGGTTTTTGATTTAGAAATACCTGTGATTCGTTTTTAGGGATTAACGTCTACCAAAAATTCTGAAGTTGTTTTGTGGAAACAAACAAATGAAAAAAACTCCATCTTTTAAGGGTAAATGTTGTTTTGCTCAATTTAATCAAAATTGAAAATCACGCCAAACTAAGCAATAAGAAGTAACATAAATGTTTAAATAAACTCTCAGCAAGAGACAAAATTAAATCACTAGTAACCTTAGGAAAATGTTTGTTTCGTAATACTGCGCTTTTTTAGAAAAAAATATAGGGAATAAAAGCAGGCACATTTTGATCAGAGTGACTCCATGCTTAGAGTACCAGATTCCGATATAGACGTGCCCAGGTTCGTGCCCTGTCCGTTGTAAATACTGGACAGTATGTGAAGAGGACGAAACCAATCTACTGGATGAACTGCCTTTACTACATTATACAATTCTTAGTTTGTACTGACAAATGTATGTCCTTAATGGGTCATATATTTATATCAAGATTGCAACCCTGACTTAAATGATAATTTAAGCCTAATTGAATGAAGTTACTAGGAAAGACGAAACAAGGCAGATGGTCAATGATTGTTTTATTAAACGACAGAATTTATTCACAAACTTTACGTAGTTCTGACAACAATTTAAAGCAAAAAATAATATAATGTGGAGAAAACTGTTGAAAAAGTACCTGACAAAATTTAAAGTCTATTGTAGTAGATTAAAAACAAAAGAAACAGTTACAATGATGAATAAAAGGTTAGAAAAGTTCTGGTGAACATAAATGAAGTCAGAATTTTACCCGGAAAGTTCTTTATTATTCTCATTGTTAACCAAGATTATATGAAATATCTCGACATTGTCCACAAAATTTCACTATCAAATCTACTTATTTAAAATAATTATCAATTTTAATCAAAAAATAGTTTGAACACATAAAGGTTTAACATGCTTTTACCCATTTTATTTAGGAAGTGATATCCGCAGCACTGGATCATATATGACATCAATGCCATTTCACAATAAGAATTTTAATATAACCAATTGCTGATTGACACGAAATGGTAATGTGATCACCCTTATATTTATGACGTGGAATGTTAAAAATGGTTACTTGGAAAGGAATCTAACACCAGATGTTTAAAGAAAATGGAAAACTGATGAAACGCGACATTTCGAGCAAAAGCATAAGTAATGCTGAATTGGCATACTTAAGAAATCTCAACTTTGTCTTGAATAGACTAAAACCGAAAAATCTAAGCTCTGACAAATTTTTAAATTGTACAAAACATAATAGTTGAAATCAAATTTCGTTTAGATGAAATATTAAATTTTGCGTTGGTAGCATCTAACGTTGATGAAAATGTTCAGATTAAACGTCTTCTAAATAAATATAAACTTGTTTGAACACCATGGAAAAAACAAAAGTGATTTGCTCACGTTAAAGTTTACATGATCACATTGGCGATTTTATACATAATGAAGATTTCCTGAAATTACTCCTTCGAGAGTTTGTGCAATATTTATTTATTTCAAAATTTTCGATTGAAAAATCGTTTTATATCTTTCCAAACTTGCAAACTCAACATGGAAAATATGAAAGCAATGTCAAACCTACTGTGCTTTTCTACGTAGTAGCATCAATGCCTGAGGATAATTTTTCATGGCGTCTTCAAAATCCTGCTTGGAGAGACTAAAAAGCAGCGAGAATCCTTTAGATCGGACGTCAGCTGTTCTTCGATTTTTACCCGATATAGCTAGTAAACTGAAATATTAAAATTAATCAATGATTATTTTGCACTAACAGTTTACACTGTTCAAAAGTTAGCAATGGTGAAATTTTCACCTTAGTTAACATAATGACTAGTCGGCGAACATTTGTATGGTAAAGCATTTATAGAATGATTGTGGTCTAATATTGTCAATTTTGAAAAGAAAATATAAATATTTGCGACCTAATTTGCGTGAAAGCCTAAGTTGTGCTTGGAAATTCCACAAATTTCATTTACAATTGAAATTATAAATAACTTATGATTTGGCCGGAATTCTCTGCACTTACAATTATCCTGAGTGACGTAAATTTGAAAGCAACGTCAACACATATTTTGCCTCCAAATGGACAGTCATGCAATATATATGTTTACATTAAAATTAGTCAGATTGTAATTGTTTGCCTTGCTGATAGTCTTGGTTACAGTCTATTCAAGAGTGCTATTTTTGATTGCACGTATTCAAATAACGTTTATTTGTGTAAATCACATTTAGAACAAGAAATAATCACCAGGCCAATTCATTTTAAAATCCCACACGATAATGATTTTAACGGATTTCTTAACTGATAAAAAGATTGGGTTCAGTGTTTGTTTCTACAAGCAGGTTGCATAAAGTTGTCACGAACTTATGCAAACCTTGGAAATTTGCAGATGTATGGCGAGGAAAAGCTAAAAATTCTATTCTGGGCGACTTCATCTCTGGAACTCTGGTGTGACGGTGTACAAATAAGGTCTGGCACAGAGAGCCACGAGCTACCAGCGAACTCACTGTATCCACATTACCACTTTTGCCTACGGATAGTAGATAAATGAGGCAATTTAGGTCAACAAACGGTGGAACTAGCACGCAAATAACATCAAGCGTAACCAAATATAAGCGCATTGCTTCTAAGCTGTGTCAAACATATGCGTGTATATAATAGACTTTTCGTTTACAAGTTTATAAAACGAGGCCATATCGTGCAAGTTTAAAGTCAGTTTAAGAAGTTATGGTCAAACTTAGATACTTTTCACCTTTTACTAATGTTATAAAAATCATTTTTCAGTATTATGCATGCATATGCTTGGTGTGCTTGTTGATAGACCTCAAGAAACAACAAAATAATTGTCGCTGTTTTTCTTCTGGAAGACCGTTAAAAGAATTTTAGTTCTGAAGGCAACTAATCACGGGTTCAGTCACGTTTGCAAGATTTCCAATAGAAGCCACGACTAACAGTCTAGCTGGAACCAGTAGAAAACAATTCTAAATGTCTTATTTTAACACAAGAACGCGATTACACCAGTCATTATCGTCCTCAACGTGAAACTTGATAACAAATTGCGGTTGCTTTTACAAACATAAGATTATATACGCGAGTTGTCGCTTTGCACTATCCGTGTCGTAAAGATCCGATTGAACCAAAGTGCAAATTACACATCGAGTTCTTCCACGTGGTGGCTTTTTCGGAACGAGGTTTCCACATTTGCTTATATATGCATTTTAACTGTGTGTGTGTGAGATTAGAGGTCTGACGATTAAACGGAAAATTCCGTTCCAAAACGTAGCCGGTTAACTAAGATTAGGTCGTACTTCGTTTCCAGTGGTTAATATGGACGACGCTGAAGCCATCGGAGGAAATTGATGAATCAGCACCAAGCCAACACAAAGAAAAACTCGATGCGTAGTTGAAAATGGGGATCAATCAGATCGCTGCCGAACTACTGCGCATCTACTCAAGAAACATAAGATTATGCTTGAAAAACTATAAAATAAATTAAATTCATGTTAAATTTCCCGTGGTACAAAATAAAAATAGATTTTATCAGATAGAATATCTGTTATTTTTTCGATATATTCTGATCTATTTACAACTAAACATATTTATATACCTCCCCGAATCAAACGAGACAGAAATTTAAAACGAAGAATGAATGTGAGTGTTATAGAGAAATAACGGCTTATTTTCATGCCTAAACTTAAATTATTTTATGTTAAAGTTTAAAAAAAACAATTTCTATAGGAAAGGTATTGTCAAATGAAACAATGCAAATTTTGTTTCATTTAAAGGCATTTTGCATAGTTTGTATACAACGAATTGTTACTTTAAACAATACATACCTATTGCAAAATAGGTAATTTACGGTAAAAACCAGTTCAATCCGTAAAGGTTTTGCGCACTTGATTCATAACAACAAAACAATTACCCTGTATATAAAATGCGTCCAACCCAGAGCATTCAATTAGCAAATGTAATTAATCAAAAGACATTTTTATCAATAAAATATGATAGAATTTTGTTCTCAAGGACTTAATGAAATGCCTAAAACATGAACTAACATGGCATTGTTCAATGCTATAAATCAAGTCTGCGAGCTGAAGGTAAACTTTTATCCACTTTTATCTAACAGGTTACAGATCATAACAAAACAAACCGTAGGGAAACGTTTAGACCTTCCACAGAAAACTGAGTAACGTCGAACAAACCGCAATAGGAGTTAAGATTTGCAGCTCTCCCCTCTATTAATGTTTGTGACTGAATAGAAATTGTGAGGCCAAAATTTCTCGTCTAGTACGAATTATGCGAAACTAATATGGGCGCCAGCCGCATATCTTAATTTCAAACTGCAGTTCGAATCTCGTTAGCCCGTTTTTCGCCGTGCGCTGGCGATGATCAAGAAAGGTCGAAATGCGTCAGTACGTGTGGCTAATGGAAGTTTTGCAATTTTATTCGACAGGTTATATACATGAAGATTAGGACGTACCTCAATCTCGCAAACTTGATTTAAAGAATTGTTATCTCTACCAGCGAAAACAATGATTGTTTAACGATATATATATATATATATATATATATATATATATATATATATATATATATGGAGAAAGCTGCCGAGTTAATTTTGGTGATTGCATAGAAATTGCGCAACCGACATTTTCAGTCCAGAGAATGCTAGGCGAGAGCACATATCAATTTTGCTTACCATAAATATGAGTTTCGGTATGATCCTCACTAGTCACTTTGCCGTCGAACTCTGAAAATGATCTTTGAAGGTCGAAACGCGTCAGTACGTGTGACTGAAGGTAGTGTTGCTATGTTTATCAGTGACTGGTTAAACGCAATGTAATTACTGTCAGTCGCTAGCACTTTAACTTGATTTAAGTAAATTTTTATCACCAATCGCAAGATCAATGATTATTTACGATTTCTTGCGAACTAAAATGGTATTTAAACTTAAATATTTGACTATTAATTATGTGGATTAGCAGAAAAACATTTTTATCGTTACAGGAAATCCAAGTTAGCTCCGACTACGTTAATAACGGCTTTTTGCGACTATTTGTTTTGTCAGAAAATTTTCGAAATTTAAATATGAATACAAGTAAATTCGTTCATTATTTGAGTTAAAAAATGCGCATTTGATAATTAGATAAATAAATTTGCCAGACCTCGTAATTGAATTCTTCAGTTTACCAAAAAGAGTATATTTTCTCATCAAACAGATCCCTTCATTATTATGAAAATCATTATAACTGTTTTTTGAAAATGTAATTCACAAAATACTCCATCATTTTATATCTTTCTTTCCTTCTACAGGTTATTTTACTTGGATTACATAACCTGTTTAATGCCGCATTTTTATCGTAGCCTGCGGATTTTTTAAAAGAAATCTCAGAATGTTTTTCAGGTGAGTTATTTTTAACGTTATTGTCGCACAATTTCACTATATAACAAGGAGATAGATTAAATCTTCATTGTACAGTTTTTCTACTTCTCAGAGTAGCTTTCCCTTAGGGAAGTATTAAAAGAAATTAATATTTTTTTCTGATATTCTTCCCAAGTATTACCAAATAAGAATAGGCTTATATTTTGAGAAAAGACATAGAATTTTGACGTGAGTAAACATGCAATATGCTTACGTCCATTCGCCTACACGCATCAACTTCAATTCAGACTTAACGATCCTACATGAATTTGCTGTTCGCATAAACCGAGGTGAAACAAAGTAAACGGCCGCAGTTTATAGATTTTTAGCTCATCTCTGTTATTGAATTTAGTATCTATCTTAGGATAATAATTGATAAAAACGCTTGAATGGTTTAAATTAAATGATGCCTACTGCGAGCCAGCAGATATAATCTGCTTGGACAAAATCGTTTAAATCAGTGTTATTTTTTATTTAAATTTTAACCATATGGTTTATTGGCCTATGCAAGCTGATCCACAAATTATATTTATGTTAAAAAAACATTTGAAATTAACATGAAATAACGATTTCTTCTTTGATTGAATAATTTCAAATGCTATCCTCAATCAATCTTGTACAGTTTATCGGTACTAAATCTTGATGTTTGAGCAATTTGAAATAAATTATATTTTTAGAAATACAGAATATGACCAGGTACTAAAACGTTCGTAACTTCGAGAAAACCAACAAAACGTTGTTCACACTTTAAGTTAATTGACATAAAACTGCAATGTTGCAAAAACAGAGCCGACACAAATGGTTCGTTGTTAGCAATTTAAAAAAATTTCCATGAAAATATATTTTTGGAAACCTATCAGATTATTCGGACCGTACACTTTTGCATAATCCGATTCAAAGCAGATTCTTTTCTGAGCTCTGTTATAATATTTATTCTTTGCTTGTGTAGAAAATAAAACGCGTTTATTTCTTTAAATTGGCAGCATAATTGGCATTTTCCCATTATTGCAATCAATGATTATTGATCAACAGCTTATCCGGTGTTTGACTGTACTGTTAGTCATATAATAAAAGATAGGTTTGAGCAAATGATTTTTCTTTACTTTGGAAATTTTCCGCTTCTTAGCAATAAATCATAACTTATTTAACAAGTAACGATCTTCACTTTTATGTAGAAATTTCATAAAATTTTTTGCCTTTGTATATTTTCTTTTAAATATGCTATAAAGAGTTCCGTTATCACCTGATTTCGCCAAACACGCTGCCCTCCTTCAGTGTTACAAAAACAATTGAATTGTTTGGCCCGCCAACAACTTCCACATGACCACTTTTCACGATGTACATCTCAAGACCGACTTCGCCCTAGCAAAATTATTTAAAAAGAAAAATGCGAACAATTAAAACCATTTCAAATCTTTTGTCAGCACATGGTAAGAATGAATTGAAAATACGCAGTAAAAATAATAATAGCAATCGTGAAGGCATAGAAACTGTGCAGCCGATATTTACCATCACGTACAGCCTAACTATGCGGTAGGTGCTGCGTGCCGAGTAACAAATTAGTTCCAATAGGTTCAGAAGGATAAATTAACGTCGGCATTAATGAAAGGTATAATCTCATGCACAGATCCCCTTCATGCGTACTGGCGACTCATCAGTAAGTATTACGCCCTTTACCCACTATTTTATTGGGTGTGGAATATGGAGCAGTTAGACATTACAATATCCAATTCGACATTGCATTGAATCAATGATAGAGTTAATATTATATGTTCATCGAAAATGCGACTTTATATGAATTTATCTCCAGTACGGCTTGGAAACACATTACTCACCCAAATATATAGTGGGTATAGGGTTTATTAACTGGCTCCTACTGCTTAGTCATCAATAAGCAAGAAAACGATTGTGTACGTTTGATCAAACCTTTTGCATATGCTGACTTTTGTTTATCCATGTTGTCCTATTTGAACTTATTTGTAACTTGATACGCATTACGTAATAAACAATTGCACATGGATATTAGTTCTTCCCAAATAATCTGTTTATTAATAATAAATATGAAGAGTAATAAGGATGTGAACAATTATATCTGATTTGCATAACTTTGCGGCTTGATCCTCGTAGATCAATTTATCTTCGAGCCCTGATGATAATTATAGAAGGTCGAAACATGTCAGTTCTTGTGACTTATGGCAACATTGCTGATTTCTCAAAATTTGTTAAAATAAATGTTATCAACACTCGTACAATCAATGATTGGTTTTTATGGAAGTATGATTGGAGACATTGACAGATTTTTGCAACTGCCAAAATGAACAAAATATATAGTGCTGATTAGCTTACTTCTAAAAAAAGTATTAGAAATACGTATATATATATATATATTTATATATATATATATATATATATATAACAGTTTTTGGTAAATGCCAGTGGATTGCTCTGGATCGATTTTTATAGAATAATTACACAAGGTAATGCCACACATAACATCAAGAATTCATGAGTATTGTATTATTTTTATTTAATTTTTTTATGCGTTAGTAAGGTAAATTATGATATATTGACGTATATTATTATTATAAGCACAGGTTTATTAAACATGGCTAAAATTATTACTTTTATCATATATCGTATTAACGTAAGAATTCGATTCTTTTTATATCAAATTTAGAAAATATAGACAAATTTGGATATGTAAATATAAACCAGAAGTTGTAGCTATCATGCAAGATTACACAAAAATCACTAATTTACATCCATATAACGTGAAATTTTTAAAAATAAATCTAACGGAAGTTGATTTCCAAAGTTTTATCTTTTGCAATGAACAGTAACTTTCTATTTACAACTTTGTACAACATAATGATTTTCGCCTAGTTTTGGTCCTTATTTATGTAACCAGTGTGTTCTACCACAGTAGATATAATATACATCTTTTAAACCAATTAGAATCAAATGCGTTTGATTTCGTCTCCTAACATTAAGAACTATGGAAAAATACACATGCATAAATTAAACAAATATGCACAAAAATTGCTGCCTTTTATTTATCTGTTAGTTTCTGTAATTCGCAGTTCATTGTCATTTATTATTTTACAAACATGGCAGTCTACATTTTTTTGAGTTTGACTGTTGTTATTCATCTATTTCTGTCTATTGCGAATGTATATCTCTATTGCCAGCCGTTTTTAGTACGGAATATTTTTGAATTCGTTGCAGAACAGTTAATGTATAAGGAAAAAGAGTTATATTAGTGGGTAAGAATGTAGAGAGTTATTTTTGCATTGACATTGAGCAGATATTTTGTTTAAGGATCAATTTCGTGGAATACCTGCTCAGAACGAATTTTTGTTTGGAATGAGCGATATATAAATAATGGAATCTTGAAAAAATTTAGCCAATAGAATGTTATAACATTATTTAGCAAATCTGCATGTTATTTCAAAAATGAAACCCAAATTAGTCAGATTTCCAAACGTTTTTCAAAGCAAGATATTGCAAAATTTTGCAATTTGTAGAAGCTAAATGAATATTGGTCGCGCGGGCGGTGATAAAAATGATTTATTTCAAATTTGCGATCTTGATATAAATAAACATATAGATATTCAAGTTATGCTGAAGGGTGCCTCAGTGGTTAGAGCCACAGATTCCGACGCAAAAGTGACCGTGAACGAGCTTTGTGCGCCGCAAATTCTTGGTAGTACGTAATGAGTTCCCAATAAGGACGAAACTGGTCTACTGGATGAATTGCCTTTTCTACACTATACAGTACTTAATTAATATTGACAAATACATGTATATAAAGGGTAGACTGAATATATTTTAAAATCGCCACCTTGATTTGAATAATTGTAGACGTTTGCATTTTTGGCATTCGCATGACAATGATCAGCATATGTCCGAATACCTGTGCTTTTATTCCACTGTGCAACTAATGCCATAGTTTTAGTTAATTAATTTTATAAAAGAAATACAAATATTCCAATAAAATTGAAATTTTATTTCAAACAGACTTTAATTTCTCTGATCTGTATAAGCATATTTTTTACAATAAGCTGAAGTTGCATAGAAACTAGTATTTTGAAATTTTAATATCATTTAAAAACAGCAAATGATTAGTTAGCTGCCTTCCTTTTACCGGATTTAACAATTTATAAACCGAGGAAAATACAAATTGTTAATTTAAATATAAGTTGAAGGTTGTATATGCAAATAGCGAATTTCTCTAGAAAATGAAACATTTCCTCATCTCTTTCAAATTTAATCATTGGGCAATTTACGAATGACAAGTAATTTTTGTATCGAATTCTTTTTATTTTCCATTTTTGAGAAAATTATTCATATTTGATTTTCTCAAAATATGTGAACTGTCTATTGTATTGCTTTCCACTGCAATTATTAAAAAAATTAAAATTATTATATTTTGAATTTAAATCTCATAGACGTTAAAAAATATAAAAATACAGAATCAATTTTTGCCATAAAAGGGTTTTCAAAATGTAGTACAACGTTTGACATATTCAAAACCTGGTACAGTTTTGCCAACGACTTCATTAAATGAACCCAAAAATGAGAGCTATTTAGACTCCAACATTAGAATTCACTATTACATGAAGTCACGTAACGCAACACCATTTTAAAGAGACCACTACTAACTATTAAATACTGTTTTTTGCGAAGAACTAATATATATGCAAGTATGTATTAGGTGTGGCGAACCTAGTAACAAATTAGTTCAGCTGTGACCAGAAGGTTAAACCAAAGAGAGCATTCGTTTCGTGCTTACTGTCGACTCATCAGTAGGAGCCGGTATTACGCCCTTAAACCACTATATATTTTGGTGAAGAATGTTGGATAATAGGACGGTACCATCTACTATTACTAAAATTGAGAATTACAAGTATTTCTGAACACCTGCTACTCCAGTAAATGCATACACTATGGCCTTGATCGATATCAGTCATCACATTTCGCGGTAAGCATGACATAATTAAATTCAATCTATAACAGTTAAATTCTGTTTTTATAAATCGTCAGTGCGTTGCGGCTAGCGGTAGTTTTGTTATGTTGTTCGACGATTGGTCAAATATAATGGGATTGGTGTTTACTTCAAGCTCGCAAACATGATTTAAATAATTGTTACCACCACCCGCGCAATCAATTATTGTTAAATTGTATTGCCTATATATGTATAGGTGGCGAAAGCTGCAAACAGTTAATGTTCGTGACTGCATAGAAATTGTGCAGCCGACATTTCCAGTCAAGTTTAATGTATGCTAGACTGCTAGAGGTGAGAGCCGCATATCTAAATTTGATTTCCATATATATTCAATGCGGATTGATCCTCGATAGTCAGTTTGCCGTCGTACTCTGATGATGATCATGGAAGGTCGAAACGCGTCAGTGCGTTGCGGCTGGCCGTAGTTTTATTATGTTTTTCGACGACTGGTTAAATACAATGGAATTAGTGTTTACTTCAAGCCCGCAAACTTGATTTAAATAATTGTTACCCCCAACTGCGCAATCCATTATTGTTAAGTTAAATACTGTTTGTTGCGAATAACTAATATATATGCAAGGATGTATTAGATGTTGCGAACCTAGTAACAAATAATTTCAGTTATGACCTGAAGGATAAACAAATGACAGCATGAACGGAGAATATAATCTCATGCACATTCATTTCGAGCTTACTTGTGACTCATCAGTAGGATCCGGTATTACGCCCTTTAACCAGGAGGAGATTGTACCGTCCTATTATCCCACATTCTTCACCCAAATATATGGTGGTTAAAGGGCGTAATACCGGCTCCTACTGATGATTCTCCAGTAAGCACGAAACGAATTTGCATGAGATTATACTTTCCGTTCATGCTGTCTTTATTATCCTTCTGTTCTAACTTAACTAATTTGTTATTAGGTTCGCAACACCTAATAACTACGAACGATAGACTGTTCAGTTCAATTTGGATCACTGCCAAACAAAAAACATTGTGATCTGGACAATGACTTTTACGGATTTATTTAAACCCACGCAAATGTATCATAAAAGTAAAGTTTCCACTTTAGTCCCGGCAAAAATTTCAAATAGTTTAGTATTTTTTCAGGTTATTTCGGAATAAATCCTAATGTCAAACAAAATTTCATTGCGACTCTTTCAATATACAAAATTTTTTAATTTATTACTTTTCATTGTGATCGTTCAAAACAGACATTATTTCACTGTTCTGTTGTGTGACTCATGTTACGCTCTAGATCTTTCTTTTGAAGTTAAAGATTGTAAGAGCTAATTAGAATTTGCGTTAATAACAGGAATGAATGTTAATTTCTCATTCTTTCGCGATTGTTATTAGTGCTAATTTTGTTCTTTTTGAACATTGATCAAATGTCTAATACGCATAAATTGTGTCATATGCATGCAGATAATACATCACTTAGAATAAGCTTATTATACCATATGACTATTATACCATTTATTAAGAGCAGAAAAATTTAATCAACTAAATATGTGAATAAAATCAGGTTTTCATAATATATATTAACAAAAACGCTATATATATATATATATATATATATATATATTTTACCAGTCATACAGAGTGCTAATTAGCTTCTAGTCATAAGAATTTCCAGCCCAATAAACGAGGGTTCGTTAACCAGCGTACTGAAAACGCTACCATCAAACTTGTCGCTAAAATGGATAACATTATCTCTATCTAGATAAATATTAATGATGATCCATTCAAGCCTACCGATGGATGTAATCACTTGATATGCACTTCTTTAACCCGAAGTAAGGTGTAAAGCGACATACTAGAATATGTCAGTTGCGGAACGAAATTATCACTATTCTTCACATGCTGGCCTTCATTCAGCACATTTTGTCCCGCAAATTGCCAAGTGAAATGTCATGATTTTAATGATATTGTCCCATAATCTATAAAGGATATTCTGGGCAGACTACTAATTTTATGTATGAATGTGTGCATGTATGTTAACATCAATATATGTATGCATACATGTTGGAATTCATGTATGTATGTATGTATAAATGTATGCTTGTACGTATGTATATAGGTATATATGTGTGTATTTAAGAATGTCTTCATGTGTGTATGCATGCATGTATGAATGTATGAATTTTTGTTTGTATGTACATATATATAAATTTATGTGTGTATGCGCGTATATATTTATATTTTTGTATATATTAATTTATGTACGCATGCATGTATGTATATATGTATATTTGTATGTATACATGATTTTATCTATGTATGAATGTGTGTATTTATGTTTATATGTATGTATGTACGCTTGTATACACCTATGTGTGTTTATATATGTATGTATTTATGTATGTATGTATATATGTATGTATATATGTATGTATGTATATATGAGTTTATGTATGTTGTAAGTATAGAGTTATGCATATATATATATATATATATATATATATATATATATGTATGTATGTATGTATGCGTGTATGTATTTATGTATGTATGCGTGCATGTATATATGTATGTATGTTTATATGTATGTTTTTTTATGTAAAAATATGTATGTCTACGGTAACGTATGCAGGTATGTACGATTTTCTTTATGTCTTTATGTATGTATATATTTATGTATGTATAAGAATGTCCAAAAATTTACAAAGTCTGCCATTTCATTGGCGCGGTGAAAAAAATGACACATTCAGCTTAATGCCTATGAACGTTCGTCAATAGAGATCTATTGTTCTGGTTATTCTGTGCATTGATCGAGATATGCCAACAAACTATTTAGTCAATTCTTAAGATCAAGTTTGCGAGCTTGATGTGAACAACAATCCCATTGTATTTAACCAGTCGTCGAACTACATAACAAAACTACTGTTATGTTGTTCGACGACAAATACAATGGGATTGGTGTTTACTTCAAGCACGCAAACTTGATTTAAAGAATTGTTACCACCACCAGCGCAATCAATTATTGTTAAATTGTATTGCCTATATATTTAGTCAATTTTTCATCCAGTGTTCCGTATCTAGTAACAAATATGTTGAAGCGGGATCAGAAGGATATACCAAAGTCAGCATGAACGAAATATATAATCTAATGCACAATTAAGTTTATTAATTGTTGGCGTTGTATCTAACCCGTCGCATAAAAAAGAAAATCTACCGTCAGTCACGCGTACTAGCCAGGTGTTGACTTTCCATGTTCAGAGCACGGCGTCAAACTAAGTAGCCAGGATTAAACCACGATTCATCTAAAGTGAATGAAAAATCAGATATGCGGCTCTCACCTGTGGTAGTAACGCAAGTATTTTACCTGACAGAATAAGACGGCGGTACAATCTGATGACTTCATAGATGTTGTGTCGACGATGTTTTTTTCGGAGTGAGTGCTGCATATCTGACTAGCAAACCTTATCGTTTGCGGTATGCTCCACTTAGGTAATTTTTGCATCTAACTCTGGTTATGATCATGAAAGAACAAAACGCGATAGTACGTGTGACTGCCGGTAGATTTTCTATTTTTCTGCAATTGTTTACATACAATCTGATTGTGCTTCATTTCATGATCTCAAATTTGGTGTAAGGAATGCATATAATCATCCGAAAAATCAATACTGGTTCAATTTTATAATTAATAAACACGTGATATAAGTTGAAAAGACGTTCGTTATTACACTGAAGACGAGCAGACGATGTTTCTACGCAAGTGCAATATACACAATCCAATGAGGTGTGAGAGATGCGTATCTGATTTCCCATACCTTACAACTTAGATTTGGTGTGAGCAGCTTTAGTCATTTTACCGCTGTGCTCTGATGATGATCATAGAATATCGAAAAGCGTCGGTATTTGTGATTGCGGCTATTATTATTTTAGGTTGTGTGAAAGGTGGTTAATAATGGAATTGTTGCTAATCTCAGATTCGCAAATTTGCTTTACAGAATTGATAAAAATTAAAAAATAACGATTTGGACGTTTATCAATGAATACTCACACGCACGCACTCAAACACGCATGTAATCACACACGCACACATGCAACGATGTACACACACGTACGCACGCAAAAATGCAAACATGCGCCCTCAAGTACGTCTACATTCTTGCACCGAAGCACGTATAAATTCACTCTAGCAGAATTCAGAATCATTGAAGCTTCATACCAATGAACGTGAGCTCCGTTTATCCATTCGAGGCAGTAAGTGAATTTGCTGGTTAACGATTTCAACACAACAATATTTATTTTAAAATAACCCGTATAATTTTTAAATTGACCTTTTCAACCATACGTTGCATTAAGCCGCACAATATGCATTTGTGTTTTATCTTTAATATTAAAGTATTACATTTGCTTCTCTTTATAGATATTGTGCACTCATTACTGTTCTTTAAATTTAGCTTGTGATCTTGAGAGAAACGCCTATTCGAAGGTATTTAAACGTTCGAATACTATAGCATAACTACCGGCAGTCACACGTTCGGAGGCATTTCGAAATCCTGTGATCATCATCGTAGCAAAACTGCAAACTGATAAGCAAGGATTAAACTGCAATATTTACGTTAGCAAATCAAAATTAGATACGTGACTTTCACCTCTAGTAATCTGGCATACGTTTTGCGTTAAACAGTAATTGACTGCGCGGGTGGTGGTAAAAATTCTTTAAATCAAGTTTTCGAGCTTGAAGTAAACATCGATCTCATTATATTAAACCAGTCGTCGAACGACATAACAAAACTACCGTCAGTCGCACGCACGGACGCTTTCGACCTTCTATGATCATCATCAAAGTACGACGGAAAAACGACTAGCAAGGACCAACATAATGCATATATATGGAAAGCAAAGTAAGATATGCGTCTTTCACCTCTAGCAGTCTGGTCTATATTGTACTACAATGAAAATGTCGGCTGAACCAATTCTGTGCACTCAGGAACATTGCTTTTTACATATTTTGCTATATGTATGGATATTAAAATATTTGACTATCATCGGTTGCACGGATAGTACTAACAAGTTTTGAAATTAAGTTTGCGAGCTTGAAATACACACCAAGTTTCATTGTATTTAACTGGTGAAAGGTTTAGCAAAACTACCGCCATTCATAACTATTCTCTTGAGTGAAGTTTAAATGATTAGCATTTAATGGGTCAGATTGATTCAAGCCCGCACAATATTACCATTGATACTGCACTTCCGCACGGATGAAAAATTTAATTAAAAGTTTTTCTTAGAGAGCATAACCTGCGATAAAACTGTTTAACACCTTTCGAGAGAAACTATCCTCATTATCCGTTTCAGCGTTGTCAAATTCAGGCCAACCAGAAGTGAACAAGACAAATTTTAAGGACGATAAAACGGATATGTTGATGGAAATCAGCGCTAAAATGATGCAGTGGGATTAGAATCAATTTCTATTTCTCTTTAAATGAAAGATAAGAAATAACAGAAAACATACCTTTTTACAAATATAGTCCCCAGGGAGAAATACAACGGGATTTAGCTTCAGAATGAGATCGAAAATCATGGTTTGTTCGCAATCCTATATGTAAAAATATAATGCAAGTAAAAATTGTACTAAATCGTTTAGCAAAAATCTAATGAGCTAGATCAAATACATGCGCTAAATGATACTATTTTTATAACTTATAACTAAAAACATATTTTTAATGCACACATTGAGAAGACAAACAACTACAGTCGCAACAATACCATTATTATTATTTTAAAAATTGAATAAAAACATCATATTTCTTGTTCCTATGTAAACGATGATTAAATAAATATTTTCTTGCATTTGGAATTAATTTTAAGAATAATGAAAACAATGTAAAATCTTGATCCAACGTCATTTTCAGTCAATCAGCTGAAAGAAGGCTCAAAAATGAAGGAACAAGTTAGAATCCATCAATCGAAGCCAATAAGCAGAGCAACTGAAAACGAAAAAAATTCAAGATTTTACCGACCTAAGAGTGCTATCTTTTGTCCCGCACAAGAAAAATGCGGTCAAATCCACAATAATGAAAACTGTCTATAAGCTTAGTTTTTTCGGCAAAATATCAGTAGTTGTAAGGACTGATGCAAGCATTAATCGTACCTGCACTTATCTAACTCTGAGTCAGGAAAATAATTTTTATGCCCATATGTGCGAAATTAATGTTCCATTTAATGAACCAAAATCTATTTTAACCTGGTTAGGGTAAAAATTAGAAAAACATATTATGCAGAGTTTCCATGTTACGAGTAGTTAGAAATATTTTTCTCAGGCAAATTTTCGTGTGTTAGATTTTCATCCAGAAGCAGTTTTGTCTTCTATTTTGGCATTTAACTATAAGGAAAAATTAAGAAAATTATTGATTGGTTGATTTATTTATTTTGTATGTTATTTTAAGGTTACGCAAATGTATGTATGCGTATATATATATATATATATATATATGTATACATATATATATATATACTATATATATATATATATACTATCTACTGATTTATACAAATATATACGCTAATTTTGTTTACATATTAATATTGTGTGTAGAAATTAAGCAATTGATCAAATAGGCAGGTTTCCTATTTATTAGCTACATGTCAGTGAATACCAAAACGATCACAGCTTGGATTTGAATCTATGTGCATTTTTTCAATTCATTTAAATCATCTTCTAAGCCACCAAGAACGCTTTCGGACTAGAAGTTACGTTTACATTTTAAATAATTTTTTTAGCCGTGTTTACTTGAGGCGGATCCAATTTAATATCACGTTAATATTTAGTTCCAACTAGCCTCTCCGATATGTAATTATGTAGCACACTTCATGCAATCTGGACCAATGATATTAAATTAACCTATAATGGCAGGGTGCCATCAGCGGAAAATAAGCATAACAGAATTTAACGAATACAGCTGATCAAAAAGCATGGTTTGGTTTTCTAATCTGGATCAAAAGCCTTCTACTTACACTTGTATTTTATATACGCTAATTAGAACTAATTATAGATAACATAACATAAAATTTTGTGGTGTAAATAATGTTGTTGAATGCGTATTGCAAATGACTTTTGGAATGGTTTATTTCGAGAAAGGAAATAAAACGAGATATATGCAAAAGCAAAGGGAAATTTTGTAATAAAATGCCTTCTGCTCATTTGATCATAGGTTTTCTAGACTTTGGAAGCTGTCTTTTAGGTAACGCACATTAAAAATACCAACTTATCAATACGGCCCAGTGCTGAAATTAAAATATTATTAGATTATGAAGTAATTTATGCTAAAATTTAGGCATACCGTTGAATAAATATTTGCGAAATTATTTAAATCTATTTATGTCTAGTAGCTTGATACAAACACCAATTCAAATGTAACTAACAAGTCACAAAACATAACATATCTACCGCGAATCAAACGCGTTGACGCGTATCAACCTTTCATGTTAATTTTCAGAGAAAAACGGCTAACTGAGTAGCAATGATGAAACCGCAATATATTAATACGGAAAGCCCGTATAAGCCATGCGTCCCTGATCTCAATTAATCTCCTTTACATTCTGCACAAATTCTATACCTTGTTTTAAAATGAATTTCTGTTGGATCCTCGCTTTTTCGATTACCGTCTTGCTCTGTTAATTTTCATGGAAATTCGCAACGCGCCAATACGTGTGACTGACTGAAGTTTTGCTTTGTTTGCGACCAGTCAAATATAATGGGAGTGTAGCACATTTTAAATTTCAAAATTAGAACAAAATTATTGTTGTCAAGTCTTACGCAACAAATTAATTTTTAAATCTAATTATTACATTACCAGTCAGTATGTATATGCTCATGTGCTTATTCCTTTTATAATACATATTATATATATGTATATACAATGATATATATAATGATATATATATATATATAAATATATATATATATATATATATATATATATATATATATATATATATACTATATATGAGATGAATATTGACAACTTAAACACCAGTTTTAAATCAAATAGTGAATACAGGTCTAGGAATTGCACAATACATCATTGAAACCTCACATTATGTTCTCCAGAAGTAGCATTTAATATAAATAATAAATTCAATACAGAGAGAATGGAGTTAGTGACATACCAAACTTTATGAGACAAAAAGTGTGGCCGAATTTATGCAACCTCAAAGAATCATCTTTGTGCATTGGGCTTGAGTTTGAGTTATGCACGCAATTGATTGTTTGTTACATATTTCATACGCTCTCCTTATATATATATATATATATATATATATATATATATATATATATATATATATATATATATATATATATAGCCCTGTACTCGTCATATGTGCAAAAACAAAAGAAATTTTATCAGATAAAAGAAACATTTCTTTCTCATAATCTCCTCAAGTATCTACTAATGAACATAACTTTATATATAAATTGGAAAGCAAAATGTATATATAAGCATATGTTTATATGTATACACTTGAGGAGATTATGAGAAAGAAATGTTTCTTGTATCTGATAATAAAATGATACAATGAATTTTATTAAAGCTCGCATTTTAAGCGAATATATATATATATATATATATATATATATGCTGCTAGTATGAACGTAACATTGCAGGAGGTATAAAAACGCAATTTCATCCAATGGACCGGTTTCGCCTGTATTGTGTACTCTTCAAGCTTGGGCTATATATATATATATATATATATATATATATATATATATATATATATATATACATATATATATAGGAACAAAAACGCGTACATGCATAAATAATAATCATGAGCTACCGTAACTATCCTTAGTTATGAAGTCACACCCTACATGTCAATGAAACATTTGCGTAATAATTCATTTGTAGTCAGTAATGCACGATTAAATTATTCGATGAGAAAACAGAATTTACGTCAGTTAAATCGTACTAGTTGCTTAATAATGGTAATAGTTGTAAACGTAGCCTTAATGTATTTTTGAATAATTATGTGTTGAAATAAATTTAGTGTAATGATGCATGTCAGGAATCAACACGGAATAGAAACAAAAAGCAAGCAAAACCGAACATAGTAGATAAAATTTGATCATAACATATTAGTTTTTAGGTAGACAGTGTGAAATTTAAATTATCAATTATGTAATGATAAATCTTAAATACAATTTCATAAAATTTATCATTAATGTTTGTAATAATACAAAACCACACGGTAATACTAGTGTAAGGAGTGTTTTGTTTGTACAACCCTGAAAATGGTCTATTTATTGCAATGGAATAAATTAAGAAACATGCTAACACACCTAGCCTGAGTTAAATTTGAATATCGTATTGTTGGCATATCGCATTGCTCAAGGACAAAAATATTTTTGGTTTAGACATGTCAGTGCAACACCAATCTAATTTTGCATACAAAAATTTGGTTTGTGATAGGAAAAGCATGAAATTAATTTCAAACTATATTTGACCAATTTGATTTGCGCAGGTAAAACTGCAATTATAGATAATGTTAGATGCAGATTTCAGTGGAATTGTATTGTTGATTTGGTCAGTGGTGGCCGTGTGCATGCTGCAGAACTGCTCAGTAAATTCAATAAATCAAAACGGAATATTCCATTCAAAATTGTGAAGTAGAAGAAGGATGCTCGAGCTTTCCTCGTTGGGAAATTAGAGCGTGGTGCTGGTGGAAAATTAGGCATTTCAGTCTTACTTAAGAAAATATGGAAAGCTCAATAGTTACATTTCAAAAGCTACTGCCGGTAGAAATGGAAAACAATCTTAATTAAGACATGAAATAGAGCGTTGCGCATTTGGTTGGTGGACTGTTTACAGACTGAGTTGGATGATGTGCGTAAACTCATATACTTAATGGTTACAGACAACATTTTATTCATTAGATGAAACTCTGTGAGAATGCTTGAACAGCTCATAAGAAACCGATGTATATTAATCTAAAATATAAATCGGAAAAGGCAATGAAGCAAGGGATAGCTATCTGGTGTTTATGAAATTACGTTGAAAATGTTTTTGTATCCGTTACATCCGATTATGGCAAATCTTTGGAAACAGCAGAAGAGATAACAAAAATTGACCGTAAATATTAACGATTTGACGTATGTACATTTAAAAAATTAACTTTTTACCTGAAAAAGAGAGACTTTCATAAGGGTTTCTAGATGAACACTGATTGCCAAGTCACCTTTCAACTTGTTCGGCAGCGACTCAAGAAGAGAATTTTCATCTACAAATTAATTAGTTTAAAACTTTGAACATATCGTTTTAAAATTGAAATGGAAGATGCAAATCGCCATTTAAATAAATAAACAAATATATATCAATACATACATGTTAATCCATAGCAATAAATATATATTATTTACTAATTAATTTATCAAATAATATTCTTACTTCTGATAAATGTTCTTAATTAAGGAGAACCTAGGCTTTTATATCGCTTTCCTGTTTTATTTTCTACATTTCCACTCCTCTGTGGCTCATTGAATAACCTCTACAGATCCAGGGTTTCTAATAACTCTAGTTCTATAACAAATGTTGCGTTTTATTGGTTTTAAGCATCAATCTATGCTTGTTACGCCTTTTTAAAGTTTGTTAACACAATGTTGGAACAGATTGAATAAACAAATTCGCATTAAGAATTCTGAAACCATAAAATATTACTGAAAATACTCTAATTTTGTATCGATCTGCATATATTGTAATAAGTTTTAAACAGAATATATTGATGTTGAGATTTCTGAAAAACCCAACAGTACAATTCAGGTAATAGTAAAAATATTTTTGACGGCAAATACAAGAAACATGCATTTTTTTGGAATAAATTAAAGAATACTAAATAATGAATGTATTATTGTCTATTAGAAAAAGTTTTTATGTTATTAATATTATTATTTTAACAGGGAAAAATAAGAATATGACGCTGAAGTACAGATTTTGAACAGCCTTTCCATTTCAAATGAGATAAGGCTAAGTGATTCTATTTATACGTGTCGCAGAGCAAACGCCCACTTTCAAAATACGCAAATTCATTTTAAACCAGAATTTCCGGACGCCAACATAGCGATCTGATTATAGGCAAATGTTTTTCACAATTGTAGTGTACGCGCTTTAAACTCCAAACAAACTTTAACATGTATAAATCTATTTGCAACACATAATCTTTTTTTAAATTCTTCGCATCAAATCTTTCCAGTGAAAATATCAAGTTGAAAAATCGTCTTCTTTATGTTGAATATTAACACACATATATTTCTTCATGTTGGCTACTCTTTACTTGCTTATGAATTAAGCGTATTCATAATTAATGTGTGTTTCATAAATACCTTTTACAAAAACCTGTAGAACCTGAGGTTTTTCGATTTTGTTTAAAATTGTAGGGACTAATTTAAAATTTACCCATTGGGGTGAGTAACTAAAGGAATCATGTTAGCTACCATCCGCTTGGCCATCGGTTGACAGTTGCCACATTTTAATTCTGGCTACTACCTTTTTGGTTACTCGTCATTTCGTGTTTCCCTTATAGTGTAAATCTGATCCAAGTCTCAAAATCTGCGTATGTATTCAGTCTGTTTGTTGAAATATGTACTATTTAATTTTCAATTATATAATATGTGGCAACGTCAGGCCATACTAACAAATGCACAGATAAACATGCTTTTTAGTCAAAACATTTATAAAATATAGCATCCTTTTAAATTAAATCGATATTGTTTTAATTTGACAAATATTTATTTTGAAATACGATAGGCTGCTTTATCCGAGCGAAACTTATATAAAGTGGGATGTTTTGCATGTAATCAAATACTATTCTTTCCATTGTCACAATCAAGTCGAAGTTTATGTTCAAACAAACAGCTACAGCTTCAAGTTGGCAGAGCCAATTTAGTTTTACATCCAATTGCCATCGTCCTCAACATTTGAATGTCATGAAAACAGTTCTATTTAGGGCCACCACATAAAAATTGACGTTCGATCCATGTGTGGGGGTGTGTGGATAAATTGATTCACATTCCACCAACCTATTTTTGAACTAAAAATATTAAAATTAAAGGAGATTATTTACGTTGTCCTGTAAATAAATCATTGCTCCTCATAAATTTTATTGAAGAAAGGAAATGGCGAACCACAATACCACGATTAATTAACGAATAAACGGCAACAATCTGCCACTTGCTAAATAGCAATTGCACAGTTTCAACTAAACGACTTTTATAGGCTTTTGACAACTGAATTATGTGAATGCTGCCCACTTTGTGTTTTCCAACAATATGTTCATCTAGAGAGGCACCCTTTATCTATTAATATTATTTGTACATTTAGGAAAGAGATTTAGTTACAAAATTACAATTCCGTAGTCATTTTTTTATTTCGAAATCATTAGTTGACTTTGTGAAGTAGATCAAAAACTTCACTTTGTTTTGAAAAATATATAACTATTTTTTTACATGTCTTATATTGCATTTGAGGCGGTACTTCAATTGAGGAGCAACTAATGGCTGAACTTTTATTTTTCACGATGAAATGTTCATGCATAGCACAAGAAACAGATATGAATATGCAGATAAAGTAAATAATTTAGAAATGATAGATAAAGTGTTCATTTGATGAAGCTAAAAGTTTCACTAACACTGCTCTATAAAATAGTTGGCCGAAGCTTGCAAGCCTGTATAGAGGCCTTCTAAAATTATTGTATCCCCAACATACCTTAAAAGCCATTAACAGTTTAGGTAAGAGATATGAACTAGTCTAACTATCAGCTGATATATTAGAAGATATTTTATAACAAAAGAGTAAAAAACTGTTGCGTAGTCTGGAATGACAAATGAGAAGTAAAAGTGAAATTTTAATTGTTAAAAACTAAAATGAAGTATTTTATATAACGAATGAACTTAATCTTTGGCCATCCAATACAAAGTTACTGTTGAATTTGAAATCTTTAATCAACGTACGTTTAAAGATTTTTTGCAATTTTAAAGAAAAAAGACTTTTCTTAAGGCGCAATACCATACGTTAACAAAGAGCTTACAATATGTTCATTTTTAATGGTTTTTCTCGAAAGTGGACAGCAGGATAATAACGCTTACGAAAACTGCAAATATTAACTTGGAAAGAATATTGTTAATGGACTATATAAATGACTCATATTATGTGTGTATTCATATAAATTCGTTGGCAAATATAAGTAAGATTTTGGCGAAAATTCTGAAAAGCCAATGTGTGCTACACATACAAGTGAAACAGATAATAGGGTACAATGCATTGCAATAAAATATTTATGTTGTATTACTGTTTAAACCACAGTTGAGTTTAACTAATTGGCTTGAGCAACACAAATTACGATAATAATTTCCAAATGTCATATCTCTATGCAGCGCACCAGAAATTCTGAAATTGTGTCGACTTACCTCTTTTGGCACACATGCTAACTCGTGCGCACAGCCAGAGATAGGCTGTAAGTATTGAAGAACATTTAGCTATACGTGTGAAACGAAGTAGAAACCGTGCAGCAAAATCTACTAATTCAAAGCATCCTTTTTCTAGTTGTATGTCTAAAATTGCGATAATTATATAGTCCTATATATACCTAGTCTAAAATTAATTTGTAGAAAAGTTCATGAGGCTAATCTTTTTTGACAAAATTTAGTATTTTTGAGCACAATCGCTGCTCTTGGTATTTCTTTGTAATAAAGAGATATTGCGATTTTAATTTCAGCCTTGTTCTACTTCATTGTTATTGTTTTATTGCTGATTGTACTCTTTCTAGTGTTGCCAGAATATGTTTCAAGTTTATCCTTGAATTCCAACAGAAATTTCTGGACTATTTTACTATTATTCCAAGGAAAATTTTGCATAACTAACGATATAAGAATACAATTTAAAGATAATAAAATATACGTAAGTTACTTTGTCTCACCCACGGAATCGTTGACCAAAATGAGTTTGTCACACTCTACAACATTTGTGCTGATTATGGAAAATTTTCAAGATTGAAAAGTCTGTTTGTTGCGATCAAATATGTCACCTAAACTGAATTTATATGTTTTGCCAATAGACACAAAACGTATAATGAACTTTTGCATTCCAAACTACGTATATTGGAGGAAAATCAGCAATTTAATTATTTGATTAAATGTTTTATGCAACAAAACTTTGTATAAGATTTTTATAAGGAAACAAGTAAAATACGAAAAATGTTTAGGAAAAATTATTTACAAACAGGCCATTAGTCAAACGCCCAACTCATCAGTAGGAGCGGGTATTACGCCCTTTAACCACTATATATTTGGGTGAGGAATGTGGGATAATAGGACGGTACAATCTCCTAAACGAATGTGTAAACCTGTAATAGTGAAGCTAACATCATCTAAAGTCTACGACAATGCGACTTCAACGCTAACTCACACTATATAATATATATACCGAGTCTGTAAATTATACTAACACTATGGCTATTGTGTTAGTAACCTATACCAACATTGTAGTACCGAAGAGGTACATGGACTAACACTATGGTTTTCGAGTCAGTGCATGGTAGCAACATGATGGATATCAATTTATGCTAAAGTTCATCGAAATCGAAAATTACAATCTAGTAACAAATTATTTCAGTTGTAACCAGAAGGTTACACCAAAGACAACGTGATCGGAAAGTATAATCTCAAGCACAATCGTTTCGTGCTTACTGGCGACTCATCAGTACGAGCCGGTATTACGCCCTTTAACCACCATATATTTGGGTGAGGAATGTGGGATAAAAGGACGCAAATTATACAATCATAGTTTAACTTTCATAGGGTAACATATAATTGGCATTTGTATTGCTTATATCATAAAAGCAATATAAAGTACAAATCTAGTTTCATTCAGTAGCTCTTAAAAATGTGTAACGAAATATTTTCTATTTTCGATCGGGCAACAGGCACACAAAAATAGTTATACATAGTAATATTAAAATAGAAAACAATTTACAATGGTTGTTTAATTAAAGCCGATAAATTTTACATGAATATAATCAACCTGCTTGTAGCATACACATCGAGACATCTGAACTACAAAACAACGTTTTAGTCGGACAATTACTCTGTCTTGCAGCACTATTACATGAATGATCCCACGTGTCTGGGCATCGGTTAACCTTGCCTTATCGATTGAACCGAGATCGATTAAAATTATAACTTTATTAATGACATGCTCAATTTAAAAATTTAAACACCCATGTTAAATTACATGGTGATTTCCCTTCTAAAATTGCTCACCACATTATTGAATCCCTGCAAATACACTTACCTCATATTTACTTAAATATATGTCCGAAATGCTACTAGGCACTGTGGATAAACAAATTTTAACATGATTTATGCAAGCATAAAATATAATGTTCGGAGGTGATGCACATATGTGAATACAATTAGTAAATGTTCCGACAAAGGATGACCTTACGAAAACGTGAATTTTTTTAATCTTAACTAACTAATTTCCAATCTAAAAGAGAAGAGTTAAAATAGTGGTAACATAAAAATAGTTGACATATCATCAATATTCAGGCCCGTCTAATATTGCTAGTTGTCTATTAAGTATTTCACACCTTCAATTAGCCTAAAGATTGATTAATGGTAAGCAGAGTAGGGCTTGAAATCAAGACAAGTGTGCCGAATTTGCTAATGCGTGTTGATTTATTCAAGGCGAATACTGAAAAAAGATTTAAATTTGGCATAATAAAATTGAAATATTTATGAAAGCAGAAATCAGCGCACAACTCTTAGACGGAGAGATGAATGAGGAAATAGTTATTGATGTAGCTAGGCGTTATTGTCTTACAACAACGACAAAAGAAATATCACAACGTATGCTAATTGAATGGCGAAAGGCTCAGGTATACACAAATTAGTCCATCATTAAAAATTTTAATCTACTGTAAACATAATTTGATACGTAATTAACGTGAACAGGTAGAATTTTATTTAACTTATGTTGTCAGTATAAAATATAACTAGCATAAGGTATCAAATGGAATTTAGCATTTGAGAGGTTTCCACTTTATTGGGCACACATCAACTACTCGCCGGATGTCCCGCCATTGGAGCTCAAACGTGGACAATTTTGCTTTAGTGCATAGCAACTACACATGCAATTTAAAGTCATATACATACTTTCACTTTTGTTCAAATCTTTATCAAGTGGATATTATTACAATTAAGTTAGCTGCCAAATATGTAAAAGCCAAAACGCTTTATTACCACTTCAGTTTTGTAATGTTAGTTAATATACAAGGAATTCATATCAACAAGAAAGCATTCGCAAAAAACCTGGTGAACAAATGTTCAACAGCGTCGTAACTAACTTATTTAAATCGGCAGTAGTTGTTAAAATGCAAATATTGGACTGACCATGTTTTCTTATGGAAAACGGGTCTGCGCGTTGTGCCATAAATTCAACGTTTAAGAAAAATATCAAGTAAACCTAGATTATCATCCTCCTGGTTTTCAATTTCAAATCTAATATTGTATTGACAATCGTTGAGTTTACTGAGATTTGATTGAATGTGATTAATTTAGATATTGGTGGCAAAAACTGACACGCATTACTTCAAACAGTCGTTGGCTGTCATCATCATTTGTTTATAAATCAAGCAGCTGCTAGAATCCATGATAATATAACTTTCTTGGCTAGGAAATAAAGCTTTCTCCACAGGCTAAAGCCCCTCTTTGTAACGAAGTCCATGCCTTCTTTAATAAATTAATCGCAACCTTGATCGGAATGGGCGGTTTGTTATGAAGTGAGTGTATTCGCTTTACAATATTTGTTTGTCTAGGTTTAAGAACCACACAATGGCAAAAATTTAAACACCTGAGAACTACAAAGAGACGAAGTTCATTTAAAACATAACATGGATCTCCAACATTGCTCAGTTATAACTAATTTTCGCATCAGATGTTATGTTCTAGACAGTTTGAAGCGATAGGAATTTTCTCTGTTATGACGTAAGTCATTTCTTTATGAGGACTGATTTTCATTCTAAATATAACATCTTTTTTGGTTCATACTTCCATTAAAACCTGCCGACAAGATGGTGCAAAAGCACTGCTATGTAATTTTAAATGTATTTAAAAAAAATCATATCTGGTAATAAATTCTTTCTATATTTGAAGAATGAAGTTATGTGATCAGTTTCAATTGCTGGTCACGGGAGATTTGGAAGCTACTTAATTAGTTGCAAGATAGGAATAAAATGTCTAATTGTTGAATTACAAAGGCTATCGTATACGGTATTTCGTTACCATTTGCAACATAACTGCTATTAAATTTCGCTCTTATTCATAAACAAATAAATAAACACGTATTAGTATTTACACAAAAATATAAATGTAATCTGACAAAATTTTGATTAAAAAGTAATTGTTATCATCGCCTGCGCAACCAATTTTCAATTAATTATCGAAAATTGTCATCCTTTATTTCTTTTCTTATTGTATCTTTTATATTCCGGATAACATTTGGTTTGATTCAGTAAGTCTATATCGTGTATACGGTAGATAAAAAATTGTTCACCGTAGTCTCACATATATGGTTGCGTACGTGTGTGCAATTTTATCTAAACGAATAATTAAAATTTACATACACAAAAACATACGCACCGCGTTTCTATCATAATGTA
The DNA here is from genome assembly GCA_029291075.1 of Eudiplozoon nipponicum. Classification (NCBI taxonomy): domain Eukaryota; kingdom Metazoa; phylum Platyhelminthes; class Monogenea; order Mazocraeidea; family Diplozoidae; genus Eudiplozoon; species Eudiplozoon nipponicum. The sequence continues at coordinate 33,107 of JAQBSW010000071.1, read as the reverse complement.
AACGTCAGTAGCCAATATTATATAAGCCTGACTTGAGTATGAATAAAGCAGTTAAAAGGAAATTGCACAAGCTTTATTATAATGCTTTTATCTGGTGTGATTAAATGTGGACTGATTAAAGAACACGAAACTGAATACAGAAATTTTAAATGGTAAAGTAAATAACTTCGAAAGTCTAAACATGGATCCGGTAATCGTGCAGCACCTAGTCAAACAAATATTTGCTTATTCTGTGGATTTTACTTATCAAGGATAGGCTATTTATTCTATCAATGGTATTGCAAAAGCTCTTTTTTATGAATTAATTAAATATTAAAATTTCATCCCGCATTTATGATATTTCATATAATTTGTCAACTATATATTTCCTTACATGCAAACTTTATCACTTTCGCACTGAATCAAACGCATATATATATATATATATATATATATATATATATATATATATATAGACACAGATATTAACGAAAAGTGAGTAACTTTAAAGTTAAATATTTTTGCAAAACTGGATTTATCCAATATATTTGATCTGCGTTTTGACTATCGATGCCAGGCTGCTCATAAAGGCAGCCAGAAATATATTGTTGAAGAAAGAACTACTGGAAAATTAACAGTGTTAGTCAAAACGCAGATCAGGGAAACTGAGAAACACTTAGTATATAAAGACATATTTATAAAATAAACATCTTCGTATTGGGTGCAGATTTTTTTCTGCATATAGAAAATTTGAAATAAAATGTGGTACCATGTTAGGTATTTTGTTAATTTCACACAACATTTACCCAGGAAAAACAAATACGCAAACAGAGGTACAGACAAGGCATACTCGCATACTGTTCACGTAGAAAATAGTTTTTTATAATTTAATTGTCTATATTGGATGTTGCAACTCTCAGCTCCAGAAATGTGTCGTTTTCAGATTTTTCTTATTTACGAGATTCCCTGTAAAACGTAGCAGTAAATGATATAGAATTATGAATTGCAGAAGTTGTTTGTTGTGATATATTTAGTTTGCAGTCTAATATGATAAATTAATTTGAATATAAACTAAAGTTTTTTGCATAGTTGTGCGTATGTAGTTTTATCCTGCGCCTGTGTCTTCAATATTGATTTACTGTTGTATACGTAAAACCAATAAATCAAATAAATCCTTTAGTGACGCTCAAAGAGTACTCCATAAATTACAGGAACTGTTTTATAAACATGCGTTTATGAAAACTATATATTTCTGCCTTTAAATTACTAACTTTCAATGGAGGATAGACTGAAATAAGTGCATAAATATTTTATAGTGAATAACTGTGACCTTTGAATTTAAATATTTGAAATTAGTAATGCTACGATGTTTAAAATAATACTATAAGTATAACGAAAATATGGTTACGTTAACATTCTATATAAAAAAGTAAAATATTAATTTAAACTTTTTAAATCATTTATTTTTCTATATGATATCCGTTAGGTAAAAGCACAAGAATATGGAAACGCGCTGCAGTAAATGGTGGTGGTACATTTTTGTACGTCTTGATCGCTTATGTCGAATCCGTAACTCTTGATTTGGACATGGCTAAACATTGAATGCTATATTGAAAACGTTAGACTGAAGGGATGATAATTTATATTTGACAAGTTTATATATTTTAATATTGACGGTTTCTTAATGGGAATTCATTTTTATTTATAGCCATGAAGTTTTCCATATTTTAGCATCCATCATATTAAAAATATTGTGTTTTCTAAAGAAATAAATTTAATTATCCAAACTCAATATTTGACCTTACCGAGACATTTATGTTGGTCCCAATTGTATTCAAACCAACTTCGTACTTTTTTCATAACAACATCAGGTGTATTGAGTTGTTTCATATAAGTTGTAACGTTGTCCAAATCTGCTCGAAAAGCCTCAGCCGAGGCATTTCGAGAATCTAAAATATCGATTATCTGTTGACAAAGACGCAAAAATTATACATACATTATAATGTATTGGTAATTTGAGCTGAGAAATAAATCATTAATTGAATATAAACTTATTATAAAGCAGCGCTCCTCTCTATATATTCAAGAGTAACAAATTTTTCTTCATATCACTTATATTTCTCTGCCCGTTTTTGTGATTGGTTGACATAATGAATTACTCAAATTGCGTAAAAAAATGAAATTTCAGTATGTTAGACTCACATTAATTACATACAAAATGATGTGAGAAGAATTTTTGCAAAAATGTTTGTCCTAAGTCTCCCTAGCTTTAAAACCTTGGAATCGCATTAATGAGATAAAATCATTGTAAAAATGTAAATTTCATAATAATTTGGTATTAACGTGATGCTATTATTACTATCTAAATTTTTCGTAAAAATTGCGAAATTAATAATTGGTAAGACACAAATGTCCGCGGCAAATTCTGGCCAGTACATGATGAGTTCCCAATAAGGACGAAACCGGTCTACTGGATGAATTGCCTTTTCTACACTATACAATTCTTAGTTTATACTGACATATGTAAGTAATTCATGGGTCAGGTGTTTATATCAAGACCGCAACCTTGATTGTAATAAGACACAAATGTGTTTGAAATAAGCATTAAAATACGCGAAATCTAGAAGATAGATTAAGTAGGTGAAATATTTTCTGACCTAGCTTCAATAATTTAGGATTGTTCTAAATTAAGCAGATTAATTTAATGGTTACGTACAGATTTTTAAATGAAATTTCAATTAATGTGAATATTCTGAGAACATGTTTCGGCCCGCATTTTAGCGAGTTTCTTCAAATAAACGGTAAAATATTTTTAAAATATGTTTTTTTTGTTTTATGTAACTAATACGGATCAACACAAAAGAAAAACAAATGATACTTGAATAATTTTTAAATTACTCACCGTAATACTTAACTTTATTCAATTTGAATAACACAGTTTTAAAAATGCGAATTTAGTAACGTCACAAAATAAACTTTAGCTAAACATTGCTTGATTAAACGCATTATTAAATGTATTCCTAACGAAGTATGGTCGCTTTTTATTTCTATTCAATACATTAAATGATGATGACTTTAAATTATCTTAATATTCTAAAATAAACGGTTTTAACAAAATTCGTATTCATGTTCTCGTTTTTACAAATGCCAATAAAAATGAATCAACACATTTAATAGAATGGATTTGGAATCAATTAAAAATGAAGATTCATTTAATGATGATACTTGCTATTTCGTAATTATGTCTCGGTCTGCGTTAAATTATTTTACATAGATTAACGAATGAAAATTATAATATCTAAAATATTAATGATATTCCGAAAACGAAGACTGAACGCAGTCATTATAAAGTGAATAAATGGAAAGTCATAATTCTTCCTAAATGAAAAATATTAAACAGGCAATAACTTTCAAACCTATTAACAGCATAACTTTTCAAGCAGGTTTATGTATTTGTTTTATATTAGTAGACCAAGTAAAACGATCTTATTTCTAGACAGAGATAATCTTAAAATCTCTCTAAGATGTAAGGTATATGAAATTTATTTTAACTTGCCTGACCAATAAGTATAGCGTTTACGTAGACACCAATCAACCAGTAGATTGTCATGAAAACAAACTCGTAAGGATTGCTGGCTTTCGGAAGGTTACCAATTGACGTCGCCGTTTTCATGCAAACGTAAAATGAGTACAAGTAGCTAAACAAAATAGGAAGCATTTTTGTAAATGTTATCACATCACACATTAAACATGAATGCTCAATAAATAGTTACCACGAGTTGCGATCGCAAGTTGTTGCTTTGCTTCATCAGTATCGCAAAGATCGGTTTGATGCCTATCTCCACGTACACAGAGTTCGTCTTAATAGTGGCTTGGTGCTGATACGTCCCTTTCCTCCGAAGGCTTTCACATCATTCATACTAATCACAGGAAATTATGTTCGATCTAATCTGCGTTGGCTGGCTACGTACCCCATTTCCAGTGGTTAGTATGAATGATGCTGAAGCCTTCGCAGGCAAGGGACAATCATCACCCAGCTGTCACGAAGACAAACTCAATGCGTTCATAGAAATTTGCATCAATCGGATCTTTGCAAAACTGATAGTGCAAAGCGACAACCCACGTTCGCAATTTATGGTGATTATCAATGTTACGCCCTCAATGTGCAATCTTTTAAAAAATATAGGAACGCTCATATACTGATTTTTAATTATAAAGTCATTTACAGGTTATGGGAAAAATAATCAAGAAGCTTTGTATCATGCAATTTAGAAAAGATGAACCGCTATTTGTTAAATTGTTTTACTACATAGATTTAGTCTCATTGTTGTATACGCATATAGTAAGTTTAAAACACGCGCTTATCTTGCATCGTCCTTCCACTCAGGGAAGAATCTTCTGTTCAAACAGGCCGAAATAAGTTGATCGACAACTTGTGCATTTTTACTGTTTACAGATATTCTAACTTCAAGTTAACGGTTGCTTTAAATTTTTGTATGAAATTTATGTGTGAGTAAAGGAAACTTGAACTCACACGGTTACAAAAATGGCAGCGACGTTCATATTAAGTAGGCTGTTTTCATAAATTATCTTGTTTTTCACGTGCTTTACTATTTGTTTATAAACTTTTATTTAAAAATTGACTAAAAGAATTGTTCAAAGTTAGCCAATAACTTTTAATCGTGGTAGAGATTAAAAAAATTAAGATTTTTCATAGCTACACTGACAAATAGTTAAATCGTGACAAAAAAAATGTTTGTTGAAGTGTCACGATCATATGCAAATACTGTGCAAATCATGAATGTATATCTTGAATTTTTCTTCACATATTATCAGAAACCTTAGAGAATTTGGTTTATTTTATATTTTATTTAACATTTTAAAGGACTAATTGTGTTTTAAATGTTGCGCGCATAGTCTGAAATTAGTTCAAATAAGGCCAGATTTATAAACAAAATTCGAATTGAACTAAACATAAAATCTTTTATACACTTACGTTTCGTGCTTACTGTCGACTGATCAGTAGGATCCTGTACTACTACCTATATCCATTATATATCTGGTCAAGTATCTGGGGCATGTGGACAGTAAAATCACCTATACGAATGTGTATACAAGCAGTAGTAGAATTAATTTCATATTAACGCATGGTAACTTGCGTAAATCTCCGATAAAACTGCTGCACCCTCCAAATATTAATGATAATCGATTAATTCATGAATTCACATCTTTTGCTTGAATCAAACTTATTTAACGCCGAGCCAAAGGTGGGACCACAGAGACCATTATAATAAAACAAACTGCCGAACCGTTTTGAAATAATCAATGAATTCGAATGATTATCAATTTTTTTGTCCAATTAAACCATTTGCATTTAAACACATTGGAAAATTAGTACAATATACGCGAAAGAAATTTCATTCTGCCAATTTCGGACATACACATTTAAACGTATAATTAAAGAAACTTCCATTTAAAGCAGCTTAATTAAACACAAATTTAAAATACTATGTACTCTTCACTCAATGCGTTGATTATTTAACAGCTCTTAGATACTGTTTTGGCGGAGAACCAACAGATATGCAATCGTGTATTAGGTGTTGCGCACCTAGTAACAAATTAGTTCAATTATGACCAGAAATGTAAACCAAAGACAGCATAAACGGAAAGTATAATCTCATGCACATTTCGTTTCGTGCTTACTGACGACTCAAAGTAGGAGCCGGTATTACGCCCATTACTCAATATAAATCTGGTTGAGGAGTTTGGTAAAAAAGGACAGGTCAATCTCTTATAGGAATGTGTAAACCTGCAGTGTGAAACTAACTTCATATAAAGACTTCGAAAATACAACTTCAAAGCTAACACACTATATATAATACATATGACAGGTCTATAAAGGATACCAACACTATGGCTATTTTTTCAGTACCCAATGCCAACATTATGGTATCGAAAAATGTGCATGGTACTAACACTATGGTTGCCTAGTTGGTACATGGTACCAACACGATGGTTTGGAATGTATGCTAAAGTGCACCAAAATTGAGAATTACAACTGTGTTTGAACACCTATTACTCCAAGCAAATCCATACACTATGGCATTGATTTAACAATTTAACAGCAGTTCTTTAAATCAAGTTTGCGAGATTGATGCAAATACCATTCCCATTTTATTTAACCAGTCTTCGAACAACAAAGGAAAACTACCGCCCAGTCGCACGTACTGACACGTTCTGACCTACTATGATCATCATCAGAGAACGACGGCACACTGACTATCAAGGATCGATCCGCATAGCATATATATGGAAAGAAAAATTAGATATGCGGCTCTCAACTAGAATAATCTTGCATACATTGTCCTTGACTGGAAATATCGGCTGCACAATTTCAATACAGTCACGAACATTAACTATTTGCAGCTTTCCCCACTCACACACACACGCGCAATCACACCCACACACACACACACACACATATATATATATATATATATATATATATATATATATATATATATATAGAAACAAAATACAATTAAACATTAATTGATTGCGTGGGTGGTGGTAAAAATTCTTTAAATCAAGTTTGCGAGCTTGAAGATAACACCAATCCCATTTTATTTAACCAGTCTTCGAACAACATAGGAAAACTACCGTCAGTCGCACGCACTGATGCGTTTCGAACTTCGATGATCATCATCCGAGTACGACAGCAAACTGATTAGCGAGGATCGATCCGATATGCGGCTCTCACCTCTAATAGTCTTGCAACAAACAGTATTTAACTGTAATACATTGTACTTGTCTGGAAATGTCCGCTGCACAATTTCTATGCAGTGACGAACATTAAATGATTGCAGCTTTTGCCACACACACACATATAGAGTTATGTTCGAAGACTGGTTAAATAAAATGGGATTGGTGTTTACTTGATTTAAAGAATTGTTGCTACCCCCCGCGCAATCAATTAATGCTTAATTGCATTGTTATATATATATATATATATATATATATATATATATATATATATATATATATATATATATATATGTGCGTGTGGTGTGTGGCGAAATCTGCAATCAGTTAATGTTCGTGACTGCATAGAAATTGTGCAGCCGACATTTCCAGTCAAGTTCAATGTATGCAAGACTGCTAGAGGTGAGAGCCGCATATCTAAATTTGATTTCCATATATATTCAATGCGGTTTGATCCTCGATAGTCAGTTTGCCGTCGTACTCTGATGATGATCATTGAAGGTCGAAACGCGTCAGTGCGTTGCGGCTGGCGGTAGTTTTGTTATGTTGTTCGACGACTGGTTAAATAAATGGGATTGGTGTTTACTTCAAGCTCGCAAACTTGATTTAAAGAATTGTTACCACCACCCGCGCATTCAATAATTGTTTAATTTACCAAAACTGTTCTATTGTAAGAAGACGCAAATCCATCATATATACAACGAATGGAAGACGTAAATAACTAGGCCGATGAGTGCATCTGTAGTATCTGCTATAAAATTGCATATCTTTTAAGCATAAATGTGTAAAACAAACTTTACGCAATTTCCAAATAAAGTTACTGTTTAATTGGCTTATATTTTTGTTGTTCAGAGGTCAAGTTAATTGGATTGGACGATGCATAGAAAAGCGAATTAAATAACATTTAAGACAACGCAGCGCATTGAAATCCGAACAACTTTTTAACAATGGTGAAGAAAATATTTTCAACTTCCGAAGTAATTAATCCTCGCTTCTCAAAGCCAGATATAGTAAATAACTCTGTTGTTGCATGTTAAATAAAGCTTGGTGACGGAGGGAACTGGCGTCGAGCTAATTGCGATGTATGTGATATGGATGCAGCACAATCTATCCATTTACAGATTCTGCTACATTTTATTAGTGCTCCTCCTTTTTGTTTTCTTTCTCGTTCTTCCATTTTATAGTTGTCAATATCACTAAATTTCACAAAGGAAATTATATTAAAAAATAAGAGTTTACATGATATTGCATAAGATTTCAGTATCAATTAAACAATTTTAGTTAGCAAGTAATAGCTTCTAAATAGGACATATGAAAATGATACCATTTTTATTTAAGCATCTTATTTCATTTTTAGTTTTCAAACAATATATATAGCAATAATACGTTCTCCGAAGCACAATACAAATATAAATTTCTGAAATAAAGAAATGCTGCCGAAGAGATCCCTTCAAATGATAATACGGTAAAGGTTTGAGCTAATTTAATATAAAAGACTGTTGGTCCCAAGAATCATAGTTTAAATTTATTAAGTTTAAAACATTCTACTTGCTTGATTAATAGTTCGATCTTACTGATTACGTATCTGGTGCTTATGTGCTTAAAATTGATGACATGTAAGGAGCTATTAGCCAATTTGAACCTTCATTTCTGTCCTGCCAACAAATGTAGAGTTGTTTATTCCAAAACATAAATTATGAATAGGCATATTTACACGGTTTCAAACAAAGTAGCTATAGCAACAGGCATCATATGTTTAATGACTACATTTATTTAGTTGTATTTCAAAGCAACTTTTACGTAAGTCAAAGAACAATAAACAATGCAATAATTATTAGCATACTTTATGCGCATTACGTTTTGTAAGAAATTTAAATAAGAAATATTGTGTACAAGATATAGCGCTTCCATTAATTCTATAATAATAAATGCCTAGGCTCAAATTAAGAAAAAAATTGAAATGGTAATAACGATTAATATTCGTTTAGCAGAATGGCGAAACACTAAAAGTACAAAGCAATTTTTAAATGGTACGAGCCTCATTAGTATTTCTGGCTACTAACGATTAATTGCCAAATACGGATGACACCATGATCTAATCGATGGATTTTCGTATAAACGAAGATTCTTTATGAATTGAGTTTACAGACTAACTTGTTATTTGACATTATGACTGTACAACTGTTTAACTAACACCATCGTTGTAAAAAGCCAAGCACTTAAAATATCTATAAAAAATACATTTTTTAAAAATATTCTACTTTCTACTGATATCGTCAGATTATACTGCATAATTTATAACATCTTGAAAGAGCATCTCTGACTAAATAAATTACACAGAAATTTATGCTCAATTTTAACAACAACAAAAACTTCTTTTCATAATTTACCTATCAATTTAATCAATCATTGATTTCGCGATTGGTGGTAAAACTCTTTTAATCAAGCTGGCGAGCTCGATGTAATCACAAATCGCACTATATTTAACAATTCGTCGAACAGAATAAATTAACTGTAGATTTCCTGTTGTTCGAAGACTGGTTAAATATCGTGGGATTAGTGCCTACTTCAAGCTCGAAAACTTGTTTTAAATGAAGGTATTTTACATATTTTTATATTTGTGCAATGGTCCTTATATTTTATCTATTTTTAGGTTTGTTGATGTTATATCGGCTTAAATGATAAAATTTGTCTTTGCTTACTCTTGCTGATTACAATTAAATGTTTATTAACTCACTTTGGTGGAGAATCTGCTTAATGTTGCACAAATTTAGAAGGCGCGACCTTAATTATGTTTGAAATATATTATGAGTATCACCCGGGGGTGATCCTATTTGAGTTTACTAAAGTTACTTCATTTGTAGAAATTTGCAGCTTCATTAACACGCTGGATTTCGATAATTGTTTGAAAACCGGCCGCTGGCTCTGCATCAATATTATCTTACACATAATAATTGCATGTGAGCACTGTTGGCTACGTGACATTTGCTTCATTTCCATTTTTTATTGTTGCACCTGACCAAATTGTTGATTCCTTCATAAATGTGATTAGAGGGTTATTTAACTGAATATTACGTCACTTAAAAATTGAGAAAGTTGTTTCGTGGCGGGATACCAAATCATACTGAGATGTGCTTTCTGTAAGAAAAAAATATTGTTTCCATAATAAATATGATGAGATGACTATTAAATATACTATTACTTGTTTTTAAAATCGATTAAGTTGAATCGTGGAAGGATGCCAAATTCTAGTAAGAGTTCCTTTCAGTTAGATAAATATTATATTAATTATAATATATTTACACTTGACGCACATAATTTAAAATTTTAGAACGGCATACTCTGTTAAGTTTAAACGTTTTTCTTGGGTTCTATGATTTAAACCACGGAGTTTCGCGCGTTTAACCACACTCGTCGCTTCTTTCACATTTGAACAGTATTTTTAAATAAGAGTAGCAGAAATTAATTGTGCTATTTGACTATCGATATTTTTGTTTAATTTATTATTATATTGCGTTTATATATGTTTTTTCGCGATTATCTTTTATTACACTTGATTGCATGTAATAAATTTTCAAAACTTGGTATAATTCGTGGACTCATATGATAATAAAATATTCTCATTTGCGGTTGAGCAACAGGCTTCTTTGTCTTTGACCAGTTTTGTAATTTACGCTGGCACACTTCGTCTCAGGGAGTATAAAGCTGATCAAAATGTTCGGTTTCCGCGTGTCTTGTACCTATTGAAGTTCTGAGAACAATCTTTTGTAATTTACTTATTATTACTGGCTACTCTAAGCTGATATTGAAGAGTTGCTTCTTAGTTAAATTTAAGCAGTCAAGATATGTCTTGTTTAATTTCTTTTTACAGATATGCATTAAAGGCGATTGAATTCACACAATTTTATTGTTAATTGCTTTTGAATTTTTTCAGTGCGTTTATATCAGAGAAACATTCGGCTAAAACAACAATTCACTGCTTATTCAGAATTTAAATAAATATAAAAACAGACTAATTCAAATATAACTTAAGCACACCATACATAATAAATTGCATGTACAGCAACTTTTTTTGCTCATGTGATACTATAGGATTTACATAATTTATAAGCCAATATCTGCAATATATTGAATTGCTGCACAACTGCATATTAATTAACGCTTTAACAAACTATATAGAATTATATCAATAGATAATGCTTTCAAAAGAAAAAACATTAGGCTTATAAGAAATTGAAAATTATTTTTTACACACGACAATTGTGAGACACGTAAGGCATAATTTCATTTTACAATCGCAACAAGATAGCAAAAAATAATTCCAACCACAAAGATTGCAACATAACTTAGACTGCGAAAATTTTTGTCAAACAAAAGGCGAAATAATTTATAAATAAATTATTGACATTGAGCAATAGATTGTAATCGGCAGATGCGAAGTACTTTGAGCATTTTCTTAGATTGAGTGAAACCCGTTCATTGTGTTATCTTTAATACTGATTATCCATTTTATAGTGAATCTGTAACAGATCAAAAAAATATAAACGGCTTCGCGATGGAGGTACTTCTTATTTTGGTCTGCCTAATAAATGAAAACTTTTCACAAACACATAAAAACGGCAGCATTAGCAAACAGATAAGATTAATGGACTATCTTTAATCCTGATTATTTTTTTAGGAGAATTGTCATAAACAACATAATATAAGTAGTTCATAAGCTGCACCGTGTCTAGGACTACACTATCCCTAGTTGTTACTCACACAAATGTCTTGAAAACGGTGACTGATTATAACTATTTTTGAAGCATTACTTTTAGTAATATAGTAGCATCATAAATTGTTTAATTTTGTGCTCTGCTATAATTGTCGCTTTAACATTGGCATGTTAATTTTAACTGTTCAAAATTTGACGAATTTTACAAGTACAAAAATCTGACACCCTAAATTTTTATGGAATATTGTTTAACAAAGAATGGTAATTCTCTAGTACACTAATCATTTAGAAGACATTTGTTGAAATCTTGTTGTACAATGGGAACGTCCCTATCATGTTCCAAGAATTTGCTATTCAGAAATGAATTGGAGAGCCTATCAATTTCCGAATGGATAGCTGTACATTATAAAGTATGTTAATAACTATTCAAAATGCTGGGATACTGATCAATGAAACTTCCACCAGATAGTTTATTACATTTATGAAGAAGGCGTTTACCTGTCATTTTTTATTAACTAAAATGTTTTTAACTGCTGTGTAAGATAATCGTTTATTCCATAGGATACAAGTATCATCCCGTTTCAAATGAGAATTTAAGTTTGGTATAACTACGCAGTAACACTTAATGCTCAATGGACAATGACTGAATGAGAGCAAGCATGACCGACGAGAAAGGAAGGTTTCGGCTGCTTGAGGAAAGTTCAACCATTGCCGCCTGGACAGATAGTGCTAGTCAGATTTGGTTGGTTGACTAATTAAAAGAAACAGAAATCTAGATACAAAATATAACCGCTAAGAACTCGCGACGTAATGTACTTTTACTCTAAATCACTAGTGTGAACAATACGAGCTCTAATGAATCCGTACTGCATCGGCCGACGCGAGGAATAAAATGAGACGAGTCATGCTGTTCGATTAAGTAAAATTAGCCTATTTCAAACACCTTTATTTACAATTATGCTTTTTGTCCTTCTATTTACAATTTTCAATCTAACAATAATATTCCTTGGATGCTATACAAATATTGAATGTTGATAAAATTACTGCTAAATTTCCTAAATATATTTGATGTAAATTATTATTAATTATACTTAGATGAGGTTTTGACGTCAACGCATTTAATTTGCCAACATTAGAAAAACTGGGACAACAAGAAGCTCTGGCACCACTTAGAATAATTTGGAATTTGATATATGCTGCGTATCGGATACATTGCATACATGGAAATAAATCGTGTTGGTGCCATGTACCGACTCGGTAACCACAGTGTTAGTAACATGTAACTTTTCGGTATAATAATGTTGGTATCGGTTACTAACACAATAGCCATAGTGTTAGTATCCTTACAGACTCGGTATATATATATATATATATATATATATATATATATATATATATATATATATATATATATATTATAGTGTGAGTTAGCATTGAAGTCGTATTGTCGTTGACTTTAGATTATGTTAGCTTCACTATTACAGGTTTACAAATTCGTCTAGGAGATGGTACCGTCCTATTATTCCACATTCCTCACCAAATATATAGTGGTTAAAGGGCGTAATACCGGCTCCTACTGATGAGTCGCCAGTAAGCACGGTATGAATTTGCATGGGATTATACGTTCCTTTTATGCCGTCTTTGGTTTATCCTTCTGGTAACAACTGAACTAATTATTTACTAGGCTCGCAACACCTAATACATACTTGGACAATAGGGTGTCAGTACCCTCCTTAGCTAAGGAGGTGAAGCTTGTTCAATTAAATGGATCCCCGTAAAGTTTTTGGTGAAATGTAGCATAATTTGATATCCATTGCGATGATACCATATACCGAATCAGCAGCCACTGTGCTGGTACCGTTTACAGGATTGGTATATTTTATATATAATCAGTTAACTTTGACGTAGCATTGTCGAATATTTTATTTGAAATTATCTCCATTTTTGCTGGTGTATACATTCGTGTAGGAGATTGCACCGTCCAGTGAGCCCACATTTCTCAATCAAATATATAATGGGTACAGGGCATAATACCAGCTTTTGCTGATGAGTCACCTATAAGCATGAAAAGAATGTGCACATGAATCTAAACATTTTGTTTATGCTGAGTTTGCTTTATTCTTCTAGTCCTAGGTGAAATAATTTATTACTAGGTGCGCAACTTCCGCAAGAACATGATCTAACCTTTATATATTTAGTGGAATTATTGCTGAAATTTCGAAATTAATGTGGACGAAGATAATATCTGCTGTGCACAATACTGGTGATGTTGTATGTGGTAATTTCTGTTCCCGTAGATTAAAACTGTGGGAAGTCTGTGCAGACACACAAAAAAAAACGGACCCAATTCCTGCTATTTGGGTTTATATTAATAATGATAGACCAATAAAACAAAAAATGAAGCACAGGGTAAAAGTTGATCGTGCATCCTTTTGGACCAGAATGTTTGCAGAGATTGATGAAACGTTCGCATCACGCAAATGTTGATCTTTTTTCCCAAATTCTTCGTGCAACAGATCTGAGGAAATTAAACGTCAGCCACACAATAAATTATTGCAACCATAATCTTATAACAGATTGAATGTTCCTTTATGATTTGTGGGCTAAACATTTTAAAGAATAAGTTTTCTGTGGGACATGCAGCAGTCCCGATCTCAAAAAGCAGGACTGTAGCAGCAATAGGGTAGGCTAATTATGAACAACTTTCAGAGTTAAAATTACGATATGCTAACTTGTCACGTAAGCATCGTATAGCTGGATGTCCTGATGATATGTTTACAAACTTATTTAACAATGATAAACGCATGCTATAGACAAAAGTAATGGTGATCCAGGTATATCTATAGTAGAAATCTTAATTTATGTTTGAACCTTTCAAGTAGAGCATTCAGTAGAAGCATGTCTTATATTTATGATCCATGTATGTAGAAAAAGTGGAAATAAAATTACTAATTGAATATTACCTGAGATAAAGCGGCAATTTCAATGCTTACTTAGGCAATGTTTGCACGTTTTAATATAGAAACATAAAGATTTAACTTTGATTATAATAACTAGAGAATAATTTGTAAAGTTCATTTGCTGTAACGCGATGTTCATAAATAAAAGTGGTAATAATGTCACTAATAACAAAATAGACAATGCTAGTTATTCTAACCCATTTGCCGTGTTGAACATAGAAATTTTCTCTTTCGAAATAAGCATTATATCGATATTCTATTTATTTAGGCACGCACAACAGTAAAAAAATTAATAGTGCACACTATGTGTAAATAATGACAGTGTGCGACTGGTTGGCTAGAATATGAGATAAGTGAAAATTTCATGATCCACACATGACTTTACCAATATTTAGCTCCATTCGTGCAATAGATCGATAACACTTTCAGCTAAACTGTCGTCAGTGCCATGAAGCTTAGCAAAATTGATTGCAACAAAATGCCCAGGTAATAAATTTTCCATTTATAAACATGAAAATATTAAAATAATAAATAATCGCGAGATAAGTACGTACGCGTTGTTTTTGCAACCACAGAATGTCCATTTCGTTGTGTTTAGGCCTTCCCAACGATTGAATGCATAGTAAATGCAGGCCTCAACGTGAATAATGAATACCATGTAGCATAATGTCCGGAAAAGACGGATAGCATATCCAATGTTCACACGCTGGTCGATTCGATCGAAGGCCTCCCAGAAGCTTGGAAACTAAAATCAGTTTAAAAATTATAAACATATTTGCAAAATGTGGTTTACAGGTTATAAACCAAGAACAAATCTTCATTGATGCAACATTAAATTTTGTGGTAAACACGTTATTTGTGAACATATATAATTTTTCTAGAAAGTTTTATTCACTCAGATTTCATAGACGACAGATTTTCTGAATTGGCATTTAGTCTTATTAACGTAACGAAAATTATTTTTATCTATAAACACTATAATCCAAGCATTCCAGCTTTTGTCAATGACTAAATAAACTATATCAATGCTATCGACGTCAATCTTGAACAATAAACGATTTTATATTTTACGAAACATGCAGCCAAAAATATACCCGAAGAACAGCATTCCATATGCAAAAATAAAAAAAATCCTGTAGAATGGAATATTTCAAGTAAAAATCAACATCCAACCTCATGATGCTGAAATTGCAATACAAGTCTTTGAAAAATTTCAGAGGGTCCCGAATGCATGGGAGACGTATATGATTATTGAGAGCAATAATAATTCACCAGGTAGCACTATTCAAACTAATGCCTAGCTAAATACCGATTTAAGTAACGTATTGGTAATTGAGTTGTCCCATGCTAAACGACCGAAGAGGCGCAGAAAGTCTAGTGAAACAAATTGTTATATTATAGTTTATATATTTCAAAAAAGGGATATGCGAGAAAATCTTAAAATATGAAATAAGATGGCGGGTTCGGCAGAAATAACTTTAGAAATATCGGATTGGCTTCTAATATGGTTTCCGAATGATGTATTCTCCAGAAAACAAAAATTGATTCGTACGACTATGCAACTTTAATATCAAATTTATCTATTAGTAAAGTATTGCAAAGTTTTGGTTGGAGTCTTCATACGTAGGAAATTTTTATTAAAAAAACATAAATATTTATACGTTTCAGGATCGGAAGGTTAAGCGAAATATAATTACATTAAAGATTCTAACATCACGTAAATCACAATAAATTAGAAAAACCACACCAGACCGTTGCCACTAATTAACAGTTGAACGTAAAATATTAAAAACCTTACGGTTTTAAAACAATAAATTCATGCGGGAGAAGAATAATTGCCGGTAGGCCGCTATAGATTTACTGAGATATCAGTGCTCTTTATTCTTAGGGCATTCTTTTGTTGAACTCAGCTAACAATTGAACATGTGATAAATTAAATTTTTAGTTTTTTATATCATTAACCTTCAAACAGGATAAAAAAGTGATTTTCGTCATAATCAAAAAAGCGTTGTAAAGATCTTTATATATATATATATATAGTATATATATATATATATATATTCATAATACACTTTCCATTTGAAAATGAAAAATACATTTTATCACATTCTACTCACAATCTACTCAAGTATCTACAAATGAGCATCTTCTTGAATATATAAATTGATAAGCCAAACAGAATAGAAAAGTGTAAACATGGAGCGTGTATGAAATTAAGGAACAACCAATCAGTTGCGTGCAATACCTCCAGTTCAAGCATGTACGAATCCGGTTCCATTTTATTTACCCATAAAGCCTCGTAGGTGGCTAACTTCCTTAGCTATTGCGTTTGGTAATTATCTTAAAGGCTACGTCTAGAGAACGTACATGTGAGGCTTCAACAATGTGTTATGCAATGCATTTAAGTTGCAATGTTCTTTTATATGCGTAATTAGGTTCTGGTCGATCGTCTGCGTAAGTTGATCGACAACTTGTGCCTGTATATTGGTAAAAAAAATTAATGTCAACATTAACGCCTGTTACTTTTTGAATGCTGGTAAAGTCAAGTGTGTTAATTTAAAGAACACTCGTAGTTTAGCTGCATTAAATTTGCGGGTTAATGCCGCTTTAACTTTCTTTTGTGCCATTCGGGAAACTGCATCCCCTTTAAATGGGATGTTTAGGTAGACGGTTTTCTTTCTGGCCCATAGTACGTCTGTTTCTGGTTAACTCCCCTTTTAATAATTGATTCAATTAATTGTCTAGGATAGCCATTAAACATAAATGTAATTTGGTTGACAAATTGCGCATGTATATTGGTAAAAATATTTTTTGTCGACATTAACGTATCTTACTTTTTTAATGCTGATAAAGGCAAGTGTGTTAACTTAAAGAGCACTCGTAATTTAGCTGCATTTAATTTGCGGGTTAATGCCGCTTCAACTTTATTTCGTGCTATTCTGGAAAATGCATCCTCCTTAAATGTAATGTTCAGGTAGACTGCTTTCTTTTCTAGTCCAAATTACGCCGGTTTCTTTTGACTTCGCTTTATAATAATTGATTAAATTAATATTATAGGATAGCCATTAAAAATAAAATCATGTTTTGATTTAGTATATTCGTTTTGTTTTGAATCTAAAATAATCAATCTGTCAATTCATAAAAAACTACCACGAAATGTTAATAATTTATATCGAAACGGCGCAAAACTGTTGTAATGAAAATACTTTGCAGAACAGATTTATGCACGCATAAGAAGAATGTTGAGGCAATGAGCTTAAACTGGAGGTGATGCAAAAAATTGATTAGTTGTTCCCTTGTTCACACTCTCTCCACGTTTACATTTTTCTATATTGTTTGGCTTTTTATTTATGTAAAAAGAGATTTCCTTTTGAATACTTGCGAGAATATGAGAAAGTCATTTTTCTTGTATCTGATAAATTTCTTTTCTTTTTAACACTGTGGAATTTTGTTGGTTACGGCTCGCATTTCAAAAGATTATATATATATATATATATATATATATATATATATATATATATATATATATTTAACGAAAATAATATTCTTTACACACCACGTCACTTTGTAACTTGATCGACGTAAATTCACTCTTCTGCTACTTCTGTCGAATTGCATTTTACGCGTACAATGTAGGGGAATATAAATTGCTTTCATATTAACCATACAGGTATTTACAACGTGCTTCCTTACATTGTTTACGCTAATTAAAAAAACATTACGCTAAATATTTTTACGCTCCTAATCGATTACCGCATTGAACCAGTCCGGGGATTAAATAATCATAAAATCTTTAAACGAAATTTCGGCCATACATATTTTCTGCAGGAAAAAATCTACAAGCATTGAACTAAAGACATTTCATTTATCTTCTAAATCAGTTGATTTGTTGACTTCAAAGCGCCATTTTGATTTTTTTTTGTATTTTATGGAATTCGTATCAATGAAAGAATGCCTGTTTTAGTTGAATATTTGACTATTAATGTAACTTTTATTTTAAGGCAATAGTACTGGTTATCATTGATAGATTTACAGAGGAATTTGATAGTTTGGCAACAAGTTGGTCAGTCAAACGATTTAAAACTTTGAAGTTGTTATGTTTGTTCCTGATATTGTTCGATTTTGTTTTATTCTTCACAATATCAAAGATGTCGATAACCCAAATTATAGGCATCTCTATTTGTATAATAACGGTGGAAAGCCATAAATTCGGATAACACTAATTTAGATTTTTTTATAGTTTCAGTGAATGATTGTGAGTTGTCTTGAAAATCAGAATTACCATAACCTACGTGTGTAGATAAACATACCTTAAAAAGTCTAATAAGGCGAAGTGCAAGTATTGGACGCCACACCAAGTGACAAATTAAATCCAACGGAATAATCGACAAAATATCCATCTGAAAATTATCAATTAAAAATAAGTTCAGCATTATGTATACAGCTAACGTGCTTAAAATGTATATTAAAAGAAGGGCAAAATACCTCGAATATATATATATATATATATATATATATATATATATATATATATATATATATATAAGTTGTTGCGCTCGCGTTTCAAATAAATATTGTTCGGGGATTCCGGTTACCCAATTGAACGAATTTAATTTTACGAGACACTTCAAGTTTACTAAAACAGAAATGTAGTTCACTTAGTTAAATAGACAGTCTTGAACATCATTTACGGTACTAAACTGAATAATTACCAATTTTTAATTTTTGAATTTATGCGGATATGCCAAATTTAACACCTGCATAAGACAAAGTGTCTGATTCCTAACATTTTAAACCATGTAGCACTTAATTGCAATGCCCTGTACCAAACGAATAAATTAACCATTTTTTCCGGGTTAAAAGTAAAATTATCCAGTAGATATAAATCTGGCGGTTTTCCAACTTGGTTTGACGCAATCCTTTATGTTTTAAACATCTAATGCGATTGGAATACGGTTGAATAAAGTTTGATAGCCGTGTATAACTCTAAATTATATAGGGCGACCTATGAGCTCTACTTTCAAAATCTAAGTGATTTGTTCAATACCGAAAAATACACTAATGCAAACCTTACCATTCAATGACCAAAAATTTCCGTGCTTTCCCAAATAATCAAAAATTCTCGTCCAAAATCAAATAAGTGTAAAAATTTGCCATAACATGCATTTTTCACAACTAAATAAATCATATAAATTTCAAATCACAAACAACTCTAGCATTGTTAGTTATATCAAGTTCTGGTCGAAGTTGCATGTGTTTATAGAGGTTGATGTGAAAAATAATTATTTTATGAAAATAATTTCTTTAATTATTATTCAATCATATGAGCAATATAAAGTCCCACCATCAAATTCAATTACACCATTCCTGAAGCTGCAGTTGTGGCAAAATTTTCTGTAGATGGTTTTAGAACAGAGTTCTAATTAATACAAATCGCTGTCGCATTCATTCAATAACCTACCTAAATTGTCCACGAATTTAAGAGGGCTAAATAGAATTTACGAAATTTTCCGCTTTCAGTCTGCCTGTTGATAAAAATGTACTTGAAATTTATCATGCAATTTGACAAGATTTGCCAACATGGTCGAAATTTTTTCATACCTGCTTTATGGCTAATAAGAGGACGCACGAATGCGCTAACATTTGTTTAGCGACAAAGGCACTGGCTCGGTCATGACAGATTTGTTTTCTCCGTGTAATAGACAGTCCTGCCTCATCAAGGGCAATTTATAGTTTACTGGCCAGATATAAGTTTAAAATTTGCTACGAAATAATAAATATTTTCACCACAAGTGCTGACGCGATCGATATTAAATTGTTAAAATGAAGCAACGACTTGAATAAATTTTGAATTCATGAAAAGTTCAGACAGCCAATAACAGCATAGTTGCATAATAAGTAAAAAAAATAAATAGTTTAGTAAACGCCCTTCACAAAAATAAGGCTTATCTGAATCTAACTTAAGTTTGAATCAAAATCTGCTGTCATCAGAAATTTATACCTGCTTATGTTTTTCTTACACTGAGTCAATATTTGAAAACAGTAATTTATTTCTTAACACCACTTGTAGTTATTTGATTTAAAAAGAGTTCGGGTACTTTGATTAAACAACAGTACCACTTCCATAGTTGTATCGTTTGGCGGTTTGAGTATTTCTCGGATGGATAAATTAAATTTGCAATTATACTTATTTCATTTATGAAATTTGAATTAAATCATGAGAATTTCACTTTACCGAATCACTTATATTGTAGTCGAATAAAAGTTTTGGCTTTTTATTTTTCACTAGACAAACGTATGTTAAAGGAATGCCATTGCAATAATGCGTATATTTTCCTCGGTACCGAAGTAGCGAAACTTTAACACAAACTTTCAAGAGGAAATAGAGGCAGCATTGTATTTATAGATCATTTGCTTTTACCACTTCTACGAAAAGAAACTGTCTCAATATAAAAATAACAGACCTTATTTAGAAATGAATACTTAATGTTTAAAAAAATTCATCTAACATCAATTTAGCACAAAGAGGCATTGTTCTTTCTTGCGCTCCAGAAAGCGCCAAGAAGGAAGCGATTAACGGGACTGGCATAGTATCGAAAGTAATAAAACGAAATTTGGCGGCACGGGCGCTGTTAATAATTACTTTAATCAAGGTTGCGATATGGATATAAACTTCTGACCCAGTATAAACTAGACATAGTATAGTGTAGAAAAGGTAATTACTCTAGGTGATCGGTTTTGCTCTCACTGGGAATCCATCACGTGGTGTCCAGCATTTTCCACGGAGTGTGTTCAAACCTCGGTACGCCTGTTTTTGAATCTATTACTCTAACAATTGAGCCACCTGTGCAACCAATATTCATTTAAGTATATAAATTTTCAATTCTATAACACTTCGTCATGTAGCGTGGTGCGGGATTTATTGCAACAGATTGGGAAGGGTTAGTTGGAAATTTAGCTCTAAAGGTATCCCATATAGGTTCCAAATAATGGAAGGTCTAACCAAAAGACATTGGTTAATATGTGAATGAAAATGGTGTGGACTGTACAGCTGGTTGGCTTAATGGTTTGAGCAACGAATTACGAAACAGACGTGCTCAAGTTCGTGTCGTGTCGTCTGAAAATTCTGGACAATACGTGACGAGTTCCCAATAATAATGAAACCGGTCTATTTGTGGAATTGTCTTTTTTACATTGAAAATGTTTAATTTGTACTGACAAATGTATGCGTATAATATTTTTATATTAAAATTGGAACTAAATTAATGTAACTGTGGAAACTATGTTTGTGACGTACATTATTTGCGAGTTTACGTCAATTAAATATCGTACGCACTGGAAAGCTGGGCGTATATGAGGCAATATTTTTGTGCTGGAAAGAGGCCATTCGGATAAATTTTATCACATTCGTCCGTTAAGGCTCTTTTCCTCACCATGATTGATATGAAAACGAGTTATATATAATATAATTATCTAAAAATTATTAATTCTAAGTAGCCTATCAAATTACTTGTTGTTTAAAAACTTGATAATTCTGACAAAGTTGGTGAAATTTATGCTTAAATAAAGTGAAATAATTCGTTTAGAAATGCAAAAAGTTAAATTGGTGGTAAGCAATTAATGGTGACACAAAATATTGTCATCCTTGATACTTCAAAGAAAAAGGCATAGGACTTCTTCAAAATTTTGTCAAGAGATTGCCAAATAAACTTACTTTGAATAAATGTGATTTCATGTAGTGTTTTGCGCACAGCTTAAGTTCTTTCTGAAAATATAAACAATTAGCAAAATTAGGTAACTTTAAATTAGGCACTAAATTTTACAAATTATTTTAAGTTTAGATAAATAGCATAATAGTTGTAAAGATTTTTCTCTGGTCTTTTGCTATTTTTATATGTATTAAGTAAAAAATTAGAGGGGTTTTGGAAGTTAATAAAAATTATAAAAATGTATACAGTCGAAATCACGTCGTGGAAAAGATTTGCTTGTAAATTCGTAAGAAATGAACCGTTATATGGAAAATAAAATGCTAGAATCGCGCAACATATTTAAATGAAATAATGGATAGATATAAAGGCGCATAGGCTGTACAGTAAGCATATAAGTATTCACACTCAAAGAGACAATTAAGTAGCTCTGCGAAGTACCGTCAACAAGACGATACCAGTATACAATAGCCAAATGTAATGCAAATTGAAGTGTGATTTATTAAAAAGTGAATAAAGCACACGTAGGTCGCTAAAATCTGAATCTGTTTACATTACCAGGTGCACAGGTTTAAAAAAAAATAATTGACAGGTTCCCAGTGGTCCCGTGACTCTGAAGCAGTCTTTACACTGCTTGTACGGAAATGTATGTGAATTCAGATTTTCTGATTTTTTCCAGTATTTTCGGGACTTCATCAACAGTCCCATCTTCTGGGTTAACAACATACTATAACAGAAAATAACTTGGGGCAAATGTGATATTCTCCTTCAAGACAGATCTATTTATATTTATTTTAATTCTTATATCCGGCCGTAATGACTATTCTCATAAACTCACATGTATATACGAAACTACCCCCTCTACACTGAAACCTATGCATATATATATGTACTCTAGTCCAAATTTTCATTTATAGACAAAATTTAAGCAAATAGTATGGATTGACATAAACACCTATGCATGATGTCACGATTTTTGAAATTGCTTTTTCGGATGCGTAGATGGATCAACAAAATTTCCCGGTTTACCTAATCTCAACTTGTTTGCAAGAGGTTATAGAGAGAGAGAGTGAGAATATTGTATTACTACAAAATTTGGAGAAGACCAAATATAAGGCCTACTATAACGAATGATGTCAGCTAAATAAACATTTATTTATACTCATCCAGTATAAATTTCATTTTTCATTTAAATATCTGCTTAAAAACCATATACATATCTATGTATATGTAAGAATATACATATATAAGCAACAATGTGTGTTAATATTATTCATTTTGAGTACATAATATATCAGCTACAGTTTTATTAACCTCACTGTATCTATAACCTATTTCACAGAAGATGAGATTGGGTAAACTGGGCATTGTGGATAACTGCAATGTAATGGAAATGGAAATTTTGTTGATCCGTCTACGCGTCTGGAAAAGCAATTTTAAAAGTCGTGACATCACGAATAGACGTGTATGTCAATCCATACGGTGTACTTATACTCATTATATAAATGTCGATTTCGAATATAGTACTAAAATATACCTGTATATGTTGTTTGTGTTTGTGTGTAATTTCGTGTATACACGTGAGTATAAGAGAACAGTTGTTAAGGCCGGATATTGGGGCACACAAGAAAAACATGTTAAGAAGTAAAATAAATATAAATAGATCTGTCTTGATTGAGAATATTACAATTGCCAAAAGTTATTTTCTCTGTGAATATGTTGTCAATTCAGAAGATGAGGTACCGAAACATCTGAAAACCTGTATTTAATAACATTTGCGTGCAAGCAGTGTAATCACGGTTTCAGAGTAAGGGGACCAGTGAGAACCCATCCATCAATTAAAATACCAAGCTGTGTATCTGTAAAAGTTGGAGAATCAAGACCTTACTGTCCTTCGAGTGCTATCAATTGTCCCGCAAATGTCAATTGTACTATCATCTCGATCGATGTCAGTATTACACAAAAGCAAATTACTTTTAATTAATAAAGAAATTTTCTCAAATTTTGCATACATGCAATTCTAATACTGCAGGTAGAATTGACAAAAAAACTTAACACTAATTTAGATTTCTCGTTTAGAAAACACCTTGTCCTGATTTAGATTATGGTACAAAATTACTGGATTATAACGTAAATTTATGCTGCTTTTGTTCACATGTTTCTGGTTACACTGCTAAGAATTTACTAATTTATTAAAAACAGCATATGAAAGTAACGATTTTAATTGGAACACATTATGGAAGGAACATCATTGTAAATAAGTTATACAAAACGTGACAACGCGCTTCAAACTTTCATATATAAATGAAAAATGCATCGCATCCAAATTTTGATAGCTTACCAGAAACAGTCAACTAATAAGAATGGACAAATACCGCAAACACTCAACCAGTCGGCTCTACTTTATTCTAATGTCTAGGCGAATACTCGACATTTGTAGATGACCTTTTTTAGAATATAAAATTTAGAAAATTGTAATGCGTAAAATTGTCCTAAGCAGAAGCTGAATTTATAAATTGTTTGGCAATGGGAAATTGTGAACAGCTAAAGTGCAAATAACGTTTGAGAATTCGAATAATTAATGTTAAATATCCGCATAGCAATAAAATATGGACAATATAAAACTAATTTTCAAAAGATTGCAGAGTGTGATACACTCGAATGTCTGTTGCTGCTGTAAGACTAGAGCTGTACAATTAAAGTTTACAAAACCGTTGCGTAACGTAACAAGGTGGTTTACATACCTAAATCCAGCACTTAAAGAATGAAATTGAACTGATACAAAGTGAAAAAATAAATACAAATTACTCAATGTTTGCAAAATTATTTAGTGCGAAATTAACTGAGAGGTCGGATGTCGGTACTGAACTTGGCGTGAACATACGTATATCGTTTTGCCCTTTTTCAAAGAAGAAAATGTTCGTAACTGCACATTAAGAAATTTTACGCAAAAGCATCCTTTCTAGGGGACAGCTATTTTATGGTCAATATGCTTTTAGATCTGGAAGCAGTAGTTATTTTGATAGGGCCTCAAAATTGTAAACAGTCGCATAGTCATAGAATAGGCCTGAAAACGGCGAGTGCGTATCATCGTGAAAAAAATATACAAAGTTACAGACACGTGCAGTTACCTCAGCTTGATATATATCATTACCAAATCTTACTTAAATTAAACTGAAGCTATTTCCGATTTTTGACATTATGATTTCTTTTAATGTATTAGCAAAAACATGTCTTCTAGGCATAATGCGCGCTGTAAACTTCTTTGTGGTCTGGCTTGTATTGTGTCAGCATTTCTGTTAAATAACTACCTGCTTTTCTAGCGAGGATTGCGTAAAAATAAATTCTTCTAATGAAGAATATTTTCATAAGTTTTACTAGAACAATATAGATTACGCCGAATGCTACTGAAAATAAGCTCTACTTCATGGACAGAATAAATGATTTTACAGTTTATAATAAAATGTTCGGAATGATGGTTTTCATTAATTAAATTTGAACATAAACTACAAATGAAATGAAGCTCTCTATTACAGCAATCTTATACAAAGATATCAATAAAAATAATACATCGTGCTCTGTCTCTGTCTCCCAACTAAACTCGCGCTTCTCATTTGATGAAGTTGCCATCACCTTTAAAATTAATATCGTTGTATTTTTGAACGCTCACTCAAAACACTCAAAATAAAATTTGGGTTACAGTTTTGAAAAAAATCATCAAATTAAAATGTCTAATATGCATATTTTATGGAGAGTAATACCAAGGTTAGATAAAATTTATAACCATAATACATAAAAACGTGGCTTTGTCTACAGGGTTAATGCGTTTTAGGGCAACGTCATAAAATTAGCACTTACAATTTCGAAGCCTCCTTCGGAGACCTGAAGTCGTGGTTTTATCGTCACCAGATCGAGGAGATAGAGAATGTCGCAAAAAATGTCGATAGCTAAACAGGTATGACGAAGAACGGCTGTGTCGTAAATATCAAAGGAGATCCGGAAAGGTATTACGATGAAATTGTACACCATTGCAAGCGCAATTAATACCAGCCAAACGAGGTACGGAATACCTTCGAAGTAACCAAATGCAAAATAATGAGAGAATAGTTTGCATTTGATCAAGTGGACCAACAGAAAACAACGAAATTCTGCTCTCAATTGCTGCTTTGGGCTCAAACATGTCAAAAAATAAATTATTTGAATTAAAATGTATTTAAATTCTTTAAGAAAAAACACTCATCTCTCAGGAATTAGGTAGGTTTTAGTATACCGGCATATCTTTTGTTGCGATTTTAAGATTTTATTAATATATGATATTAATCAATCTTAGCTATACTTGATTTGATTTAGTCTGCGGTGAAATATCATATTTTTATTTATTCTCTAGGTTCGGTGTACAGTGTAACAAACTATTTTAAACAATATCCGATTAGGCTTATTTCGGACTTAAACAAATGTGAAACTTTAAGCGTGAAAGCACGTAAAAATATCTTCCTTATTGTGAACTTGTCAAATACTATCCAGAATTGGCCGCGGAGTGGGCCCGAACTGGAGTACATTTACTTCGGAATCTGGGACTCCAAGTACTGCGCCAAACTCACCGTATAATTCACACAGTTTGAAGTCACATACAGACTTCGTCTTTTTGTTAGCCTCTCCTTATCTTGAGGACTATTTCGAACCCCTTATGTTCTGAAGTTGTAACTAGCCACTGCCGAACTAATACTTTACAACAAACATCAGGCCACATTTAGAAATCATATTCAATTGAATTATACTGACAGGATTTTTGTTATAATTTTGTTGTCATTATAAAATAAACATTGCAGTAGACAGCAATGAGAATGCATCCAATGCACCTGTTTTTTCCGTGTTGGTACCTCGTCAAGTTCTTCCTAGAATTTTCCACGGATGGGCGTGAAGCTAACTATATCAGATTTGAAATATGAGGCTCTAATCTCTGTGCCATCTCTGCTGCACTCTGTACGTATTTTGAAGTAGTGTACTAACTTATGTTTTTGTTTAGCCTTCTATTCAGGTGGGATCAAGATGTAATAGATAAAGACATGAAGTTCAATCTACCCACCACGGATCTGTCATTATACAAAGCACACAAAGAGACTTGGGAAAAATATATTGTTTTGATGATTAATGGCAGGAATTTAGTCAAAAATATTTCGTCAGTATAAACTAAGCATTGAGTCAGATAGCGAAGAAAATTCATTCAGTAACCGGTGCTCAACATATTAGGAAGCCGATTTTTGGTGAAGTTATAGTGAATTCAATTCTAGTGGCAACGATTTAATTCTGGACTGTACTGGACGAATTTATAATAAAGAGGAAATAGTGATATTGGATTAATAGATTTCGCTACCTGGGGCAATTTTTAAATTATACTGGCCATATATATATATGTAATGGAAACCTTGGCATAAAATTTTAATTCAATATAAATTCCCCAGGTGCCATAGTGTCTTTAGAATTACGTCTGATCAGAAGTAGCCAATCAGAACTTTACGTCTCCGAGATTCTAAATAATTTCCACATGATTGTAAGTCTAAACGAATATATAGGTCAGTATTTGGCATATATTTTCGTGTAGTATTAAGCAGGGTTTGCGCAGAGTATTGAATCGCAGACTTCAACGCAACTGTAGTCCAGTGCAAGCTCCTTATGAATCAAAGTCTGGACTATGTTTTCAAAATGTATTTCTTGTCCGTGTAAACTCAGAATTGCATTAGTTAGCAAATGAAATTTATCCAGTAAACTGGTTTCGTCGTTATTGGGAATACTGAGACTACTGACTTGGACTTGTGTGGCTTGTGCGGTACGGATGGCTCAGCGATTTGAGTCACAGACTTTGAAATTTGATTTGCCTAACTTTGAGTTCCGTCATCGACTAAGTCTGGAAAGTACCTGAATAGCTCTCAGTGAAGACACACGGGTCTTCTGGATTAAACGTTTTTGCTATTTGATGCAATGCTGAGTATATGCTAACTATATATATATATATATATATATATATATATATATATATATATATATATATATTTTTTTTTTAAAATTTGTTTTTCTTTCAAAGGTCCATTTCCATTTTTAAACAGAAAACAACATTTTATCAGATACAGGAACCGTTTCTTTCTCATATTCTTCTGAAACATCGACATATAAATATCTCTATATATAGAAAATAAATGACAAAGCAACGGGAAAGACGTTATCATGAAGAGAGTGTGAATTAAGGGAACAAATAATAATTGCGTGCATCACCTCCAGTTCCAGCTCAATTCCTGAACTTGCTTCTTCTGCTTGCATAAGTTCGGCCGCAGTTAGCTGATCGATAAAGCTTCGTATGTGGCTAACTCTCTTCTGTTAAAGCATTTAGTAATTATTTTATACGTGAGGTTTCAACGATGTGTTGCGCAATTGCAGGCCTGTATACAGTAATTGATTTAAAACAAACTCTTTAGTTAACATGTTCTCTTATTAGAGTAATAAACCGTCTGGTTGATCGACAACTTTTGCATGTATATTTTTAAATAATTTTAATATATACTGTAATATACACCGTACATTGATGATATTTTCATTTTCCTTAAGAACAGGTCGCAAACACGATCACTGATTCAAATTTTCAAAAAAGCGCATAAGAATATACGTATCACAGCAGAGGAGGAAAAATATAATTGTCGGCCTTCCATATATATACTACAAAATAAAAATACTAATAATAAATTAAATAGAGCAGTTTACCATAAATCAGCCTAGTCTGCACAGTATTTGCATTAAAGCAGTTTTTTGCCGTTTCAATATAAATAATCGCCAGTTCGCGACTGCTTTTCAAGAATTGATAGTTTGGTTAGTCCAGATTCACAAGACAACGAAAATAATAAAGAAATTAACGAGTTAATGTCTAACGGCTATCCTAGACAATCAATTGAATAAATTATTTGAAATGGAAATTAACGGAAACAGACTTATTTCGGAACAGAAAAGAAAGCAGTCTACGTGAATAACCAATATAAGTGGGATGCGGTTTTCAAAAAAGCATCAACGGAATTTTAAGCTGCATTAACACGCACATTTAATGCAGCTAAACTACAGGTGTTATTTTGGGTAATACAATTGCCTTAACCGGTAATCAAAGAGAACAGCCGTTAATGTCGACAGAAAATATTATTTACAAGTTGATGAGCAACTTACGTGGGCCGATCGACAAGAGAACATTGCAACTTAAACACCTGTTTTAAATCAAATGGTTAATAAACGACAGCAATTGCGTAACACATCGGTGAAACACCAGACCAAGTATTTAAGCTAATTAGTTAATACAATAACAGAAGGGAGTTAGCCACATTCGAAGCTTTATGGATAAACAAGTTTCAGCCAAATTTATGCGATCTGAAAATGCATGTTCATGCATTGAGCTGTACTATAGATAATATTCTCTTATTTCTTACTCTCTCTATGTTTATATTTTTCTATTTTGTTTGGACTTTTAATTTATATATATATATATATATATATATATATATATATTTATAAAGAAATGTTCATTTGTAGATACATGAGAAAAATATGAGAAAGGAACCGTAAATGTATCTGATAAATTAAAAAAAAAATTTTGCACCTAGAAATGATACTATGAATTTTATTAACTGTAAACAATCATCTATAGTCTACAAATTCTCATATATGTGCGGTAGCATATATATTGGATTTACGAAGAATAAATTGATGAACACATTCCAGCAATATTTACAGCAGAAATTTATGGAAAAAAGGCTCGGCGCCGTCAAGAAGATAAGCTATCTCCAATTATATATTGGAAATGGGGCACCTAGCCAATTTGGACAATTTCTCAATTCTACACATAGCAAAATCAGATAAATTATTATATATACTTGAAGCTCTTTATATAACATTAAGAAGATTCATCAACATGATATTTTAATCGACTGGCCCCGAATAACAAAACCCAACTACAATTTACTTGAAAATAATATTTATATTATACATATGTCATATATTTTTCTTCTTCTTTTATCTGATTACTGAAAGCGAGTCCCTGTTTCTATGTGCAATGCAGACAATCGATCTATGATTTATTTCACATGCAATATAATTTAAGACATTATAAAGCAAAGCAAGGTATGTAAGACTTGGGAGCATTCATGTTGAATTGATTGTTATTAATAGTATATTCAATTGTTCACAAAAGACGAAACCGGTGTACTTGACGAATAGCCTACTATTGTAGTAGGGTGGCTCAGTCGTTAGAGCACCAGATTCCGAAGCAGACGTGCCAATGTTCGAGGCCTGTCAGCGGCAAATTCACACCAGCACGTGAAGAATTCCCAATAGGGACGAAACCGGTCTACTGGATGAATTCCCTTTCTGCACTATACAATTCTTAGTTTTTACTGACAAATTTATGTACTTAATGGGTCAGATGTTTATATCAAGTTCGCAACCTTGATAATAGTAAATGATATCACCGTCCGCGCAACCAATGTTCGCTCAATTACTTATAATTATGTTGGTACACATGCAAAGGATATTTCAATAACAGTCCTAAGAAGTAACATTAAATGTTCCTATTATACACATAAATCCAAATCAATTGCTCCGCCCAATGCATGCTTAATTTTTATTTAAAAACAAAAAACGAACAATTTACCGCTAAAAAATAAAAAATGGATTGAAATGTGAATTATTATAAGATTTTATGTTTAAAAGTCTTGTTGAATTGATTGTTTATTTTACTTACTATACGGCGAGATGGTATCGGTTATTGTTGAAAATGATTCTGTTATACAAATCGGGATTGGTATTTGAAGTTTTCGACGTGATCGTATATTCCAACCGATTATTTCAACTAACAATGAAGTATAGAAAAATAATTTTGCTTAATATAAATTCATAAAGGAAAAAAAACGCGTAACGTACGAAATATTAATAATCAATACTTTACGACTATTGATTCAAAACGGAATGCTGTTTCCTACATTTCACGAGTTAAAACCGTTTTAGTTTGCACATTTTGGGCAGTGTTACTATGCATGATGTTTAGAGTAACTTAAGGTCAATTACAGGAAACATACTGCAAACATGTTCTAGAAATATAATGTAGAGATCTACTCGCATAAGCTGTCAATCAACACATATATGCCAATTCTCTAAACCATAAAAGGTAGATCTAATGAGTATCAATGGTTAACCAAATATATGTTACCAAATGGCGCTACATATCATAAGGGACAGAACAAGTTAATCTAGCAAACAGTATCCATTAGCTATTTTCCGAATAAAACGAGTTAGGTGACACAATGAATTTCAATAGGGTTTATGCGAGGAGAAGAAACGCAAGCGAAGTAAAAAAATTGTATTGCTCAATTTTTGAGTAATTAATTGGATGATTCGCTATTTTATTCTGTCGAGGTTTTAAACTGGTTAGAGTTGCAGACTCTTGAGCACATGTAACCCAGTTCGTGGCGTGAGTAAATTAAATTCTAGACTATTTAAAGAGTCCTCAATAAGAACAAAACCGGTATATTGGATTAATTGCATTTGCTTTGCGACAAATATATATATATATATATTCATTTGGTGAAAGTTAAAAATTGCACATTTGATGCATCTGAATTACATGTGTTATATTAGATAACACATTTTCATTTACCATCAGTGAAATATTAAATGCCGTTAAAGTCGACCTCAAGTATAAGTTATCAATAGACATTCATATCTTGTCGATCAACTAACCTAAGCCGATTTACTAGACGTTTAATGCACAAAGTGAAGAGAATTTTAAATTTAACTATTGTGAAAAGTCAAATTATGATTATTATAATGCAAATGCGCTAAAATTGATTTAAACTTTGTAGATATTGCAGTGACGAAATGCAATAATAGAAATAAGGTAGCACTCTATGTGGCGTTATTCATAAATTAATGGCAGCCTGATTTATGCAAGTAGAAAAATCGTGTCCGGGAATTAATTCTAAAATACTATTGTTCCTATCAAGGTTAATATAACATTGAAAATTATAATTAATTGATACTCCGTCTATTTACCATGATTTATTTTATAAACCTTAAATTCATTAATTGCAACCGTGAAGATAACAATTTATAAATTTAAGTTTGCAAACTTGTGTTAACTATCAATCTAACGTCTATTCGATTTTGGTCAATGTTTAAAATTTGAATTTTTATCAGATAATAAAGATTCATATACGAAACAATTTATAATAGTTCATTGTGAATACAACTCAACTTAAAAGAGTATTTTACCACCAGAAGAGCAATTTATTGCGTTGTATAGCAAGCGTTCCAAAATCAAACGAAGTTGCTGCTCGGCTATTCACGAAATATCAGGAACTGACATTAATCTATTCCGAATTTATGGTCTCGAAGCGTGCTTTGCTTTTGTGATAATGTAACCTTAGATAATTTGTTTAGTTTCAAGTTAACATAAAACACATGCCTTTGAAGCCAGTTTCTATTAAGATATCATACAAGTTTTATGAAACGCATAGGCAACGATTTATGGAAAAAAATTATAGTGTATATATTTTTCTGCAATTGAAATTTCAGATTAATTTTTATATTTTAAGTTATAAGTTACAGTCAATATATAAGTTCTTCTTTCATGTTAGCGGTAACGGAAAATGCCAATATTTGGTTTGCACGATTTTAACTACAAAGAATAGGAATTATGAAAAAATATTTTTACCCGATTTATTTCCTTATGAGCTATCCAAAACGCGTTTCCATAATAATCCTGTCCTTGATTTTCTCACAGATTATTGAGCCATCACTAACCACTGTAAACTGCACCAGGTAATTCAGAAACTGATAGTTTATTCATTAATCGATCAAACCATGCAAAATGCTAGTGTTGTGAGGACTGCATGCAGGATTTAGTTAGATCTGCTCTGCGAATCCATGACTGCAGTAATTTAAGCCAAATTGAGCAATACG